>JBBCBC010000015.1:11132609-11545024 GCA_037126765.1 Stenogyne calaminthoides
TGATACATTTGAGACCGAAACGGATATGATTTTACGTGATGATAGAGGGTATGTATATTCATGGTCGCATCATGAATTTCATCCTCGACGAATAGAAGAGGATGTGGGAGAAGCAATGGGATTTTGGAGGCTCTTTCTTTGGGCAAAGGACATGAATTTGAACAAGGTTGTGATAGAAGGTGATGCCAAAAATCGGGGTCGATGCAATAAATCACGCTTGCAAAAGCTATATCTACCTTTTGCGACTATATTAGGGATGCAAGTTAATAATTTCGGATTATCCCACTTCTCGGTTAATTTTGCGACGTGATGCTAACATTTTAGCTCATACTTTAGCAAGGGCTTCTCGACGCTTTTGAGTGTCCGCTATGTGGGATGGTCCTCTTTGATGTAGATGGGCTTCCTATAAATAATTGTACCTGTGAACATATGACATTAGTTCTCTTGGTTTCGAAAAAAAAAAAAAAATCAAAGTTTAATCTTCCACTCAATGTATTACTGTCGTCACAGGTAAGGTCGTTAATGTTGCATGTAAAAATATAACATTAATCTGGTTTTTGTTCTTTTTTCAACGTTAGTTTACATCTTCCTGTGGAAGACATGCATTTGTCAAATACTAAAGAGGAATTAATTTATCATTTTGAAGCAAACAAGCAAAAAATAAGGATTTATTGCAAGTGATAATTAAAATACCCAAGTATTGAGCTCAAATAGGTGGAACCCAAACAGATCCGTAACTTTTCAAGTTAGTTAGTTTACCGTACTATTATGGTTAACCTTCCTTGAAATGGTGGAAAAAGACATAGTTTATTCTTAGTTTTTTACCGTATAAGATGTTTAAAGGCAGACTCATTTGTTGGCCTACTAATCATTTATTTCACTAAAAGTACAACTCCTTTTGACCTTAAATACACTGCAATAATTAGACTCCTTCCATAGCTAAGATGCAGTAAATTCAGATACTTGGTATATCAAGCAACATAAAGCAGTGATATGGCTAATATCTAGTCCACAACATATTCATGTACTTCCTTTCCATTATCTATTAATTGCAAGAAAATAGCAATGATGATCCTTCAAAAATGATCACAACACATGAAGAGTAAGATGTGAACAAGAAATAAACACAACATGGCTCATAGATGGGCAAGTATCATCAGTCCTATCTTTGACACATGCTATTAGCATCCTTCCACATATATAAATCAATTAAATGAGCATCTAAATAACACTATCATACATGAATAAAGAGTGTCATTTTGCAGGTCATGCTTTGAACAGTTCTATTGAAACACAAGTATGTAACATTGCATAATTGTTATAATTGAACCGTGACCAAAGCCACTAATGCACAGACAAAATCGAACTTTAAAAAAGCAGAAATTGAAATTAAAGATGATCCTAACCACAAATTTATATACCAAGCAGGGATCTTCAAGATCCTGCTGCCATTATTAGCAAAGAACACGATTTTCACGCAATAACAACGATAACTTTTATAAATAATAAAATGACACTAAAAAATCGAAGTTATAGAATCATTGATTAGGAAAAGAGAAACAAAATATGTTTGTAAGATTTATGAATGGAGAGAAGAAATAACAGACATAAAAAGCTCATCCCTAAAACTGCAGGTGTATATATACTTATATAGAGTAAGTAGGGTGGTGTTCCTGCTAATCCCTAAAAAGCTTGAATGAGACATAAATCAAGCGAAAAAAAATCTCCAGTACTATAGTCATGGTTATTACAAGAAAAATTTGAATAAACCCCAATGAATATCCAGTGTAAGAGTTCTCCTAGAATACATTTCATCTTGATGAGCACAATATAAACCACCTCCAAAATTTGCCCAACATTTTCAATAATCACAGTCTATATACTGCCCCAAACCAACCTATACTCGTGTGTGACGAGTATACAGGGCAAGGGCAAAGAAAAGAGGGATCAAGAATTTGCCAGTGAAATTAGAAAATCAAGAATCGGTAATTCCGCAACTAAGTCTTTCAAACCTAGTACAAAAAAATTCTAAAAGACACAGGAAAACAGGGGAATTACGACTAATGGAAAAATATAAGGGCTAACCAAACTTGTAAACACAGATTCTGGCAATTATGAATTCAAAATAAACTAATTTCAAAATTATTAAAGAACGTCAGTATATTATCAAATCAAGATGAATATCACAAACATGGAAAATCAAAGTGCAAGAAGAATTACGGCAAAAAATCAAATGCCTTTATGAATCTTTGCGAAAGGTGTCACGAAGAAACAGAACGGTGGCAGAAAAAATGGGGCGACGACTAAAAACCCCGAGTACAAAAAAAGTTCTCGGCGGTGACGTGTGGAGGAAGATGGAGAAAATTAGGAGAAGAATTCAGAATGGGAGAATGGTAAAAAAGAAAGAGAAACCCTGGGGAACATTGAAAAAGAAGAGGCGAATTAGTAAAAAAAATGAAGCGAAGAGGCAGCGAATGAACACAGATCCCAGAAGCCCTAGGAGCGAAAGAGCGCAGAAATGGCGGGGGCGGTGAGTGGCGGTGGGCGGAAGACGGAATTTGGACGCTGTGAAATGAGGATTTTGGCCACAAGTCACCTTCAAACGACACGGTAAAAAAAAAGAAAAGAAAAGGAGAAAGAAAGGCAGCTGTCAGGAAGGGGGCGTCGTGGTTTTTAGCATTTTTGGGCCTTTTTGGGCTACATGGCCACCGACTGCAAACTGGCCATCCAAACTGCATATCCTCTTTTAGATATAGATATCACGTAGAACCCATTTTGACTGGTTCCTTCTACCCACTCAGTTTCATTTCTTCTTCCTTCCTTCCCCACAACACCCTAGGCCAAGTATTGAAGATATAAAATTCATATTAAATCTCTGAGGATAAAGTCATGGAGACAAGAAAATGTCCCGATATATGCTATATACGTTTTATTATTCATTTCAACCGATTAAATGATTTTGTGGTTTGTTTTGCAGTTTTTACTATACTTTGAATTGGCTCATCATTGTTTAATGATACAGTGGTACTAGAAAAAACATATTTGCATGGAGAACTTTTTTTTCTACGGCTAAGATCATAGGGTGAAATTGTGATGGTTGTTGCTTACAACGGCATAACTTCATTATTACTTCCTGTTGTTGTGTATCAAAATATGGAATTAGGAATTTAGTGGGACTTAGAAGCTTATAACACAGATAAGTAATTAATGTAAGTAGATAGCAACGAATGCACATGATTTGAAGTTAGAATGTTTGTTCTTCATTAATGTGAGTAGACAATTTGAGAGAGGTTTGGTATGGTATTTTATTCTTATTTTTTTTGGGTCATAAATGTCTCATATTTATAGATAAAGGAGAGTTTGTTCACTCTCCTAAAATACAAAGATAATGGCATTAAATATCTGCAACACATTTAATGCTAAAGATATTTTAAATTTGATCGTTCATTGGAGCTCAAGCGTGGAGGTCGTCCGAGTTCGACCCTTCTCGCTGGCTTTGTCGCAAGATTCACCCTACACAAATCCCTCGAATTCTCGCAAATCCTCACGTTAGTTACCTAAAATAGGCGGTTAAATCTCATCATTAGCCAATTTCCCTCCGAATTAAATATGGTTGTGGAAGATCTCTCGATTTGAACTCGAACACGCTATCACATCATAGTTAATGCTCCCTGTTTGACCAAATCGAGGTCCACGACCTCGATGTCTGTGATCCTAATTGAACATTCCATCGACCTCGCAAGGTGCAGCACAAGGTTTTCAGATATTTAATATACACTCTGAGGTAAAGGTGGGAAATTATGATGTGAGGTCCACCTCACATAATTCACACACAACATGGTGAACGACAATCCACTTTCATGATTTAGCTATCCCAATCAACCCATATGAGAACTCAACATGTAACAATAAAAAAGAAAGTCAACTTGCAGAGTTAATACGAAAAAGTAAACTTATTGTTGGTTAATATGAGCACCAACGATGGCTTACAATTGATGGAAATAAATAAAATAAGAAAAGAAAACAAAAAGCAGCAACTGATACTTTTCAATGTACAAAGTGATACTTTTCAGTAGGCTAACTAATACTTTATCAGCAACTGGATAACTCGCACAAACAAATTCTGGAAATATCAAACTTTGCACGAACAAACCAGCAACCGCACGAGCAAATGATAGAATAAAAAAAATAGAAAAAACTTATCAAAGTCGAGTCAAGGTGGAACATTTTCCCGCAAAACGAAATATGCCTCGGTAGTGCTCTCAAATTGACATATCGTTTTCAAAGGTAAAACGACTTTCGTCTTTACACTTGCAACACCGAAACTTGTAAAGTTCCAACGAACTGAAACGATGCAAGAAATGGACTGAACTACTATATGCAGATGTTGGGGAATAAGTTGCACAGATCTATTCAGGGTAAATATTTAAATACAAATTTAATTCTTATAATTATTACTAGCATGAATTAATCCTATATTAATTCAAATAATAATCCAACAACAAATCATGCATATAATTAATTCACATAAATCCTACGACAAGTGAATTCTACGAGTTTACGTGACGCGAACGCTCTTCGGGGAGACGGCAAAGGTCTTGGCTGATTAGACTAACCAAAAGAACTTCTCAAGTATTCTCTTAATCCTTGTTCGACTATCCGGTGGTAGGACACTTGTGAACAATTAACAAAAAGAAAATAAATTATGTTGCACCACCTTTTGGGATTTACTAATTTTTCCAAAGACATGGAATTGTACTTGGGAATGAAAAAGTCATCCCTCATTTATAGAGCATAGGTGGGTTCCAAATTTTGGGTATAAAATAATGTGGGAAAATCTTTTCTTGATCTCCAAGAAATCTTGAATATATCTCCTATATTCTTTTTTTCCATAATTATAATATTCCACAAAATCCCACATACTTTTTTATGGGATATTTTCAAAAATAATAGGCAAGATTCCAAGATTTGATCTTCTTGAATTTATGAGACATTCTTGTATTTCAAGAAATACATATCTTCCATAATATCTTTTCAAGAAAATCAAGAAAATCTTTCTTGCCCTTTTTTATATTTCAAAATTTCAAATTATCTTCATGAATAACCAAGGGGAAATTTCTTGAATTTAATGAGATAATCTTGTATTCCAAGAATACATATCTTCATTCCATAACAAAATTCAAAGAAAATCTTTCTCCCATTTTATCCATAAATTTCAAAATATTGAGGAAAAATAGCAATAATATTTATTTTATTTTAAACACCTTTTTCAGCTTATTGGACTATATGTTGGGCTACTCAGAGGCCTTTAGGAGAATTAAGATCGACCTTCCAATGGATCTTGAATTATCAATATTGAGCCACAATATTATTCAAGCCCATAAATATTAATTAATCTCACTACATAATTAATATTGCACTATCCATCTTAACCCATATTACACCAATATGACTCCCCGTTATTATTTTCCGTTTTAAGATTATCTAGCCCATTAATTAATTCAAGCCCACCAAATAGCCTTCCGTTAATTAATATATTTTGTCATTGGTCAAGGAACGCTTCAACATTATTATCCATACCGGAAACTAATTCCACTTGCAAGATTTGGTATGATAAATCTTATGAACCTCCCAAGGGGCAAATCGAAAAGCGTGCATTTGCACACAATTCCGTGATAAATCTTAGCAATCACACGTGACCAATAATATTGCCTAAGATAAAAAGTATTGAATCTCGCTGATTCTCTACCCATGATAAGTCAAAGCAATAATTACCAACCACGCGTGATCCTATTTAAGAACTAAGATTAAGAAATAACGAACCACCGAGGTCTAATTCTTCCTTGTTGGCTCAAGAATTTGTCCTCCTCAGAGGTCCTATTCAAGAGATCACCATGACTAGTGTAATCTTCTTGGTCAAGACAAGCCCATCTCGAGCCTTTACACTTCAACCTTTCACGATGGATTGTCCATTTCCATCTAGGTCGTGAATGGTGTACTTTTTAGTTACAAGGATCTAATTTAATCTTCGTGATCTCGCATCACTAAATTAACTACAATGTAACACGTCTTATTTAATGAACAATGTTATGTAGTAAATATATGTAACATTCAATGATATTTAAAGCATCGATAAACAATTTATTTCAAAAATAAGTCCGGAATTCGGTTTTTGATTATACAAAGTAAAAAGTATACTTTCCAAAGATAATCCCAACAATCCCACTTATACTCAAAGTCCTTTTAAGTATACTACAACACGTCTCGTCGAAGTTCCTAATTCATGACATCTAATGTCACCTACACAACCTAATAATTTCTCCCACTTATACTCAAAGCAGATTGGCAATGGTCTTGACACACATTCCTTCCACATGTCTCCTCGAATGTATTCCGTTTGTGAATGGATCCGCCAGTCAGTTTTCTTGACATACTATCTTTGCCACATCTATATCTCTCTCTTAATGATATCTCGTGATAAGATGATATTTCCTTTCAATGTGTTTTGTGGCTTTGTGGGCTCGTGGTTCCTTTGAATTTGCAAATCGCTTTGTCACAATGAATGAATGATTCTGGGAAAATTTAAACCACATTCAAGTCCACTAGGAAGTTCTTTGAGCTAAACCGGCTTCTTTTCGTTGCCTCGAACCAGTACATATTCGGCCTATGGTAGAATTTTACACGATTTATGCTTGACGCTTCCCATGTCACGCTCCTCCCCATGCAAAACACACTACCGAGGTAGATTTTATGGAGTCTATGTCTCCGATTGAATCCGAGTCCGCCAGAGCCGGATTAGAATCGACTATCTAACGATAAATCAACATTCTATCCCCGAGTTCTTTTCTTGATACTTTAATGTTTTTAATCGGGCCATTCAATGTTCTTTTTTCAAGTTACTTGATATCTCGCCACCATGCCAACGGCAAAGTATATCCTGTGGCGTGATACAAAGATTGTGATACATAAGGCTTCCCGACACCAAGCATAAGGAATGCCTCTCATGTCATCTATCTCATTTTAAGCCTTAGGGAACATTTTCGATAGACAGATTCCGTGTCCGGGAAGGTAATGGCCTTTCTTGGAATCTTGTGATCTTGAATCGCTTCAAGACAAAGGTCTATGTATGAAGCTTTAATGATAGTTCTATCATCCTTTTCTTCTCGATCTAAGTGATCTTGATCCCAAGGATCGCGCTAAGCTTTCCTAAGTCCTTCATATATCAAACCGCTTTGAAAGCCATGCCCTTACGCTCGATAACACCTTTACATCATTCTCGATGATCGAATGTCGTCACGATAGTACTAATAATACCAATGCGCTTTGACGCTTTTTTGTACACACAACTTCAACTTCGTTTTGATCGAACCCATAAGACTTTATAACATGATCAAAACATTGGTTCCAAGCTCGATGCCCGCTTGAGTCCGTAAATGGACTTCATGAGCTTCTAAACTAGGTGTTCTTGGCCTTTTCAATGAAGCCTTGGGGTTGTTGCATATAGATCTCTTCATCAAGACTTCCGTTAAGGAAAGTTGTCTTGACATCCATCTCGCCATATTTCAAAGTCGAGATGCGACAATCGATAAGAGAATTGGATGGACTTAAGCGCGATGGCACGGGCGAAAAGTTTCCTCATAATCCATCCTTCTTTCCGAGTATAACCTTTCGCCACTAGTCTTGCTTTTGAAGGTTTCCACCTTCCCGTCCGGTCTTCTTTTTCTCTTATACACCCACTGCAACCAATGGGTTTGACCCCATTAAGTGGTTCGACTAGCTCCACACTCGTTATGAAACATAGAACTCATTTCGGCTTTCATTGTTGTTTGCCAAGAATCGTGATCCTTATCTTGATTGCCTCGCCATATGTCCATGGGTCCTGGATTCATCTTGTCTCAGAATCAAGTCCGAGGACTCTCCTATTCCCATGAATCTCTCTCTTGTTTTTCACAACCTCTCCCACTCTGACGCAGGTTTCGATTGTGTAAGTGTATCGCTTTGGTATATCATCTAATGCAGCTTGGCATTGAGGTTAGCCCTTAGCTCATTTAAGGTAATCTCACTGGTCTTCTTTTCGCTCATATAGTCTTCTTCCAAAAATCTAAAAGTGGGTGCTTATTACCACCTTTTGATCTTTAGGACCATAGAACATACACCCTTTTGTTCCCTCGGGGTATCCCACAAACAACCTTAATTCTGATCAAGGATCCAATTTTCCATCTTCCTTGTCCAACACGTAGGCCGGACACCCCCAAATCCTCATGTGTCTCAAACTAGGCTTGCATGGTCCACAATTCTTTGGGAGTTTTGGGAACCGATTTGGATGGCACCAAGTTCAAATGTAGGTCATTGTTTCCAATGCATGACCCCTGAACGACTTGGGTAGATCCGCATAACACATCATAGTTCTAACCATTTCCAAAAGAGTTCTGTTTCTTCGCTCTGCAACCCCGTTTTGTCGAGGTGTTCCGTGCGAAGGAGTGGATGCAATCCCTTCATCGAATAAGTAGTTCAAAAACTCATCACGAGGTATTCATCTCCACGATCGGATCGTAGAGACTTGATACGTTTTTTCCTATGATTCTCCTGCTTGAGCCTTAAATTCTTTGAATTTCTCAAAGGGTTATGCTTCATAAGGAAAATATAACCGCATTCCTTGAGTAATCATCAATAAAAGTGACAAAATACTCATAACCTCCTCTCGCTTTGGTTGACATTGACCACATACATCCGTGTGAACGATCTCAACACTTCTTTGGCTCTATTCCCTTGGCTCCAAATGCCCTCTTGGTCATTTTACCCTCCAAACATGATTCGCGGGTTGAATTGGTTCAACTTGGAGAAACTCCAACAACCGCCTTTCACCAACCTTTGATCCTCTTTAGATTTATACGACCTAATCTCGGATGCCATAGAAGTGTTTCGCTCACGCCCTCGATGAACGCTTTTCTTTTCGAAAACAATTGATGTGTTATAGGATGCATTTAAATGAGTGGTGTGCACACGATTAATTGTATAGAGATTATTCACAACGTTCCATGACGAGATAAATTTATCAAAAAGAGAAATGGTAACAACTTTATTAAAAGTAACCTAAATATCCATCAAGAAAAAGTTTAGAACCTGAAATCAAATTCTTTCTAAAACTTGGAACGAAAGAACATCTCTTAAAATTAAAACTTTGTCTTCAAAAGACAGGTGCACTTCTCCCATCGCTTCACCGCCACTCAGAAGATCACCCAAAACAGTGATGAGGATCTCACTCCACTAAATTCACCGGGTCCGCTTGAACCCCTCAGAATGTGAAACAAACATGATCAAGGATCCCAGATCCACCACCCATAAATGGGAGATATGCCGCTAAACAAGTTTCAACAACTAGTGCGTGAGAATTACCTTTCTTTCCATTCCCTTTTGATCGAACAGTCCGACCTCGAGTGTCCTACTCTCCCCGCTTTCCAAAACTTTCCTCATGCTTGATTCCATGCTCTTATTTGATGTTGAGTCTGCTTGGTTCAACTTTTCTTCTTTTCATCATCCTTGTCACCACATGACCTAGGATGAAAGAAGATTTATGTTTTCCCAAGTTCTTTTCCTCGCTCCCTTTCCCTTTTCAACCAAAGTGAGAGCATTTACAAGATCATCCACCGTAAAAATCTAGATCTTCCATTAGATACTCAAGATAAGTGGTGATTATAGCTCTTTGGTAAGGATTGGAGAATAAAATCAATCTTAGTCTTGAAATCACATTTTTCGCCGAGGATCTCAAGTCCTCAAATAAAGACTATAACCCTAAGGACGTCTTTGTCTTTAGCACGTCCCTTTTTTTCCATTTTTAATTCAGCAATTTCTTGCTTCACACTTTGGATTGCCATATGGGTCCGATGTCTGAACATCGCTTCGAGATTCTCAAAGATGTCTCGGTGACTCATATTCTTGATGAAGGTGTATCAACGCATCCGACAGATGTGCGAAATTATTTCCTTCATCAATTCATTTGCCAATTCACCATAAATCATCTCATCCCATATTCCGCCTTTTAGTTGGTTTTTTCGGTTTTGGTGTATCAAGTACCCATTTGGAAGGTGATGCGGTTAGGGATGGTTTTAGTTTGTATTTCAATCAAAATAGTTTTCACCAAGAAGCAAATTGTCTTTACGATATTGATGTCGAGGATTAGAAGGTTGCGACATGATGAATCAAATAAATAATAATATGCATAAGCACAAATATATCACAAGGTTCGATCACATGCATCATATTCATATCTCAAAAAATATGAACATGCATCACCAACATCTCAAAAACAATTTAAATAAGCCACGGGTGGGTCATTATTTAAACACATTCAAGGAGTTACAAACAAGAACAGCTTACAAACCTTTAATATCTAGATTAATAGTTGACTCACTTGACCAATATAAAATTGACAGGGGACTTCGGAAAGTATATGCATATCAATTTTATACCTAAGTAATAAACCATGATTAAATACAGATTATTATTTCATTGAATCGAGCCTCGTGGAGGGTCATCGTCATTACTTAACTAGTAATAATCCACAATCATCAATTTGAATTTATTCATGAAAGCTAACTCTTGACCGGCCCGTGGGGAATTTCTCCAAAAGAATTCACAAAATAAATAAATCATGGAGGTCAAAATTAATTCAATTTTATTATCCTAATAAAATTGTCAATTAATTATTTAAACATACTTAGTAATTTTTGAAGGTGAGATTTTTCATTGGGCAACTTCATGCAAACTCATTTAAACAAATTAAATAAAGCATAAGATAACCAATAGTAAATCGAAGCAAAAGTAGAAAAATAAACATATTGAGCACAAAATATCCAATTGTCACGGTTTGATTTTTTCGCTTTGATCTTCAAGAACACCGCCTTGAATTTCTCCCACTGATCGCCTCAAAAGAACTCCGCCTTGAAACACCACGCCAAGTAGCTCGCAGCTGATGCACGAAAGAACGCCAATAACCAATTAAAATCGGCAGTGTTCGCCTCAACGAAAGACGCTTCGCCAGGTCCTCGGCCTCAAAACATGCGGTACCTCGATGCATCTATTACACACAAACCGCCAGGGAACTCCCTAAGAATACTATTCCGTCACATCTCGCCATTCAAAGGGCCCACTTACATATAATCTCTCGATTAATCCTTAATCCCCTCGCCTGCACGCCTCGTGCCTGCGTGTCGGTCGCGCCACAAGGCAGGCCTCCCTTAGCACGCGTTTAGGTGTGAAGCACGCCTTTCACGCCCAAGCTTCGATTTTATCCTTTAGTTCTCCGTCCCCTCGTTTCCCATCCGGTTACAATTTATTTACAAAAATAAATAAACCTAGATCTAGACTAGTCTATTACATTGATCAAATCAAACAAATCCTAATCTACTCGTGGATTTTCTCGAGGCAAAACGAATCAACTAATCAATTAAAAACCACAATTTATATGAATGCATAAATAAACACATTAAATTCCATGACAATTGGATACCCGCAAAATAGATCAAGCAATTCTACTATCCAATTTCAAATTTAATGACAAATAATTAAATTACAATTTAAAAAATTCGAGTCTAAAATCGTGGCTCGATACCGGTTGTTGGGGAATAAGTTGGATCTATTCGGGTGAATATTTAAATACAAATTTAATTCTTATAATTATTACTAGCATGAATTAATCCTATATTAATTCAAATAATAATCCAACAACAAATCATGCATATAATTAATTCACGTAAATCCTACGATGAATTCTACGAGTTTACGTGAACGCACCTCTTGGGGACGAAAAATGGTCCGCCGATTAGACTAACCAAAAGAACTTCCCAAGTATTCCCTTAATCCTTGTTCGACTATCCGTGGTAGGACACTTGTGAACAATTAACAAAAGGAAAATAAATTATGTTGCACCACCTTTGTGGATTTACTAATTTTTCCAAAGACATGGAATCAGATTGGGAATGAAAAAATTCATCCCCTATTTATAGAGCATAGGTGGTCAAAATTTTGGGTATAAAATAATGTGGGAAAATCTTTTCTTGATCTCCAAGAAATCTTGAATAAATCTCCTATATTCTTTTTTCCATAATTATAATATTCCACAAAATCCCACCTACTCTTTGTTATGGGATATTTTCGAAAATAATAGGCAATATTCCAAGATTTAGATCTTCTTGAATTTATGAGATATTCTTGTATTTCAAGAAATACATATCTTCCATAATATCTTTTCAAGAAAATCAAGAAAATCTTTCTTGCCCTTTATATTTCAAAAATTTCGAAATTATCTTCATGAATAACCAAGTGGGAGATTTCTTGAATTTAATGAGATAATCTTGTATTCCAAGAATACATATCTTCATTCCATAACAAATTTCAAAGAAAATCTTTCTCCCCTTTTATCCATAAATTTCGAAAATATTGAGGAAAAATAAGCAACAATATTTATTTTATTTTAACCATCTTTTTTTTATTATCGACTATATGTTGGGCTATTCAGGGGGCTTTTAGGAGAATTAAGATTGGACCTTCCAATGGATCTTGAATTATCAATATTGAGCCACAATATTATTCAAGCCCATAAATATTAATTAATCCCACTACATAATTAATATTGCACTATCCATCTTAACCCATATTACGGTCCAATATGGCTCCTTGCTATTATTTCCGTGTTTAAGATTATCTATCCCATTAATTAATTCAAGACACCAAATAGCCTTCCTCGTTAATTAATATCTTTTGTCCTGGTCAAGGAACGGTTCAACATTATTATCCATCTAGAAAACTAATTCCACTTGCAAGATTTGGTATGATAAATCTTATGAACCTCCCAAGGGGCAAATCGAACAAGCATTTTTGCATTAATGCATCTCGATTAAATTTAGCAATCACATGTGACCAATAATATTGCCCAAGATAAAAAGTATTGAATCTTGTTGGGAAATTTATAGTTTTGATGAAAGTTCCAAAAACACATGTAATAGGACCAAATACCATTAATGATCGATGTTTTCATTATTGCTATAGGAGACCAATTGATAATGATTGTATAGAAAAATCGATGTAATAGATAGGTCACATATTGAGGGGGAACTCAATATGTAAAGGTCGATCCAAGAATCGGAAAAAATATCCCATTGCAGCGTAACGCTAAACTGAGCGGAAGATCGACGAATCGATCTAGTCGATAACTCAAAGTCATGAAGCTCAAACCTCTATACTTAAAAGATCGATGACTTCGAAGATAAGACCAGAAGACCTACATCGCCGGAGTCGGCCCGGTTGAAGCTAAGTCAAATCCAAGACTCCATCGTGGATCGATTGGCCAGCATCGAGATCGACTCATAAGATGAAAATCCGATGTTTCATCTTATCATACGCCTTGGATCTTGCGATGAATACCAACCTAGTTGGAGGAACAACACCGCAAAGCAAGGCTTTCATCCAATAAGGAAGAAACACGCATTGAGAGCTGATACTCAAGGGATTCGATGTTGCTCTCTCAAACGGGGTATAAACTTTCAAATGCCGCCGTCAAGACGCCACATCAAACTGCAACTCACAAAATAGCCTCGAGATTCAAATTGCTTCCAACGGCTCTTTTGATCTCAAGGTCTATAAATATGGGATCACACTTCAGAGTGAGACACCGAAATGCTTGGACAAACAACATAATCAAGAAGCTCAAACTATAGTCGATTCCGCACGAAGAACACAACTATGCTTATTTTATATTGTGTTCATCCCATAAGTTCTTAGCAAGAAATCTTTTCATCTAGCTATCAGTACTTATACGCAAGGAAAGATTTCATAGTTGAACCTCAACAATCTTACCCAAAACCCCCAAGTTAGGATAAGTTGTTTAGCAAGATTTCGATCTAGGGTTTCTAGTAATCGATTTCTCGGATCGGGTTGAGTGAGAACTCTTAAAACATCCTTGGTGTCTTGTGTTGGACTAACACACTAATCTAAGTCCAAATCGGTTAAGTCGTTAAGTTGGTGCCCTTGCAGAAAGGGAAGAGTGGATTTAGGACGGTTTGTCCGAACCACTATAAAATCTTGTGTTTTATTCTTTGATTAATCGCTCTCACATCGCACAATCTTAAGCATACATATTCTAAGTTAAGATCGATTGCACCAAAGCATCCGACCGACCTGACCATATTTCGCTTATCCATTAAAAAGATAAAACTTGAACTACGATTTATACAAACCCGGTTTTTCACACGGTAAAACTTAAAGCTTCAAGACATCGCGATTAATCGATAGTTACCGAACCGATCGGGCCCTAGCGCTCAAGAAGTTGGTTATCGACTAAACCGATTCACTCGCCTCGATCAAAGCATTCCGCCGACACCGACCGACGGTAAAGTTTTTTTCGTAAGTCTATTCACCCCTCCCCTCTAGACTTACGCACTTAACTCGTCGGGACCTACAAGGGTATCGAGCGTTGGTTCTTCGACTAATCGACTACGTCATTGTGGTCATCCGAATCGATCTTGAAAACCGCTTTAAAAACTCATTCATTTTCCAAAAAATCACCAAAGATGATAACATCAGTCCGTATGTATCATGATCCGCCGGTTCTCTATTGATGAGTATGCGATCAACCGTATATATGTCCAACCATCTAAAGGTTCGATCATGGCGTAATGATGGGAAGTCATCGAGAGAGACCCATCATCATTTACTACTGACAATCCTGCAGGGCCGGAGGAGATCCGCATTTTCCCACGGAAGTCTTGTATTTAAAAAGCCCGTACGATGGACACGTAAGAAAGAAAATCTACTGGACACCATTGCAAGACATATCATCATGAAGACAATGGATAAGGTCACCAAAGAGAAGATTAAGTATCCAAATCAAGGAAGCAATGTGGGATACTCACGAGATCTCGCGAGGAAATGAATGAGAAAAAAGACGGCGTCTTCAAGCGTTTAACCGGTGAAGTTCGAGAAACCAAGATGTCTTCTTCAACGAAAACCATCAACGAACTTCGATGGAAGAATTACAATGTCATAAACAAGCTTCAGAACTTGGCAGAGATGTCCGATAAAGATATCAACTATAAGATCCTAAGGTCTCTCACCAAGAAGTTGGGACATGAAGGTCACGGTAATCAAAGATTGCCGAGGACATTTCAAGAATGAAACCTAGTAGCTTGTTCTTGAGTCTTAAAGCTCATTACATTGAAAGAGGTCAAGCCGATGAAGACGAGGCCCTCACACAACCTCGACTTCAAAATCAAAAGGCAACCGGTAGCAGAACAAAGGCCAATGAACCCATTGGAAATATATTAAGTCAAAGGATTTATCGTTGCTTACCGGAAGCTCGAGAAGTCGACATACAACTTGGTAAGTATCGAAGATTTTATATGACTATCAACATAGCCGAGATCTGTGATAGATCGCATAATTCCGGAAGAACTTATCACATGATCGGAGGGATCACGAGATGAAAGGAAAGAGATAGTCCAATGGGCCGGGGAAGGAAGAGATAACCAATCGATAGAAGAAACTCGACACTATCGAAAAGGGAAATCACCGATAGGTCATACATGAGTGATTCACCGAAGGAAAGGAACGTGGATCCGGTGAGCGTGTTTAAAGAAGCCAGGTCACTATAGACGATCGCCCGCAGACTTGGAAGAGAGGAAGAAAAGAGAAACAAAAGAGAGCAACGATAGAGACGTAAGAGCTTATGGTTGCCGATATACGCCAGAATCGACGATTCCTTTCCGCCCCGGCGAATTCTGGATACTCCTCCCAGAGAAGATCACCGACAAGAAAGCCGACGACTTCCATGAAAGTGAAGATCCCATATTCTCGCCGACGACGATAATGAACTAAAGGACCACCGGCGAAGGTAACCTCCAAACCTTCGCTCGCTTACACCGCGCTATTATTAAAGACACTGGCCGAGAGATCGACCAAAATTTACCAGAGCAATTAATCTTGAAGATCTCTCCAATGCAAGAGAAACTTATGCTATTGTGGGAAGCGAGAATGATAAGTCGAGGATCGTAAATAATCACCTTGTCAAGAAAAATGATCTCGTAAAACCTGTTAGATCACCGAAACCGCCGGAATTTAAAATTCTCGGGTTAAAGCTTCGATCAGAAAAGCAGATCAAAGAATATGGAAATTAACAGACAAAGAAGTTCGATGATTCAAAATCTTGCAAGCAAAAATTGGATGAGCTATTAGAATGCATGAAAGTCCTAAAATCCTCCGAGGAAAATCACAGAAGAAAATAGATGTTTTTTTCAAAATCATCTCAAACCGTTAAAGACATGAACGCCTATTTTCGAAAGTAAAGATTGATAAGAGGGACTTGGCTATGAGAAACCCTCCACATCCTCAAAAGCCCCGATCGATTCATCTCGGAAAAGGTGTAATCGGGGCAATTTCAAAAAAGATACACCAAAAGCTAAACATGTATCTAATAGGGGTAAGAGAGACCGCTGAGCGGGTAAGGCAAGTGCCTAACCGTAAAGGGAACATAAACGGACCCCAATGGTAAAGCATCACCGAGGAATCAACGGAAGAACCCGGTTCTTCCGAAGAAACCTCAACCCGATCAACAGATCGAGAATCGTAAAAGACAACCTACAAAAGGGAAGTCTAATCGAGACCCGTCAAGGTCACCGCCTAATAAGCATGCTTCGGTAAATCGCGAAAAACCATCTATGCGAAAAGGATATGAATCTTTTGATGGTAGCAATGATTCTACCCCTATAGTCGAAATTTAGGGCTATCAAGACTAACCACAATCGATAAAAAGAAGACAAACCAAAAGGTAAATCATAAGTCTTCTAAGTCATCCAAGGTTCACACAAGTAATCATACAAATCGAAAAGATACGAGGATAAGTATGATTATGTTGATGTATGGGAGACAAATCAGGCCTTCGACCGACCGATCACCATAGAAGTGCTCGCTTGTATGGATCCCCAAATCCAAACCTAACCCTCGAGACCTAATCCGAAGGGGTACCTAAACCCCGATCCGATTGCGGGTTCAACCTGCCAACAAAGGAGGTGTGCAAGCAACTATCCGTACACATCGATAGTGGATGCTCAAGGCACACGATCGAAGCAACATCTCCTCGCCCTACATAGAACGAGAAAGGCCAAGCGTACTCTTCTATGATGATAACTTTGGTTATACCAAAGGGTTCAAACAAGAGAATGATGATGTACAAGTAATCGGAGTCTCGTGAGATGTCAAGGTCCAAGCACAACCTATTATCGGTTTCACAATTCACGACAAACGGATTCAAGGTTGAGTTCTCGATCGATCAATGCACTATCAAGAATCGAAATACCAATGATATTCTTAACCGGTTCAAGAAAAGGGACGATCTACACAAATATTGGAACAGCTTGTCCAAGAAATGCATGCCTGATTGTTAAGAGTTCCAAAAGTAGCGGTTGCTCGCACACAAAAGAATGAGCCATCTCAACTTTAAAACTCTTAATAAGATAGCTAGATGTCTCTAAAGTGGAAGGACTTCCAATGAAGTGTTCTCAAAGGATCGTATATGTGCGCATGTCGGAGGAAAAAAAGTCAAAGCTTCATTCAAAGGAATTTCCTGACCAAAGATCCAAAGGAGTAATCGCAGTACCGCTTATATGGATCTGTTTGGACCAGCTTACACCAAATGAACGACGAAAATACACTCTGGTAATCGTGGATGACTATTCCAAGTTTACCTGGGTTATATTCTTACATAAGAAGAATGAGACGACAACCAAGATACCCGAGCTACTAAGAAGATTACAAAATGAGAAGGGTGTCAGAGAAAATCGACGATAAAGGTATGCAATTCAACTCCTTTATTAATGATTTTTTTTGCTCTAAGTTTGATATCTGATGAAACATCAAATACGCCACAACAGAATGGAGTAAATGAACGGATAAACAGAACTCTCAAAGAAGTTGTTAAATTTAACATGCGATACCAAACCGTTTAGGCGAGAAGCAATCAACACCGCATGCCATACGCAGTAATGGATGTCTCCCCCGACTAAGGCTCACTACAAAACACCACTATGAATCTGGAAGGGCGTAAAACCTCGTGGTTCTTACTTCCATGTTTTTGAAAAGTGTTTCATACATAACAAATGGAAAAGTCATGAAGACCTTTGAGGCCAAGTCCATGAGGGTATATTTCTAGGGTATTCCTCATCTAAAAAAAGCCTTCGTGGTCTACAACAAACGAACCCTTGTTGTGGAAGAAACACCTCGTCATAACCTTTGATGGAAGCATCTTTATCAAGAGAAATTAACGTTAGAAGTACCGTCTACGGTAACTCGATATTCGTAAAATGGATCACCAACGATCAAGGATAAAGGATCGTAAATCAGATCAATTTACATTCCGTATCTGGTGATTCACCGGAATCGATCCTAAGGTACGAACAACTGGGATGAAAAAACCGATTCACCGAGATAAGAAGAACCCCGAACCATCCGGTTCGAAACTTCGAAGTTCTCACGGTCGCACATCAAAGCCATGATGATTCCAACATCACCGAGACTTGTTCTTATCAAGTGGACCATAACCCCGCACTCTCCCAATCACTAGTAATAAGATTTTATCGAAAACGGACGATGTTCTCAAAAACGACGCAAATGTAATCGAGAAGGACTCGGATAACCCCATCCAACCGATTCGATAATTGGAACCCGCCTGATAAAATTAAAACTAGACTTGAGACAGAAAGTGCCATGTATTGCTGTTATCTCTGTAGATGAAGGAACCAACTACAATCGATAAGACATTAAGAAATTAAACCGGATTCTAAAGGAGGAGCCGGAACGATTCGAGAGAAATGAAGTATGGGAACTAGTGATGCATTGGGCCATCAAGACGAATTGGCACGAAAATGGATCTTTCAAGAACAAGAGAGATGAAAAAATGTTATCACGGAAATAAGGCAAGACTTGTTGCTAAGGGTATTACAATCGGGGAATTGACACATGAGACCTTTTTTGTATCGCCAGCCTTTAAAGCCATTCGGGTTTTAGCTTATGCTTGCCCACGCAGGGTTCATCGTATATCGATGGATAAAGAGTTTCTTAAACGGGTACTACTAGCGGAGGAAGTTTATGTCGAACAACCTCTGTGCTTTGAAAAGGCAACCAAGTGTATCGTTTAAGAAAAGCTCTTTATGGGTCGAAACAGTTCAAAATTGGTATGATACACTCTGGACGAAAGTGGGTTCACTAAAGGAACGATGGATGAACCTTATTCGAATAGAAGATGGAGAAGATATTCGATGGTTCAGATTTACGTGGATTTACATCATCTTCGGATCTCCAAACAAGAACCTATGTGAAAGATTCAAAGAACCGATGCAAGGGAAATTCAGATGTCCATGATGGGTCGAGATGAATTACTTTCTAGGTCTCCAAGTTAAACAAAGTTCGAAGGGATATTCATCTCGCCAAGCAAAGTACACTAGAATCTTTTGGCTAAGTTTGGAATTCAAAATAGTAAGGAAGCCAAAATTCCTATGATGATTGGATTCAAGACGGATCCAGATGATGCCTATTAAAACAAATCGGAAGAATATAGGGCTCTCATTGATCTTTATTATACCCGACCGCCAGGCACCGATATCACTTTCGCAAAGAGGGTGTATGTGCGTTTCGTGCAAATCCAATGGTCACCACCTAGAAGCAGCCTTAAGCGATTTTTAAGTATCTGAAGGAACAATAAACCTTGGTTTATTCTACCCATCGATGATAATCTAGAGCTTAGTGGGTATTACGATTATTATGGAGGTTGCAAGATCGACGAAAATCAACCTCGTGAACATGTCAATTAGGAAGTAAACCGATCTCGGTTTTCAAAGAGCGGTTATCGATTCACGACATCAACAATGAAGCGTAATATATATGGCGCAGAGTTCGTTGTTCCCAATCCGAACGGCGAGGGATTACAACATTGTAGCTAAGAACGCATTCCTATTCTCGTGATCATAATTTATTGCAATCACTCGTAATCCGGTTCTACATACAAGATGCTGCATGTAGATGTCGACACCACTTCATAAGAGATCACGCTGAAAAAAAGAATATCGAATGGAAAAGATTCATAATCGATATACGTAAATACGATATTCTAACCAAGCCACTAACCGAGATCGATTCGAGATTTATGCAATGAGCTAGACTTCTAGATCTTGAGAAATGTCACCGAAAAATGTTTGATGGAATGCTCTCGAGAACTAGGCGGTTAAGAGACTAACGGATCGAGAGAAATCAATTGAGTTTGGTATCTTAACCTCAAGAGATCGATAAGCAAAAATCGATCGTATTATACACGCTACAGATCCAAAGGAATCGATCGATTTTAGTTTATCGATTTAAAGTCTATCGATTTAAAGGAACCGATTCAAGGTTTATCGATTTAAGGAAAATGCTCGGTTTTAATGGATTATCCGATTAAATCAATTTGGTTATAGTATTTCTTTGTGATTCGCTTTTAAATATATACAACAAGCAAGATTCGAGATTAAGAAGCTATCAATCGCGTAAGAAAGAGAATTTACACAACAAAATGAAATAATGTAACTTTTCATTGATAAAAACCCGGCGGTGAGGTTACATTACGAAAGTTACAAGTACAAGAAGACCCGGAGGTCAAGACATAAATGTTAACCAAAATCCTACACCTAAAAACCCTAAACCCTCATCCTAACCCCAAGTGAAGGAAAGAGAGAGATTTTAAACTCTCACTTTCCCCCACTTAACAAAAGGGGTGAGAGAGGCTTTAAAGAACGAATCCCAAGGCGGTCGCAGTGTCAAGATCAAGAAAACTGGAGCGACAGAGGCCTTGATAGGATTCTTAAGCCCAGAGCCCTAAAAGGAGGAGTAGTAGGGCTCTCCAAAGCTGAATGGAGCACGTGTGCCAAAAGAGTTGGTCATCGATCTCATGGGCACATGTGTTTATATTTTATACCGCACTAAGTCCGATGGTTCCGTTACGCCATCCGGATAGACACACAGGTGCATACGGTTAGGAGAAGTGTCTTCTCGGTTAACAAGATCCAGATCCGGTGGTAGAAAGCTTTGGCAAAGAATCGTATGTGAAATCGAAGATGATGAAGAAAACAAAGAATAAGGGATGCAAAGGGTTGATTTGAGAAGATGAAACCATATAAAGGGTGTAAAAAGTGTTTTGGCTGAAGTCTCACCGAAACAAGGGTTCACCAAGATACATGATTCTTACAAAAGAAGATAAGTATGGTGAATGGGTGATGTTGTGTAAAACATTGGTCCAATTTATAGAGGCCAAGAAGGATGCAAATGCAATTTTCATTTCAAGAAGCCTATCCGAGAAATTTGCATCAAAAGGATGAGTAGAAATCACGCTGATCGATAATTGATAAATTTACTGCTTGATTGACATATCGAGAGATTCGCATTTATATTTACGCGATGTCAATCACGCCTACTTAGGAATAGAAGCTACTACTCTAGACTAAGTTTTGGCGGTAAATACTTATCCCAAGAATCGCTTAATCAAAAAAGAATCGATGAGGTCAACCAAAATCGATTACTTACAAGCATGATCGATGAGAGAGATCTCACGAGCTTGAAACTCCAATAAATCGATATATCATCTATGTCAAAATATCGGGTTGAAGGGGGAACTTCAACCCGATCAAGAGGATCAAAAGGGAAATCGACGCGTACTCAAGGAAAGATCGCCTAAGCCCGAAGTTTCAACAAATCGAGATCTGGCGAGAAGATCGTTTAAAAGGATCGGTTGGAAATTTCTTAAAGCTTAGGCGAGAATGATTAAGATCAACAAGTGGAATCAACATTGACAAGTAATATTGATCGATAACAACATCACCAACCAGACACGATCTCTCTTCTCTTGTTCTTTTACTTATTTATCGGATCGTGTCGATATTATTTGCCTTTATCGCCACTATCCTTGTGACGTGTACTCGCAAATCATTTAATGCGACGGGGTACATGTATTAACTTCTACTTGATCGCTTTTTAAGTCCAAAAGTTTTGTGTATGCGTGCGTTTTTCCCACCCTACGATCAAAAAACCGCCAAATCTGAGCGCATAATCTTTTCAAAACGATTGATCTTCAAAATCTTGTCTTATTGTACCCTCCGCCTATATATAAGATTCATCAAACCTTACCGAGTTTTTCTCGCTTCACAAACTTGCATTACTCTCATTGAAAAACTTCAAATTTTACTCTACGCTTCAAAACGATTTCTTAGAGTTCAAAATCTTCTCCTAAAATTTGAATCGTAATATTTTCTTTTGCTTAATGATGAATCTTTCTTTCCGTTAAAAACATTGTTTTCAAAAGTTGTTTTTCTAATTTATGCTTCATTGCCTTTTGTTGTCCGCGAATGATATTGATATTGATTATGCACAAATTTAATGAGTCTATCTCACCAGATGGCCACTCATGGACTTGGAAAGATCATGTGCAATTATGCGAATCGCAACGAAGATCTTTGAGGATAAGTTCGTTCTCGGTTTGGAACCACCGAGGATTCTCAATCCATGGAGGTGGAACAAATTCAAGAAGGCCGGATCGAAACATATTGCTTTCGCTCACCGCAATCCAAAGGATGCAAAGATGAAGCACTTCAATTCTTCGCGCACTTGAGTGTGGATACTGAAAACCACGAGACGAAACCGATGTCGACAAATAACGGAGAAGAAATCGGGGATCGACAAATGCGCATATCACTGTCTGCTCACTTTGCCAAAGGGCGAATCTCACCGCACACTTCTGGAGAATGAGGATGAAGAAATCGAGAAGAGCTTTAAAGAGGGCATAAACATCGATCCCGGATTCATCGGGCCAATGCTCAAAAAGAAAGTACAGACGCTTCGACATTCTCGTCAAGAACGATCATGGGAATTTCATTTAGCCCAGATGCTTTCACATCACCAAAATGTACAAAGATGGCAAAAATAATTGATGGGCTCGAACATCAATTGCACGGCTTCGAAAGCCATCTTGCTCCAAGAACACGAAAAATTTGAGTCAATGAATCCAAAAAGTGTCTTTCTCGAAAAAGAGAGTCAAGAATCTCAACAAGGTTGCGCTTATATTGAAAGACAAATCGCCAAGCCGAATGGAATCGTAATGGATCAAGTCCTACAATGCCTTCCTCTCATCAACTTCAGGTTATATACGGGCCACCGACGATGACAAAGGAGCCCACTCCAACAAAACCAAGAAAGAAAGAGCAAAGAAGCCGCCCTCATCCACACGGTTGCTCCACGAAAAAGAAACGAAAACCGGTGAAGGCCCGTGGAGAAGAGGCCAAAGAAAAAAGAACCTACCCCCGACTCTAGCAAGAAGATGAAGTCGAAGAAGAAAAAGCCCGAAAGCGATGCAAGAACAAAGAAAAACGACCGAGACAGCAAGCTTCTCAACCGAGGGCTCGCCAGAACGATCCGAGGTAGAAGCACTGGTTAAATCATTTCTCCTCAACCTCAAAAGGATTCACCGCTTTCGACTAAAGGTCGCCGAAAGCATGTCTCTCTTGCCGGTTCGCTTTTCATGAACTGAACCAGATATTAACCGCCACTACAAAGAATCCACCGCAGTCGAACCAATCGACAACTTCGGCCGACTCAAGCACAACCGAAGCTTCCACATCTCATCCAAACGAAATCCGACAGATCATTCCTCAGATCCAGATCAACAAAGACCATCACCGAAAAATGGTCGACTAAGAATTGAACGAGATTGATGAGATGTATCCACAACCCGCCCATCCCGCTATCGAGAAGAAGTCATGGAGATCCTCACCGGAGAGATCTCAGATTAAAAAACTTCTCGATCTTATCTTACTTGTTGAATGAGATGGGTGGTGCGATGAGTTCGCAGATTTTGACTTCGATATGAGGGAAGTCCGCCAAAGTGGGATCACCACCGAGCTCATATCCGATAAATCTGTGGAAAGCTCGATCCACGTGAAGTTGGAATTGCCGGAAGAAGAGAAGCCGAGATCGCCAAGAAGCTCCGTAAATGTGACGACGAAAATGGTGAATGCCGAGCCGATGAAAGTGGAACTGTGCTGCAGTTCACGACCAACCACCGGAGGCACAAACAAATCGAACCCTCGATCAAGTGATGGATCCAATTCCTACATCTCAAATCAACATCGATCAACTTCAGAGATCGATTCTTGTCTCAAAGATCTCCTCGAAGAAGAGATTGAAAGTGTTAACCGACGTAGACAAATCGCCTTCAAAAAATCGAAGCAATCGAGATCGTTCTCCCAATCTATGACCACCATATCTCGCCGAGCTTACAAAAATCGCTTGATGACAAGTCAAACAGGATCAAAATCAATCTTCTTTTTCGACGCCATCGGTAGAAAAAAGGCTCGAGTTATCGTAAGAGAAATTTGATAAAATGATTTGGACACTCTACTGCTTCAATGGAAACCGCCAAGAAAGAACTGACACAACCTGTTTGAGAATCCGACAAAATTAATCTTCGTGTTTATCCGCTAATGATCTAAATCAGCATTGTCAATAACTTTGGGTCTCGACTTCCCACCTCAATCGCTTTTTGATCAAACCAAAAAGGGAAGGATCTGAAAACCAACCCACACATCGAAGACAAGGCCCATGGACAAAGCTCAATTGCAAGAAAGGCCGCCATGGGTGCCGGACATCAAAATCGACCAAGTTACTCGTAAAGTCACCGTAAGACAAATGAGTCGACATCTGGTGATAATGAGCTAGTCAAAATTGTCCAAAGAGCGGATGGTGAAGAAAAGAAGGACGTAAAAAATCTGCACAAGCGTAAGGGTTGAAAAACAAGTTCAAATCAAGGGCTAAGAAAGGATTAATCGAAAAATCCGCGCACCTAACCCCTCGGGGCAAAGCAAAGAGTTTTCATACCAAAAAATGCCGCAGACACGCTAAGAGGTTTGAGGAATGGAATAAGATCGAGTGAATGGCTTCTAGATGCCTTTGTCCTTGATCTTGTTCCAAAAGAAGAATCACCGGATGATGAGTTCCTCAACCGGTTACGTATAAATATCCGTACTTTTCAAGTATCCGGAAAATGAGGCCAAGCTTATAAATGTAAAGATATCTCGCCAAGAGTATGATCTGTTAATATACTCAAAGAAGGCAGATGGCTCATTTGACAGACCGCATTTGAGAGATTCTACTTTGACATCTTGAGCAAATCGCGGATAATCGATCAAGTGCGTATAACCGATGTCAAATGGAAACTCTATCGATTTTCAACATTCCACAAGACCAAAGAGAAATGCCGTAAGGATACAAGCCCAAGAGTGAAGATTCGTAAGACGTCAGGATCGTGACTTTTTAAATTCAAAACTTTTCTCGATGTAACATGTAATCATCATATCTAATGAAAAGTTTATTTTTTACGATCCCAAGACAAAATCTCTTTGTCTTTCCGATTACATTGCTTTTTTAACCTTCTATACTTATCAATTGTTTGGTTTCTCAAGTGTTTTGGTTTCATCAAAAATTGTTGGGAAATTTATAGTTTTGATGAAAGTTCCAAAAACACATGTAATAGGACCAAATGACCTTACACTAATAAATCGATGTTTTCATTATTATGCTATAGGAGACCAGATTGATAATGATTGTATAGAAAAACTCGATGTAATAGATAGGTCACATATTGAGGGGGGAACTCAATATGTAAAGGTCGATCTGAAGAATCGGAAAGAAAGCCGATATCCCACGGAGAACGCTAAACCGGCGCGGAAGATCGATCGAATCGATCTAGTCGATAACTCAAATGAAGTCATGAAGCTCAAACCTCTATAGAAGATCGATGACTTCGGAAGATAAGACCGTAAGACCTACATCGCCTTCACCAAATGAAGCTTAAGTCAACAGTTTAAGACTCCATCAGTGGATCGACGACCAATCGACGACGATCACTCATAAGATGAAAATCGATGTTTCATCTTATCATACGCCCAAGATCCGAACAAGATGAATACCAACCTTAGTTGGAGGAACAACACTGCAGCAAGGCTTTCATCCAATAAGGAAGAAACACGTATGAACAGAAATTATTCGATGTTGCTCTCTCAAACGGCTTATAAACTTTCAGCCATGCCGTTCTCAAGCACGCCACATCAAGCTCGCAACTCTACCTAAAATAGCTACGAGATTCAAATTGCTCTCCAACGGCTCTTTGATCTCAAGGTCTATAAATATGGGATCACACTTCGTGAGTGAGACACGGAAATGCTTGACAAACAACATAATCAAGAAGCTCAAACTATAGTCGATTTCCGCATCGAAGAACACAACTACAAAGCTTATTTTATATTGTGTTCATCCCATAAGTTCTTAGCAAGAAATCTTTTCATCTAGCTATCAGTCGCTTATATAATAAGGAAAGATTTCATAGTTGGAACCTCAACAATCTTACCCAAACCCCAAGTTAGGATAAGTTGTTTAGCAAGATTCGATCTAGGGTTTCTAATCTTGATTTAAGGGATCGGTTGAGTGAGAACTCTTAAAACATCTGTTGGTGTCTTGTGTTGGACTAACACACTAATCTAAGTCCAAATCGGTTAAGTCGGTTAAGTTGGTGCCCCTTGTGAAAGGGAAGAGTGGATTAGGATCGGTTTGTCCAACCACTATAAATCTTGTGTGCCTTTCTTTGCTTTGATTAACCGCTCTCACATCGCACAATCTTAAAGCGCATACATATTCTAAGTTAAGATCGATTACCAAGCATCCGATCCGACGGACTGATATTTCGCATCCGATTAAAAAGATAAAACTTGAATCGATTTATACAAACCGGTTTTTCACACGGTAAAACTTAAAGCTTCCGCACATCGCTTAATCGATAGTTACCGAACCGATCCGCATTTCATGCTCAAAGAAGTTGGTTATCGACCAAATCGATTCACTCGCTTTTCTGATCAAAGCTATAAGACACCGATTCAGACGAAAAAATTTTCGTAAGTCTTCACCCACCCTCTAGACTTACGCCCTCACTTAACCCATTCGGGACCTACAAATCTCGTTGATTCTCTACCCATGATAAGTCAAAGCAATAATTATCAACCACACGTGATCCTATTTAAGGAACGAATATTAAGAAATGATTTAACCACCGAGGTCTAATTCTTCCTTGTTCGATTTCAAGAATTTGTCCTCCTCAGAGGTCCTATTCAAAGCATCGATCACCATGCACTAGTGTAATCTCTTGGTCAAGACAAGCCAATCTGAGCCTTACACTTCAACCTTTCACGATGGATTGTTCATTTCCATCTAGGTCGTGAATGGTGTACTTTTAGTTACAAGGGACTATTAATTTAATCTTCTGTGATCTGGTATCACTAAATTAACTACAATGCAACACGTACTATTTAATGAACAGTTATGCAGTAAATATATGTAACATCCAATGATATTTAAAGCATCAGTGATAAACAATTTATTTCAGTAAATAAGTCCAAAATTCAGTTTTGATTATACAAAGTAAAAAGCATACTTTCCAGTATAATCCCAACAGCAGATGCACGCACAGACTATGTATGCTGATGAATGAAAATGTTTTTGCATGATTTTTCTAAGTATTTTTTTTTTCAAGTGTTTTTTTTATCAAGTGTTTTTTTTATCAAGTGTTTTAGAAAAAAAAATGCGTAGCCTATTTATAG
This sequence comes from Stenogyne calaminthoides, assembly GCA_037126765.1. Classification (NCBI taxonomy): domain Eukaryota; kingdom Viridiplantae; phylum Streptophyta; class Magnoliopsida; order Lamiales; family Lamiaceae; genus Stenogyne; species Stenogyne calaminthoides. The sequence goes on from JBBCBC010000015.1 coordinate 11,160,320, forward strand.
GGAGTTGCTACCAAGTGGGGAGCTGAGGAATTAATTTGTTGCATTCAAGGCTGACATATGTTACACAATAATGGCATTCAAATAGTCATTTGTAATGTTTCAGGAGTTACTCCTGATTTGAAACGTCCACGAACCTGGACTTCCGGGAGTCCAGGTTCGTCCAAATTTGAATTCAAACGTGTGCAGGAAAAATGCACGTTATGACATTTTAACTTCGTGATTTAATTTCTCACTCACCGAAAATAAATTTTGAGATTATAAATATACTACTATAATCTACTCCGAGAGTATATCGTTTCTATGTCCTTTAATTTTTTCAAAATTAAACTATATGCCCCTTATTTAATTAATTAGTGATGAGTGTCTCGCACTCTCACTAAACACCAATTAAATTAATTTAATTGATCAAACTAATTTTCCCCAACAATCCTCCACATAAGTGAAAATTACACCTATAATTATGCAGACCCACAATCCAGTCCTCGAGAGATTCCATTGCATCTGGAAAGGTAGCTTGTTGCTTTGAACCTTCCGTAGTCATACACTATCGAGTATACCGGCGGCTTAGTGGACGTGATGCCTTGAACTATTCCCCCTTTGTGTATACAGATGAGTCGAGTTTATGAGTTATTATTGTATTAATTATAATTATTTTGTGGTTATTAATTTACTATTATTTTACTTTTTCTCAATTTATTTTATCTTGGTCTCGATACTTTGATTTTGTATTTTTTGTGGATTTTAGGCTGTTTTGGAGTCCTTTTTAACTGGAGAAAAATTGGCAAATTGGATGCAAGTTATGTGTGTAGTGGGAATAATTAATATTTATGGGCTTGAATAATATTGAGGCTCAATATTGAAAATTCAAAGTCCATTGGAAGGTCTAATCTTAATTCATTATTGTTGCCTAATTTTTCATTTTTTTCGAAAATTATGAATAAAAGAGGGTGAAAGATTTTCTTTGAATTTTGTTATGGAATGAGGATAAGTATTCTTGGAATACAAGATTGTCTCATTAAATTCAAGAAATCTCCCACTTGACTATTTATAATGAAATTTTTGAAAATTCCATAACATAAGGAGGAGGAGATTTTATTTGGCTGGTATTTTGGGAAATAGAATATATTGGATATATTCAAGATTGTTTCTTGAAGAAGAAGCAAGGAAATTTCCCAATCACCCAAAAACCCTAATATTTTCGCCCCCCCTAGTATTATAAATAGGGGATGAATTTTTCATCCCCAATGCAATTTCATGTGTTGGAAAAATTAGAAATCCACAAAGGTGGTGCAACATAATTTTATTTTTCCTTTTGTTAATTGTTTGTGAGCATCCTACCACCGGATTGTTGGATAAGGATGTGGAAATACTTGAGAAGGCTTTTTGGTGTGTTCGTGTGAGCAAGATCCATCTTCTCAACGGTTGTCACTCCAAGAGGTTAGTTCACGTAAACTCCTAGCTATTCCGCATGCGTAGGATTTATGTGACGAACTTGTATGCATGATTTGTTGTTGAATTATTATTTGAATTAACATAGGATTAATTCATGATAGTAATAATTGTTAGAATTAAATTTTTATTTAAATATTCATCCCGAATAGATCCGGGCAAATAATTCCCCAACAACTGGTATCAGAGCCACGGTTTCGGGCTCTGAATTTTAAATTGTAATTTAATTCGTTATTCATTAAATTTGGAACTGGATAGTAGAATTGCTAGATCTTTTTTTGCAGGTATCCAATTGTCATGGTATTTGATGAATGTTTTTATTTATGCATGCATATAAATTATGGTTTTTAATTCGATTCACGAGTAGATTAGGATTTGTTTGATTCATTCAATGTAATAGACTAGTCTTGATCTAGGTTTATTTATTTTTTGTAAATAAATTATAACCGGATCGAAAACGGAGATGGAGACGAAGAATTAAAAGACAGATCCGGAACTGGGCGCAGGCGGCGTGTGTCGCGCGAAACGTGCCAAGGGAGGCACGCGCGCGACGCGGACGCACGCGGGCATGCACGGGCGCTGGAGAGGCCGGTGGGCCGAAAGCGCTGGAATCGAGCCGACGCCAAGACGGCACAGCGACGTCGTCTTGTGGCCTTAGAAAGGTCTTGCTGACGGACGCGACGCTACGCTAAAGCGGCGGATCGGATGGGCGCTGGGCTACCTGTACGCACACCTATCGGCGGCAGCCGACACACGCCATTGCTAGGCGACCGGGCGCCGACGACATGGTCGAGTGTAAGGCGGTACTCCGACCATGAAATGGGTCATGACGTGGCTTGACATGGCGATTTTTTCGAGAAGGTCTAGTGGGAGCTTTTCAAGATGAACGATGAAGGAAATAAGGACGATTTCTCAAGATCAAGACATGACAAAATTAACCGTGAAAATTGGATATATGTGCCCAATATATTTAATTTTTGTTCTGATATTTGCTTTATTTTTCGTGCGTATTTAATTGTGTTTTTGAATATGCGATGCATGAGAAATTGTTTTGGAAAAATCTCACTTTCGAAAATTACTAAGTATGTTTTAAATAATTAATTAACAATTTTATTCCGGATAATAAAATTGAATTAATTTTGGACTCCATGATTTATTTATTTGTGAATTCTTTTGGAGAAATTCCCCCCACGGGACGGCCAAAAGATAGTTTTCACATGAATAAATTCCAAACGGATGATTGTGGATTATTATTAGTGGCGACGATGACCCTCCCCACGAGGCTCGTTCAAAGAGAAATAATAATTCTATATTTAATCATGGTTATTACTTAGGTATAAAATTGATATCCATATACTTCCCCGAAGTCCCTGTCAATTTTATATTGGTCAAGTAGGAGCCAACTATTAATCTGGATATTAAAGGTTTGTAACTGTTTTCTTGTTTGTAACCTGCTTGAATGTGATTAAATAATGACCCACCCCATGTGGCTTATTTAAACTGTTTTGAGATGTTGGCTGATGCATGTTCATATTTTTTTGAGATTTTAATATGAAACATGTGATCGAATTTTGTGATAATTTTGTGCTTATGTAAATCGTTATTTATTTCAGTTCAACATGTCGCAACCTTTTAATCCACTGTTCAATATAGTGAAAGACAATTTACTTACTGGTGAAAACTTCGTCCATTGGAATCAAAAACTTACTATTGTCCTTAATGCACAACATCATAACTGGGTTCTTACTGTCCCAAAACCCGAAAAGCCAACTGATGAGTCCACAAAAGCGGAGATGGCTAAGTGCACTATGCTGGCTTCTATGTCAGACGTGTTGCAACATCAGCATCAACATTTTGAGACCGTTGCAGACATCATGGCGAGTCTTAAAGCGATGTTCCAACATCAGAACCGTGTGGCTCGTTAGATCACCGTGAGAGACTTACTCTCCAAGAAAATGGTGGAGGGAACGCCCGTAAGGGAGCACGTTCTCCAGATGATGGCTCACCTAAATAAGCTTGAGGTACTTGGCGCTCAATATGATATCGAGACCCAGATCGATTTCATACTCCATTCTCTGCCTAAAATTTTTGAACAATTCAGGCTGAACTATCAGATGAACAAACAAGAGTTCACGTTGCCTGATCTGTTACAAGCTTTGGTCTCGGCAGAGGCGATATTGGGGCAAAAGAGCCAAGCCTTGGTCGCAAATGGTCCCTCTTCTTCTTCTAGGCCAAGAGGAGGCAAGAACAAGAGGAATGCAAAAGGCCAAAAACAAGTGAACTCAAGCGTTGCCAATGGCAAAGAGAAGGTGAAGGGAGATGGAGGAGTAAAGAAAACAGCTAAGGGAAAGTGTTTTAACTGCGGTGAGAAAGGACACTGGAGGTCAGCCTGTTCCAAACCCAAAAGGAATGGAAAGAAAGGTAATTTTCATGCACTAGTTGTTGAAACTTGTTTGGCGGCGTATGCTTCCCATTCATGGGTAGTGGATACGGGATCCACTGATCATGTTTGTTTCACTTTACAGGGGTTCAAGCGGACCTGAAAAATTAGTGGGAGTGAGATCTTCATCACACTGGGCGATGCTACGAGAGTGGCAGCTGAAGCAATGGGAGAAGTGCAGTTGTCTTTTAAAGACAAAGTTTTAATTTTGAGAGATGTTCTTTACGTTCCTAGTTTTAGAAAGAATTTAATTTCAGTTTCTAAACTTTTTCTTGATGGATATTCGGTTACTTTTAATAAAGTTATTACCATTACTCTAAATAATGAGTTTATCTGTCATGGAACGTTGTCGAATAATCTCTACACAATTAACTGTGCACACCACTCACGAAATGCATCCTATAACACATCGACTATTTTGGCTAAAAGAAAACATTCATCAAACGTGAACGAAACACTTCTATGGCATCTAAGACTAGGTCATACTAATCCAAAGAGGATCCAAAGGTTGGTTCAAGATGGTTCCTTGGAGTCTCTCCAGGTTGAACTATTTCCAACCTGCGAATCATGTTTGGAGGGTAACATGACCAGGAGGGCATTTGGAGCCAAGGGGAATAGAGCCAAAGAAGTGTTATAAATCATTCAAACAGATGTATGTGGTCCAATGTCAATCAAAGCGAGAGGAGACTATGAGTATTTCGTTACTTATCGATGATTACTCAAGATATGGATACATTTACCTTATGAAGCATAAATCTGAGACCTTTGATAAATTCAAAGAATTTAAGGCTCAAGCAGAGAATCATAGGGAAAAACGTATCAAGTCTCTACTATCTGATCGTGGAGGGGAATACCTCAGCGATGATTTTTTGAAGTACTTATCAGATGAAGGGATTGTATCCCAGTTAACTGCACCGGAATCCCTCAACAAAACGGGGTTGCAGAACGAAGAAACATGACTCTTTTAGAAATGGTCAGGTCAATGATGAGTTATGCGGATCTACCCAAATCGTTTTGGGGTCACGCCTTGGAAACAGCGGCTTACATTCTAAACTTGGTACTATCCAAATCGGTTCCCAAAACCCCTAAAGAATTGTGGACCGGGCGCAAGCCCTGTCTAGGACACATGAGAATCTTGGGGTATCCGACATACATGTTGGACAAGGAAGCCGATAATATTGGATCCAAGATCAGAATTAAGGCTGTTTATAGGATACCCCGAGGGAACGAAAGGGTGCATGTTCTATGGTCCCAAAGATCAAAAGATGGTAATCAGTACACACTTTAGATTTTTGGAAGAAGACTATATGAACGACGAGAAGCCCAGAAGTGAGATTACCTTGAATGAGCTAAAGGGGCTTACCTCAATGCCAGCTGTACAAGTCGACATACCAAACAACACACTTACACAACCAGAATCTCATTGCAGTGGGAGGGTTATCCGACAGCCCGAGAGATTCATGGGGATAGGAGAGTCGTCAGACTTGATCCCTGGCAAAAATGAATCAGACCCATGGACTTACAAAGAGGCAATCCATGACAAGGATGCCGATTTCTGGCAAACGACAATGAAAGCCAAAATGGGTTCTATGGATCAAAACAAGGTGTGGGAGCTAGTCGAACCACTTAATGGGTTCAAACCCATTGGATGCAAGTGGGTATACAAGAGGAAAAGAGGATCGGATGGAAAGGTAGAAACCTTTAAAGCTAGACTTATGGCAAAAGGTTACACTCAGAAAGAAGAGATCGACTATGAGGAAGCTAAAGTCCATCTGTATTCTCTTGTTGATAGCTGCGCATCTCGATTTCGAGATCTGGAAAATGGATGTCAAGACAGCTTTCCTTAATGGAAGTCTTGAAGAAGAAATATATATGCAACAACCCGAAGGCTTCATGGAAAAAGACCAAGAACATCTTGTTTGCAAGCTCAAAAAGTCCATCTACGGACTGAAGCAAGCATCGCGTGCTTGGAACCAATGTTTTGATCAATGTTCTAGAAAATCTACCTCGGGTAGTGTGTTTTGCATGGGGGGAGGAGCCATGACATGGAGAAGCGTTAAGCAGAAATGCATCGCAAACTCTACCATGGAAGCCGAATACGTAGCTGCTTGCGAGGCAGCGGTTTGGCTCAAAAACTTCCTAGTGGACTTGGACGTAGTTCCGAATTTATCCTGCACCATCACGGTCTACTGTGATAATGCCGGAGCAGTTGTAAATTTAAGGGAACTGAGAGCCCACAAGGCCAGCAAACACATTGAAAGGAAATACCATCTTACACGAGAAATCGTTAAGAGAGGAGATATAGAGGTGGCAAAAATCGTGTCAGAAGACAACCTAGCAAATCCATTCACAAAGGGTCTGCCTCAGAATACATTCGAGAGACATGTGGAAGGAATGAGTGTCAAGACTGTTGCCAATCTGCTTTGAGTATAAGTGGGAGATATTATTAGGTTCGTGTAGGTGTAATGTAGATTCTACACGAGACGTGATGTAGTATACTTAAAAGCAGACTTTGAGTATAAGTGGGAGATTGTTGGGGTTATATTGGAAAGTATGCTTTTATTTTGTATAACCAGACTGAATTTCTATCTTATTTGCTGAAATAAATTATTTATCACTGATGCTTTAAATATCATTGAATGTTACATATATTTACTGCATAACTGTTCAATAAATGAGTATGTGTTACATTGTAGTTAATTTAGTGATACCAGATCACAGAAGATTAAATTAACAGTCTCTTGTAACTAAAAGTACAGAATTCACGACCCAGATGAAAATGAACAAACCATCGTGAAAGGTTGAAGTGCAAGGCTCAGATTGGCTTGTCTTGACCAAGAGATTGCACTAGTGCATTATGATGTAATGAACAGGACCTACATGAGGACAAATTCTTCAGTACTGAATATAGAAGAATTAGACCTCAGTGGTTCATTATTTCTTAATCTCCGTCCCTTAAATAGGATCGTGTGGAATCAATAGCCATTGCTTTGACTTCTGATGGGAAGGGGATCATTGAGATTCAATACCTTGTATCTTGGACAATGATATTGGTTACACGACGATTGCTAAGATTTAATACGGTGAAATGTGTGCAAGTACGTCTTGTTTGATTTATCCCCTTGGGAGGCTCATAAGTTTTATCATACCAAATCTTAAAGTGGAATTAATTTCCGGTATGGATAATAATGTTGAGCCGTTCCTTAACCAAGGAAAAAGATGTTAATTAATATGAAGCTATTTCAGTGGCCTAAATTAATTAATGGACTGAATAATCTTAAACACGGGAAATAATAATCGGGAGCCATATTAACAGTAATATGGGTTAAGATGGATAGTGCAATATTAATTATGTAGTGGGATTAATTAATATTTATGGGCTTGAATAATATTGTGGCTCAATATTGAAAATTCAAAGTCCATTGGAAGATCCAATCTTAATTCTCCTAAAGGCCCCTCAAGTAGCCCAAATATAAAGTCCAATAACTGAAAAAGGTGTTTAAAATAAAATAAATTATTGTTGCCTAATTTTTCATTTTTTTCAAAAATTATGAATAAAAGAGGGAGAAAGATTTTCTTTGAATTTTGTTATGGAATGAGGATAAGTATTCTTGGAATACAAGATTATCTCATTAAATTCAAGAAATCTCCCACTTGGCTATTTATAATGAAATTTTCAAAAATTCCATAACATAAGGAGAATGAGATTTTATTTGGGAGATATTTTGGGAAATAGAATATATTGGATATATTCAAGATTGTTTCTTGAAGAAGAAGCAAGGAAATTTCTCAATCACCCAAAAACCTAATATTTTCGCCCCCCTTAGTATTATAAATTCATCCCCAAATGCAATTCCATGTGTTGGAAAAATTAGTAATCCACAAAGGTGGTGCAACATAATTTTATTTTTCCTTTTGTTAATTGTTCGAGCATCCTACCACCGGATTGTTGGACAAGGACGTGGGAATTCTTGAGAAGACTTTTTGGTGTGTTCGTGTGAACAGGATCCATCTTCTCAACGGTTGTCACTCCAAGAGGTTAGTTCACGTAAACTCCTAGCTATTCCGCATGCGTAGGATTTATGTGACGAACTTGTATGCATGATTTGTTGTTGAATTATTATTTGAATTAATATAGGATTAATTCATGCTAGTAATAATTGTTAGAATTAAATTTGTATTTAAATATTCATCCCGAATAGATCCGGGCAAATAATTCCCCAACAATGTGTAGACCGGAACCATAGAAATATGCAAACAATTGACGAATTGAAAAAATCGAGCATAAATATCGGCTCGTTCATTACCATTCATTGTCATTTTCAATACTAACTGCCAAAGAATTGGCCATGTGAGCAAACATCAAGGAAGCCATGAATGAGGGTCTTTATTCTTGCAAGAATTATGTCTCTTAGTGCACTATATAAACCTCACTACATTGGAAGAAGAAGGGAGGAAGAAAACAAGAAACAATTTGAGAAAATTGAGAGATGCAAGAGTTTGTTTATTTTTATTTTACTTCATTAGTCACGTTTAGTGATTAATTTTATATTCTAGCTCGAGGAGAGTCGAACCTAAATGTTTTGATGTTTTAATTAATTAAGTATCGTCTTTCTTGCTTAACTCGTTTTCTTCGTTATTTAATCTTATGCTATGCATGTTTGATTAATTGAATTATTAGGTTTGACCATCCAAATATTTGTTTTGATTATTCCTAGCTAGATTACACTTTATAAATTCGTAATTGTTATAATTGTGTAACTGGAGTAGTAAATAGAGTAACCTTGGGATAACGAAGTCTAGATTGTATGAAACGAGCATCTCGTATTCATAGTCTAGATTATCCTATTATTTTGAATCGTTAATGCATTCTAAGAGTTGAATCTCAAATACATGTTTTGAGGTTATTCTTGGAATAGGTTAATAAGAAATCGTATTTCTTTATTAATTGAACTTAAGAAATAATTCGAACTAGTTTGGTCGTACCAATGGTTTAGGGGCAAGATTCGAAAAACGTTGAGGATTTCGTATATTATTTAATTAAATTAATCATTTTCATTCAAGAGGAAGCCATTTGAGAGCTAGAAATTTAATTTCATTGCATTTTTCTTTTTATTAGTTAATAATAACCAATCATCCAAACCCCCCCCCCCCCTTTTATTACTGTGGGATCGACCGTTACTTATCTTACTACACATTAGTAGATTAGTCAATGTATTAATTGTTGGATGCTGCTAAATAGTCGGAATCACCCCGGGGTGAAAGGTGAAAAGATGACATCATAGGGTATGTTCTGTCAGTTTTGCCCTTAATGATGTTTGAGTCAAAATTAGAAATTTTGACCGAAATTTTTGAATTTTTTAATTTCAATTTGAATTTGAATTTGAATCTTGAATCTAAAATTTGATTTGGAAACCCCAAATTCAGATCCAAATATTTCAAAATCAAATTTCACCCAACATTTTCTCTCTAATCTTTCATCTTTCTTTCTTCATCCATCTTCATCTTTCATCTTTCTTCATTCATCTTCATCTTTCATCTTTCTTCATTCATCTTCTTCATCTTTCATCTTTCATCTTTCTTCTCTCCATCTTCTCTTTTCGAAAAAAAGATTTATTTCTCTATTTTTCAATGTTTTTAAAACCGGACCGGACAATGAACTGGGTCACTAGGTCATTGGTTCGACCAGTTGAACCGTTTTAAAAAAATTAGATTACTTGGATATTTATAAATACATATTATTATATAACGAGATTATTAAAAAATAATGTAAATTTTTTTAAGGGTTATGGACTACTTATCATATGGCCCAAATAGAGAGAAAAGCACATTCATATTTTTTATTCTAAACCTAGCCCACCTTCTCTTGTTTAATACTTCCGTCTTCATCTTCTTTGTTTGGATCTAATAATCCTGCCGCCATCTTTATCTTCTCTCTGACTCTAATAATCCTGGCGTCTTCTCTCGTTATCTCTGGGATATGTTGCCTCTCCCATCTCGGTTTCACCGGCAATATTTCTTCTCTTATGTTGATGCTCACATTTACCTCCAAGTCTTCTCCTTGGTTGTGTATTTTAGTCTTCTGCGATACAACGATTCATCACCTTCTACATCTTCTTTCTTCAATTTATGAAAGTATGAATAAACTGGTTTTAAACATATTGGTGGGGAATTATTTGCACGGATCTATTCGGGATGAATATTTAAATACAAATTTAATTCTAACAATTATTACTAGCATGAATTAATCATATATTAATTCAAATAATAATTTAACAACAAATCATGCATATAAACAGTTCACATAAACCCTACGCATGCGGAATTGCTACGGGTTTACGTGAACTAACCTCTTGGAGTGGCAATGGTCTCGTTGATAAGAACACACCAAAAAGTCTTCTCAAGTATTCCCTAGTCCTTGCTCGTCAATCCGGTGGAAGGAAACTCGCGAACAATTAACAAAAGGGAAAATAAAAATTTGTTGAACCACCTTTGTGGATTTACTAATTTTTCCAACACATGGAATTGTTCTTGGGAATGAAACACTCATCCCCTATTTATAGAGGGTGTTGGTCGAATTTTTAGTGATAAAATAATATGGAATAATTTTTTTCTTGATCTCCAAGAAATCTTGAATATTTCTCATATATTCTTTTCTCCATAATTAAAATATTCCACAAAAATCCCGACTCCTATTGTTATGGAATTTTCGAAAAAAATAAGGATCAAGATTCCAAGATTTGGATCTTCTTGAATTTATGAGATATATTTGTATTTCAAGAAATACATATCTTCCATAATATCTTTTCAAGAAAATCAAAAAAATCTTTCTTTCTCTTATTCTTTGAAAATTTCAAAAATATCACCATAAATAACCAAGTGGGAGATTTCTGAATTTAATGAGAAAATCTTGTATTCCAAGAATACATATCTTCATTCCATAACAAAATTCAAAGAAAATCTTTCACCCTCTTTTATTTATGATTTTCGAAAAATATGAGAAAAAATAAGCAACAAAATTTATTTTATTTTTAAACACATTTTTCAGTTATTGGACTTTATGTTGGGCTACTTGGGGGGCCTTTAGGAGAATCAAGATTGGACCTTCCAATGGATCTTGAATTATCAATATTGAGCCACAATATTATTCAAGCCCATAAATATTAATTAATCACACTACATAATTAATATTGCACTATCCATCTTAACCCATATTACAGTTAATATGACTCCCGGTTATTATTTCCCATGTTTAAGATTATCTAGCCCATTAATTAATTCAAGCCACTGAAATAGCTTTTCATTAATTAATATCTTTTATCCTTGGTTAAGGAACGGTTCAACATTATTATCCATATCTGAAACAAATTTCACTTGCAAGATTTGGTATGATAAATCTTATGAACCTCCCAAGGGGACAAATCGAACAAGCGTACTTGCACACGATTCTCCGTATTAAATCTTAGCAATCACATGTGACCAATAATATTGCCCAAGATATAAAGTATTGAATCTCCTTGATTCTCTACCCGTAATAAGTCAAAGCAATAGTTACAAACCACACGCAATCCTATTTAAGGGACGAAGATTAAGAAATAACTAACCACTGAGGTCTAATTCTTCCTAGTTTAGTTCTGAAGAATTTGTCCTCCTGTAGGTCCTCTTCAGTGCATCAGTCATGCACTAGTGTAATCTCTTGGTTAAGACAAACCAATCTGAGCCTTACACTTCAACCTTTCACGATGGATTGTTCATTTCCATCTAAGTCGTGAATGGTGCACTTTTAGTTACAAGGGACTGTTAATTTAATCTTCTGTGATCTGGTATCACTAAATTAACTACAATGTAACACGTACTATTTATTGAACAGTTATGCAGTAAATATATGTAACATTCGATGATATTTAAAGCATCAGTGATAAACAATTTATTTAAGTAAATAAAGTAAAAGCATACTTTCCAGTATAATCCCAACAATCTCCCACTTATACTCAAAGTCTGCTTTTAAGTATACTACAACATGTCTCGTGTAGTTCCTAATACGTGAGATCTAATGTCACCTACACGAACCTAATAATGTCTCCCACTTATACTCAAAGCAGATTGACAACGGTCTTGACACCCATTCCTTCCACATGTCTCTCGAACGTATTCTGAGGCAGACCCTTTGTGAATGGATCAACTAGGTTGTCTTCTGACGCGATCTTTGCCACCTCTATATCTCCTCTCTTAACGATTTCTCGTATAAGATGGTATTTCCTTTCAATGTGTTTACTGGCCTTGTGGGCTCTTGGTTCCCTTGAATTTGCAACTGCTTCGGCGTTGTCACAATAAACAGTAATTATGCTGGGCAAATTCAGAACTACATCCAAGTCCACTAGGAAGTTCTTGAGCCAAACCGCTTCTTTCGCTGCCTCGCAAGCAGCTACATATTCGGCTTCCATGGTAGAATCTGCGATGCATTTCTGCTTAACGCTTCTCCATGGCATGGCTCCTCCCCCCATGCAAAACACACTACCGGAGGTAGATTTTCTAGAATCTAAGTCTGATTGGAAATCCGAGTCCGTGTAGCAGATGGGGATTAGACTATCTGACTGATAAACTAACATTCTATCTCGAGTTCTTTTCAGATACTTCAGAATATTTTTAACTGCCGTCCAATGTTCTTTCCTCGGGTTACTTTGATATCTTGCCACCATGCCAACGGTAAAGCAGATATCCGGTCTCGTGCACAACATTGCATACATAAGGCTTCCGACAGCCGAAGCATAAGGAATGCCTTTCATGTCATCTATCTCCTTTTGTGACTTAGGGCACATTTCCTTGGATAGATGGATTCCATGTCTGAAAGGTACGAAGCCTTTCTTGGAATCCTACATGCTGAATCGTTTCAAGACAGTGTCTATTTATGAAGCTTGCGATAAGCCTATCATCATTTTCTTGCGATCTCGAGTGATCTTGATCCTAAGGATGTGCCCGGCTTCCCCTAAGTCCTTCATATCAAACTGTTTTGAAAGCCATGCCCTTACATCTGATAACACCTTTACATCGTTCCCGATGAGCAGAATGTCATCTGCGTATAGTACTAAGAATACCAATGCAATTCCGACACGCTTTTTGTACACACAACTTTCGAACTTGTTTTGATCAAACCCATAAGACTTTATAACATGATCAAAACATTGGTTCCAAGCTCTGGATGCTTGTTTGAGTCCGTAAATGGACTTCTTGAGCTTACAAACTAGGTGTTCTTGGCCTTTTTCAATAAAGCCTTGGGGTTGTTGCATATAGATTTCTTCATCAAGACTTCCGTTAAGGAAAGCCATCTTGACATCCATTTGCCAGATTTCAAAGTCGAGATGCGCAGCAATCGACAAGAGAATTCGGATGGACTTGAGCATTTCTACAGGTGAAAAGATTTCCTCATAGTCGATCCCTTCTTTCTGAGTATAACCTTTCGCCACAAGCCTTGCCTTGAATGTTTCCACCTTCCCTTCCGGTCCCCTTTTTCTCTTGTATACCCACTTGCAACCAATGGGTTTGACCCCATTAAGTGGTTCGACTAGCTCCCACACTCTGTTATGATCCATAGAACCCATTTTGGCTTTCATTGTTGTTTGCCAAGAAACTGCATCCTTGTCTTGGATTGCCTCTTCATATGTCCATGGGTCTGATTCGTCTTGTGCGGGTATCAAGTTCGAGGACTCTCCTATCCCCATGAATCTCTCGGGCTGTCTCACAACCCTCCCACTACGACGAGGTTCCGGTTGTGAAAGCGTGTCGTTTGGTATGTCATCTTGTACATTTGGCAATGAGGTTAGCCCCCTTAGCTCATTTAAGGTAATCTCACTTCTGGGTCTTCTTTTGTTCATATAGTCTTCTTCCAAAAATCTAAAGTGGGTGCTTATTACCACCTTTTGATCTTCGAGACCATAAAACATACACCCTTTTGTTCCCTCGGGGTATCCTACAAACAACCTTAATTCTGATCGAGGATCCAATTTTCCGGCTTCCTTGTTCAACACGAATGCCGGACACCCCCAAATTTTCATGTGTCTCAAACTGGGCTTGCGCCCGGTCCACAATTCTTTGGGAGTTTTGGGAACCGATTTGGATGGCACCAAGTTCAGAATATAAGCCGCTATTTCCAAGGCATGACCCCAGAACGACTTGGGAAGATCCGCATAACTCATCATGGATCTAACCATTTCCAAAAGAGTTCTGTTTCTTCGCTCTGCAACCCCGTTTTGTTGAGGGGTTCCGGGTGCAGTTAGCTGGGATGCAATCCCTTTATCAGACAAGTAGTTCAAAAACTCATCACTGAGGTACTCGCCTCCACGATCGGATCGTAGAGACTTGATACGCTTTTTCCTATGATTCTCTGCTTGAGCCTTAAATTCTTTGAATTTCTCAAAGGTCTTAGATTTATGCTTCATAAGGAAAATATGACCGTACCTTGAGTAGTCAACAATAAAAGTGACGAAATACTCATAACCTCCTCTTGCTTTGGTTGACATTGGACCATATACGTCTGTGTGAACGATTTCTAACACTTCTTTGGCTCTATTCCCCTTGGCTCCGAATGCCCTCTTGGTCATTTTACCCTCCAAACATGATTCTCAGGTTGAAATTGGTTTAACTTGGAGAAACTCCAGTGAACCGTCTTTCACCAACCTTTGGATCCTTTTTGGATTAATATGTCCCAATCTTAGATGCCTTAGAAGTGTTTCGTTCACGTCTGATGAACGTTTTCTTTTCTCGGAAACAGTTGATGTGTTATAGGATGTATTTCGTGAGTGGTGTGCACAGTTAATTGTATAGAGATTATTCGACAATGTCCCATGACAGATAAATTTATCATAAAGAGAAATGGTAACAACTTTATTAAAAGTAACCGAACATCCATCAAGGTGATGTTTAGAAACTGAAATTAAATTCTTTCTAAAATTCAGAACGTAAAGAACATCTCTTAAAATTAAAACTCTGTCTTCAAAAGACAGGTGTACTTCTCCCACTGCTTCAGCTGCCACTCTCGTAGCATTGCCCAGTGTGATGAGGATCTCACTCTCACTAAGTTGCCGGGTCCGCTTGAACCCCTGTAAAGTGAAACAAACATGAACAGTTGATCCCGTATCCACCACCCATAAATGGGAGGCATACGCCGCTAAGCAAGTTTCAACAACTAGTGCGTGAGAATTACCTTTCTTTCCATTCCTTTTGGGATTGGAACAGGCTGACCTCGAGCGTCCTACTCCGCCGCTTTCCAAAACTTTTCTCATGCTTGATGCCATGCTCTTATTTGATGTTGAGTCTGCTTGGTTCAACTTTCTTATCTTTTCATCATCCTTATCACCACTTGACCTGGGATGAAAAGAAGATTTCTGCTTTTCCAAGTTCTTTTCCTCGCGCTCCCTTTCCCTTTCAACCAAAGTGAGAGCATTTACAAGATCA
The DNA here is from genome assembly GCA_037126765.1 of Stenogyne calaminthoides. Lineage (NCBI taxonomy): Eukaryota > Viridiplantae > Streptophyta > Magnoliopsida > Lamiales > Lamiaceae > Stenogyne > Stenogyne calaminthoides. The sequence goes on from JBBCBC010000015.1 coordinate 11,175,660, forward strand.
TCCACTGTAAAATCTAGATCTTCCAATAGATACTCAAGATAGTGGTGATTATAGCTCTTTGGTAAGGATTGAAGAATGAAATCAATCTTAGTCTTGAAATCACATTTTTCACGAGGATCTCAAGCTCCTCAAATAGCACCATAACCCTAAGAACGTCTTTAGCTTGCGCGAATCGTCCCTTTTTCAATTTTTTAATTTAGCAATTTCTTGCTTCACACTTTGATTGCCATATGGGTCTAATGTGCGAACATCGCTTCAAGATTCTGTAAGATGTCTGCAGCTGACTCATATTCTTGATGAAGGCGTTTCAACGATTCGACAGATGTGCGAATTGTATCCTTCATCAATTCATTTGCCAAACTCCCATTCACCATATAACATCTCGTCCCCATATTCCGCGTCCTTAGCTTTTTTTTTCGGTTTTGGTGTATCAAGTACCCATTTGGAAGGTGATGCGGCTAGACAAAGTTTTAGTTTGTATATCCAATCAAAATAGTTTTCACCAAGAAGCAAATTGTCTTTAAGTATATTGAATAAAGGATTAAAAGGTTGCGACATGATGAACTCAAAATAAATAATAATATGCATAAGCACAAATATATCACAAAATTCGATCACATGTTTCATATTAAAATCTCAAAAAAAATATGAACATGCATCGACCAACATCTCAAAAAGTTTAAATAAGCCACGGGGTGGGTCATTATTTAAACACATTCAAGTAGGTTACAAACAAGAACAATTACAAACCTTTAATATCCAGATTAATAGTTGGCTCCCACTTAACCAATATAAAATTGACATGGACTTCGGGGAAGTATATGCATATCAATTTTATACCTAAGTAATAACCATGATTAAATACAGAATTATTATTTCGCTTTGAACGAGCCTCGTGGGGAGGATCATCGTCGCCGCTAGTAATAATCCACAATCATCCATTTGGAATTTATTCATGTGAAAGCTATCTTTTGACCATCCCTTGGGGGGAATTTCTCCAAAAGAATTCACAAATAAATAAATCATGGAGGTCAAAATTAATTCAATTTTATTATCCGGAATAAAATTGTCAATTAATTGTTTAAGCATACTTAGTAATTTTCGAAAGTGAGATTTTTTAAAATGTTTTCTCATGCATCGCAAATTTAAACACAATTTAAATAAGCATAAAATAATGCATAACATCAAAACAAAAAATTAAACATATTGGACACATATATCCAATTGTCATGGTCAATTTTTGTCATGTCTTGATCTTGAAAATCGTCTTCATAAATTTCTCTCATCGCTCGCTTTTGAAAAGCTCCCACTTAACCGTCTTAAAAACGCTTGTCAAGCCACGCCATCGACTAGCGGCCTGGAGTCTACCCAGCACCTTTCCGCCACCATGTCGCGTGCGTCGATCTTCGCCCTTAAGTCTAGCGGCCAAGACGCTGGCCAGGCGTGTCATCTTTCGGCCGCCCTCGGCGGATCTCGGCACCGGCATTCATTCCGATTGGCCATGGCAGACCTCGCGCTCCCGCCCATGCCGATCCGCCACGTCTTTACCCTCGCCCGCACCAGATGCGTCGTGGCGTGCCTCCGCCACCGTCTACCCAGACGGTTCGCGCCAGTGTTCTTGGCGCGTCGTCATGATGTCCAAGACGCGCGTCACGCCTGGTGCTCGCTGACCTCGCCCACGCCCGGGCGCGCCCCCGCCCGGATCCATTCATCTTTAATTCATCGTCTTATTCTTGGCTCACGATCCAGTTTCAATATATTTACAAAAATAAATAAACCTAGATCTAGACTAGTCTATTACATTGATCAAATCAAATAAATCCTAATCTACTCGTGGATTTTCTCACGAGGCAAAATGAATTCGAACGAATCGTATTAAAAACCACAATTTATATGCATGCATAAATAAACACATTAAATTCCATGACAATTGGATACCTGCAAAAAAGATCTAGCAATTCTACTATCCAATTTCAAATTTAATAAAAATGAATTAAATTACAATTTAAAAATCAGAACCCGAAACCGAGGCTCTGATACCAGTTGTTGGGGAATTATTTGCACGGATCTATTCGGGATGAATATTTAAATACAAATTTAATTCTAACAATTATTACTAGCACGAATTAATCCTATATTAATTCAAATAATAATTCAACAACAAATCATGCATATAAACAGTTCACATAAATCCTACGCATGCGGAATTGCTACTGGTTTACGTGAACTAACCTCTTGGAGTGGCAATGGTCTCGTTAATAAGAACACACCAAAAAGCCTTCTCAAGTATTCCCTAGTCCTTGCTCGTCAATCCGGTGGAAGGAAACTCGCGAACAATTAACAAAAGGGAAAATAAAAATTTGTTGCACCACCTTTGTGGATTTACTAATTTTTCCAGCACATGAAATTTATCTTGGGAATGAAACACTCATCCCCTATTTATAGAGGGTGTTGGTCGAATTTTTAGTGATAAAATAATATGGAAAAATCTTTTTCTTGATCTCCAAGAAATCTTGAATATTTCTCATATATTCTTTTCTCCATAATTAAAATATTCCACAAAAATCTCAACTCCTCTTGTTATGGAATTTTTAAAAAAAATAAGGATCAAGATTCCAAGATTTAGATCTTCTTGAATTTATGAGATATTCTTGTATTTCAAGAAATACATATCTCCCATAATATCTTTTCAAGAAAATCAAGAAAATCTTTCTTTCCCTTAGTTATCAAAATTTTCGAAAATTTTCCTATGGATAACCAAGTGGGAGATTTCTTGAATTTAATGAGATAATCTTGTATTCCAAGAATTCATATCTTCATTCCATAACAAAATTCAAAGAAAATCTTTCTCCCTTTTATATCCATAAATTTTGAAAAATATGGAAAAAATAAGGCAACAATATTTATTTTATTTTAAATACTTTTTTCAGTTATTGGACTTTATGTTGGGCTACTTAGGGGGCCTTTAGGAGAATTAAGATTGAACCTTCCAATGGATCTTGAATTATCAATATTGAGCCACAATATTATTCAAGCCCATAAATATTAATTAATCCCACTACATAATTAATATTGCACTATCCATCTTAACCCATATTACAGTTAATATGGCTCCCGGTTATTATTTCCCGTGTTTAAGATTATCTAGCCCATTAATTAATTCAAGCCACTGAAATAGCTTTTCATTAATTAATATCTTTTATCCTTGGTTAAGGAACGGTTCAACATTATTATCCATATCGGAAACAAATTCCACTTGCAAGATTTGGTATGATAAATCTTATGAACCTCCCAAGGGGGCAAATCGAACAAGCGTACTTGCACACGATTCTCCGTATTAAACCTTAGCAATCGCATGTGACCAATAATATTGCCCAAGATATAAAGTATTGAATCTCCTTGATTCTCTACCCGTAATAAGTCAAAGTAATAGTTACTAACCACACACAATCCTATTTAAGGGACGAAGATTAAGAAATAACTAACCACTGTGGTCTAATTCTTCCTAGTTCAGTTCTGAAGAATTTGTCCTCCTGTAGGTCCTCTTCAGTGCATCATTCATGCACTAGTGTAATCTCTTGGTCAATATAAACCAATCTGAGCCTTACACTTCAACCTTTCACGATGGATTGTTCATTTCTATCTAGGTCGTGAATGGTGTACTTTTAGTTACAAGGGACTGTTAATTTAATCTTTTGTGATCTGGTATCACTAAATTAACTATAATGTAACACATACTATTTATTGAACAGTTATGCAGTAAATATATGTAACATTCGATGATATTTAAAGCATCAGTGATAAACAATTTATTTCAGTAAATAAGTCCGAAATTCAGTTTTGATTATACAAAGTAAAAGCATACTTTCCAGTATAATCCCAACACATATTGGGCACAAATTATCCAACTGTCATGGTTTAAATTTCTTGTCTTGATCTTGAGAAATCTTCCGCCTTGAAAACCTCCCACTCGTTCGTCTAAAAAAAATTCATCATGTTCGGTGCTCGACCAGCACGCGGCGGGGGATGCACTCCCACATCCCGCCTGGCTGTAGTAATTTAATGAACCAACAATTTAAATCACAGAGCTCAAAACCGAGGCTCTGATACCAGTTGTTGGAGAATATGGTGTCCGGATCTATTCGAGGCGTAATTAAATACATATTTAAATTGAACAAATATGTCTAACATGATTTAACCTATTAATTCAATTAGCAAATACCAACAACAATCATGCGTACAATTTATTTCACGTAAAATCCTACACATGTGGAATTTAGGAGTTTACGGGAAACATACCTCTCGGAGGGACAACCTTTGCATAGATAGATCAACCCAAATTTCTTCTCAAATATGTCCCACGTCCTTGTCCATAATCCAGTGGAAGGATTCTCACGAACACTTATATAAAAGAGGGAAAGAAAAAATATTGCACCACCTTTGTGGATTTCTAATTTTTCCAAGACTGGAATTGTGTTGGGGATGAAAAATTCATCCCCTATTTATAATAGCAGATGTTGGGAAATTTGTAGTTAGTTTTGATGGAAGTTCCAAAACAGATTGTAATAGGACCAGTCAGACCTGTTAGCTGACTGATGTTTTAAATATCAGATAGGGTGACCAGCTGAGATATATAGACAGTTGATGTATTAGATAAGAATAGGTCTAGTCTTGAAGAAGATCAGAAGATCAGATATGCAGAAGATCAGATATGTAGAAGATCAGATATGCAGAAGATCAGAAGGTATCAAAACCAGAAGACCGACATCAGATAACAAGAAGAAGAATCGGTAAGTTGGGCTAAGACAACTTACATCAGAAGATTCATACAAGGTAGACAAATCAGTCTTTATCTGATCTGGTCAGATCCATCAGGTAACTACTTCAAGCTACCTAGTACGAGCCAAGTCACTCAGACAAGAAGAATGTCAAACTTGTTGAAAAATCAAGTGCCAACTTTGTGTACTTGTGAGCCAATGAGAAGAAGACACGCACGCACAGAACTGATAAGTGCAGGACTAGTATTTCAGAGTATAACGGCTAGAAAGGACAAGCTTGCATGTTTTCGGCCATGCCGCCCCCGAAGCACGTCTTATCCGCCTGCAAACCTACCTTAAATAGACCAAAATTCGAATTGTTCTCCAATGGCTAGTTCGATTTTGTGCCTATAAATATGGGATCAACCTTCATAGTAAGGTTACGGAAATAATACACAAGCTCAAACAGATTTTCGCACGAAGAATACTCAAACGAAGATTAATTTTCTAAGTGTTCATCTCATTTGTTCTTAGCTTTGAATACTTGTCCTTTAGCTTTAGGCCACCCAGATACTAGGATAGTATTCCAGTTGGAACATTACAAATCTTATACCCAAACAAAAGTTAGGTTAAGTTTGTTATAGCAAGATTTCAGTTTAGGGTTTCTAGATCTGATTTCTGGGATTGGTTGAGTGAGAACTCTTGAAACATTTGTTGGTTGTATTGTGTTGGACTAACACATTAAACTTAGTCCAGTTGGTTTAGTTGGTGCCCCGTCTGAAGGGAAGAGTGGACGTAGGACAAGTTATCCGAACCACTATAAATCTTGTGTGATTTATCTATTTTACACTTACACACTACTTGTTTAAATCTGCATGCATTTACTTAGTCTGGATCAGATTTGCATCAAGCAACTAATTTGATCATTGACTCTTTGTCATTTGATCAAAAACCAGATTACTATGTATCTGATTTGAGAAATGGTTTTTCACACAGGTTAACTTATCTTCCGCACCATCAGTTAAACTGATAGACGCCTAACTGATCTGCCTTCAGGCGATCAGTAAGCTGGATATCAGTCCGTACTGATTCACACACACTCTGATCAGGAAACTTGCATTTACACACCTGATCTCACGAAAAGTTTAGAACTCTATTCACCACTCCCCTCTAGACTTCTACCCTCACTAACCTGTTCGGGACCTATAGCAGAAGTGGGCGAAATTTTGAACCCAATTAGGGTTATGAGAAATTATTTTGTATCTTCCCAATATGCAATCTTGAATATATCTCATATATTCTATTTTCCATATAAATCATAAAATATCTTTTCCTCCCCATATTATAAGATTTTTGAAAATCTTAGAAATAAAGAATCAAGATTTTTGAGAGTGTGTGTGCGTGTATTTTCAGACTGTTGTTGAAAATGTTATGCAACATGTAAAACAACATATTACATCGGAAGTATAAAAATGCAGTGCAAAGGATTCCCAAAATTGTGTATAGTCTATAACCAGACTATACGAACCTCATGGTTAAAAGCATCACTATAACAAGTAGTGAGATACACACGAACCTTTTACAAGATCCTAAAAGGTGTAGTGAAAAACCACACACCAAAAATCAATCTATTCAATCAAGTAACTAGTGATCTTATTCAACCTAAAACTTGATCTAATAAGACAAAATCAATACTGATGGGAAATGTTGGAATACACTCGACCAATACAAATAGACATAGCATCGAACCTCACACTCCACTCACGGTTGTGTCTCGGATGCTACTCTCTTAAGTTTGGAGTAGAGCAAATGGTATTTCACTTTAACTCAAACTCGAATGTCGACCAATGTAGACTATTTATAGACTTGAAGACCAACTGGATTATCCTATCCACTAGGTGTGAACAACCTTTAACTTCTCTTCCACTATCTCCATGATCTTCGTGAAACCACCCATGATCTTTCTATTCTTACTCCATTCCAGTACAACCGCTTGACAATATCCGAAATTGTTTTCAACCTGCAATGTAGGAAACATAGAAAAACACATCTAATAAAACGGAATCAGTGTTAGGAGAAAGGGCAAATTTATGATGTTGTGCAGAATGTTGTCCAACATCTGGAACAACATCCGTGCAACATCAACAAACTCCCCCAATTTGGCCTTTCTACTACAACACACTTGATGTTAAAAACAACATCCAAACTTGTGTCAGGAAAGAAACAAATAATAGTCATTCAGAGAATAACTACCATTCAACCAAATCATAATTTAAAAACAGGCAACAAACACAAGCACTAAGTACAACAACAGTGTACTTAGGCCAACAAAGTATCTAACATAAAGTAAATGACAGAAACATAAACCTATCATCTAGTTGTCCATTAACAGAGTTTATAAAAATAAAGAGCAGTAAATAAAAGATTAGAACACAGAAAGGAATTCTTATAGAGAAGTAAAGGGAAGGACTGGACCATTTGAATGGCTGCATCTCCATAATCTGCAAATGCTCCCCCATACAAAAAAAACTCCCCCTGTCTTGAATCTGTTCACCAGTTATCAGCTCCATACAACTGATCAATGATATCAACACTCTCTAGGGACATACTCTCCCTGTTAGGAGTCTTCTTCAGCTCATCATCAGTGTTATCAGGGCTATCATCAACTGGTTCAGGAACAATCTGTTCACCAATCTGTTCAGCAGCAGCATTGAGTACATCTTCCACAACATCTTCCACAACCTCATTAACAGCATCTTGTACAACATCTTCAACTTCTCTGTCTTCAGCATCATTCTGATCAGCATGTCTCGTGTTATATGTGACATCTAATGTCACCTACATGAACCTAATAATATTTCTCCCACTTATACTCAAAGCAGATTGGCAACGCTCTTGACACCCATTCCTTCCACATGTCTCTGAATGTACTCTGAGGCAGACCCTTTGTGAATGGATCTGCTAGGTTGTCTTCCGATGCAATCTTTGCCACCTCAATGTCTCCTCTCTTAACGATTTCTCGTATAAGATGGTATTTTCTTTCAATGTGTTTGCTAGCCTTGTGTGCTCTCGGTTCCCTCGAATTTGCAACTGCTCCTGCGTTATCACAATAAACTGTGATCGTGCTAGGCAAATCCGGGACAACGTCTAAGTCCACTAGGAAGTTCTTGAGCCAAACCGCTTCCTTCGCTGAATCACAAGCAGTTACGTATTCGGCTTCCATGGTAGAATCGGCGATGTATTTCTGCTTTACACTTCTCCATGTCATGGCTCATCCCCCCATGCAAAACACACTACCCGAGGTAGACTTTCTGGAGTCCATGTCTGATTGGAAATCTGAGTCTGTGTAACCGATGGGGATTAGACTGTCTGACTGATAAACCAATATTCTGTCTCCTGTCCTCTTCATATACTTTAGAATGTTCTTTACTGCAGTCCAATGCTCTTTCCCAGGGTTGCTTTGATATCTTGCTACCATGCCTATGGCAAAGAAGATATCTGGTCTCGTGCACAATATTGCATACATGAGGCTTCCCACAGCCGAAGCATAAGGGATGCCCTTCATGTCATCTATCTTCTTCTGTGTTTTGGGACACATCTCTTTGGATAGATGGATTCCGTATCTGTAGGGCACAAAGCCTTTCTTGGAATCATGCATGCTGAATCGCTTCAAAACAGTGTCTATGTATGAGGCCTACGAAAGCCCGATCATTCTTTTCCTGCGATCTCGAGTGATCTTGATCCCTAGGATGTGACGGCTTCCCCTAAATCCTTCATGTCAAACTGTTTTGATAGCCATGCCCTTATGTCTGATCTTTACATCATTTTCGATGAGCAGGATGTCGTCTACGTATAGTACCAAAAATACCAAGGCAGTTCCATCACGCTTTTTGTAAACATAACTTTCAAAGTTGCTCTGATCAAAACCGTAGGATTTTATAACTTGATCAAAACACTTATTCCAAGCCCGAGATGCCTGCTTCAGCCCATAAATGGACTTCTTAAGCTTGCAAACCAGATGCTCTTGGCCTTTTTCAATGAAGCCTTCGGGTTGTTGCATATAGATTTCTTCGTCAAGACTTCCATTGAGGAAAGCGGTCTTGACATCCATTTGCCAGATCTCAAACGCAGCAATCGACAAGAGAATGCAGATGGACTTGAGCATGGCTACGGGTGAAAAGGTTTCCTCATAATCGATCCCTTCTTTCTGAGTGTACCCTTTCGCCACTAGTCTTGCTTTAAAGGTTTCAACCTTTCCGTCCGGTCCTCTCTTTCTCTTGTATACCCACTTGCATCTAATGGGTTTTACCCCATTAAGTGGTTCGACTAGCTCCCACACTTTATTGTGATCCATTGAACCAATCTCGGCTTCCATTGCTGTTTGCCAAGATGTTGCATCCTTGTCTTGGATCGCCTCGTTGTAGGACCATGGATCTGATTCTTCTCCTGAGATAAAGTCCAAAGACTCTCCAATCCCTAAGAATCGTTCAGGTTGTCTGACAACCCTCCCACTATGACGAGGTTCCGGTTGTGTAGGTGTGACGATTGGTATATCATTTTGTACAGTTGGCAATGGAGTTGGCCCCTTAAGTTCTTCTAAGGTAATTTCACTTCTAAGTTTTTTATCATTCATATATTCTTCTTCCAAAAATCTAAAGTGTGTACTGATTACTACATTTTGATCTTCGGGACCATAGAACATGCATCCCTTTGTTCCTTCGGGGTACCCAATGAACAACCTTAATTCTGAACGTGCATCCAATTTACCAGCTTCTTTGTCCAACACGTATGTCGGACACCCCCAGATCCTGATGTGTCCTAAACTGGGCTTGCGCCCTGTCGCCAATTCTCTCATGGTTTTAGGAACTGATTTGGATGACACTAAGTTTAGAATATAAGCTGTTGTTTCCAAAGCGTAACCCCAGAACGATTTTGGTAAATCTGCATAACTCATCATTGACCTCACCATTTCTAAAAGCGTTCTATTTCTTCATTCTGCAACCCCGTTTTGTTGAGGGGTACCGGGTGCAGTCAACTGGGATGCAATCCCCTCTTCCGATAGGTAGTTCAAAAATTCATCGCTGAGGTATTCGCCTCCATGATCAGATCGTAGAAACTTGATAGTCTTTTCCTTATGATTCTCTGCTTGAGCCTTAAATTCTTTGAATTTATCAAAGGTCTCAGATTTATGCTTCATTAAGAAAATGTATTCGTAGCATGAGTAATCATCGATAAACGTAACGAAATACTCGTAGCCACCTCTAGCTTTGATTTTCATTGGACCACACACGTCGGTGTGAACGATTTCTAACACTTCCTTAGCTCTATGCCCCTTGGCTCCAAATGCCCTCTTGGTTATTTTACCCTCTAAGTATGATTCACAAGTTGGAAATGGTTCAATTTAGAGAGACCCCAATGAACCATCTTGAACCAACCTTTGAATCCTTTTTGGGTTAATGTGACCTAATCTTAGGTGCCAAAGAGGTGTTTTGTTCACGTCAGCCGAACGCTTTCTTTTACATGAAATGGTAGATGTGTTATAGGATACATTATGTGAGTGATGTGCACAATTAATAATATAGAGATTGTTCCGTAAAGTTCCACGACAGATAATCACATCGTTACGCAAAACAGTAACATGCTTATTAAAACGAACAGAATATCCATCGATAAATAATTTAGAAACTGAAATAAGGTTTTTCCAAAAAACAGGAACATAAAGAACATCTCGTAAAATTAAAATCTTGTCTTCAAAAGACAGGTGCACTTCTCCCACTGCTTCAGCTGCCACTCTCATAGCATCGCCTAGCGTGATGAGGATCTCACTTCCACTAAGTTGTCGGGTCCGCTTGAACCCCTGTAACGTGAAACAAACATGATCAGTGGATCCCGTATCTACTACCCACGAATGGGTAGCATACTCCACCAAACAAGTTTCAACAACTAGTGAGTGAGAATTACCTTTCTTTCCATTCCTTTTGGGATTGGAATAGGCTGACCTCCAATGTCCTTCTTCACCGCAGTTGAAACATTTTCCTTTTGGTTTCTTCTGGACCTTTAACCAACTGGCTTTCTTACCTGTTTTCTTAGTGGCCTTGCTTTGGATCAGACCATTCATCTTCTTTACGATCTTACCCACCATTGGTCTAGATCTTGAGAGAAGTTTCTTAGTCACCAAAGCTTCGTCTTCTTGTCCCAAGTGTTTCTCAACCGTCTCCAAGATCTCTTGTAGAGCATCCATGGTAAACATGTGATCACTCATCACAAAATTACAATAGAACTCATTAAAGCACCTTGGAAGAGTTAGGAACAAGAATTCGATTTGAGCCTCATCACAGTATCGTGTACCGAGGTAAGCAAGTTTTTCAAAATGGCGTCTGACCTTCAGAACGTGATCCCTCACTGGCGTTCCCTCGATCATCTTTAGTTTTTCCACACCATTTTGATGAAACTCTTTGGTCATGCAGCTCTCTGAGGAAAACATTTCCTCAAGACTTTGCACAATTTCCGCAGTTGAATCAACTCCCTCATGAATGAGTCTTAAATCATCAGACAGTGAAGTCAAGATTATAAGTTTCATTGATTCGTTTAATTGCTCCCAGACTTTGTACAAACATCTTTCCACATTTGATGACCTTTCAGTGGATTTTTCAGGTTTTGGTCCGCCAAGAACCCAATGATGTTTTTGTGCGGTGAGGACAAAAGACATATTACATTTCCAAATGACATAGTTTTCACCAGTGAGTTGGTTTTCTTTGAGCATATATTTCAGTGGATTAAAAGGTTGCGACATGATAAAACTAAAAATAAGCATACATCTTGTGTCAATATCCAGATCAACACAAAGAAAATCACACAATTCGATCACATGATTCATATTAAAATCTCAAAAAATATGAACATGCATCAGCCAACATCTCAAAATAGATTTAAATGAGCCTCTTGGGAGGGTCATCATTTAAATCACATTCAAGCAGGTTACAAACAAGAACAGTTACAAACCTTTAATTTAAAAAAAAAAAAATAGTCGGCTCCCACTTGACCAATATAAAATTGACAGGGACTTCAGTGAAATATATGCATAGCAATTTTATACCTAAGTAATAACCATGATTAAATACAGAATTACTACTTCGTTTTGATCGAGCCTCTTGGGAGGGTCATCGTCGCCACTAATAATAATAATTCACAATCATCCTTTTGAGAATCTATTCATGTGAAAGCTATCTTTTGGCCGTCCCGTAGGGGAATTTCTCCAAAAGATTTCACAAGTAAATAATAATGGAGGTCAAAATTAATTTGATTCGAAACCAAATTAATTATTAAAACATACTTAGTAATTTTTTGAATTTGAGATCTTTTTCGTTGGGCAATTCTCATGCAAACACATTTAAACAAATTAAATAAAGCATAAGAAAAGACAACAATAAATCAAGCAAAGAAGAAAATAAACATTTTGGGCACAAATTATCCAACTGTCATGGTTTGATTTTTCTTGACTTGATTTTGAAGAAATGTCGTCTTGAATTTCTCCCACTCGTTCGTCTCAAAAAAAAAATTTCGTCTCGAAGCGCCACGCCAAGTAGCTCGCAGCCGGGATGCTCGCCCGCATCCGGCCAGCCGCTTGGCCGAGCGATCACGCCGGTGCGCCTAGGCACAGCGCGCGTTGCTCTTGATTCCTCGGTAGCCTCGGTAGGCGATGGGTCGGCAGCGCCCGTGCGCACGCGCGCTGCCCGTCGCCCATCTTAATAAAGATTTTGATTAGATCCCAAAACCCCTGAGTATGACATGTTTCAGGACAATCTTGATAGTATAGGATCAGGTTTTAAATTGTTGTTATGTTTTAGGATTATCTGCACCATGTATAGTCAGCAGATATAGATCAGGTTAGAATAGATTTTACAAAGTTCAAAGTCTGAAGATCTCAGAAGATTCCTGAAGACTAAAACGTACTGAAGACCTAAATCATACTGAAGAAGTGAAGATCCTAAAGACTAGAAGAACCTGAAGACCAGAAGATCCTGAAGACTCTTTTGTACTGAACCAAAAGATCCTGAACAAGTCACTTCAAGTTGAATAGTGTTTGTTCATTCTTAGTACATACAAAGAGAATGTTATACGTTCGTGAACACTAAGGAAAATATCAGATCAATGTGGTTGACTAAAAGAGTCGTTTTTTGTTGTCTATGTTCAAAGGAAGATTTCGACCAATGAGGAAGCGACAACAGTGTACTATACTAACACTGAAAGCGACATTTTCCTGAAGAATGTCAGCGTTGATATTTGTCTTGTTCACAGAAATTGGTGATTGGCTGCTTGTTTGGATATTTTCTAAAACATACAAGGGTGCATTCAAACCCTAATATAGCCCTTCATCAATTACTCAAAGAAGAATCCCTAGATGCTATCTCTCCAACGGATAGTTTTTCAAAGATATACTTCTGGAGAGTTGCCTATAAATACCAGAGGCCTTGGACATTTTAAGGTTACGGGAAATCAAAGCAACTCCAGATCTCATTCGTATTCAAGCAATCTTGTGAAGCACTCGAAACCCTAAAAATTTCCCAAGTGTTTCATCTTTGAAGAGAGCTCATTTACTAAGCCTAGATTTAAGATATTATCCAAATCTTAGGTCGAGATATCCTAGCCTTTTACCTAAGTTTGATTGTAAAAAGATATCTCACCCAAGTTGGAAACCAACCAAAACCCAAACCCTTTGATTAGGTAGTTTGTGTGTGTAGTTGTTGGAAGTGAGAGTTGTAAAGAGTAAGTAAGTTGTTGTGTTTAGTCTAAAAACTCTAGAGAAGAAGTTAGTAAGCTGATTGTTCAGTCTGAACGCTTGTGTGTGTGTTGAGTTATTTAGCTGCAGTAGTTCAGCCTGAAAACTCGTGGTAGAAAGTTAGTAAGCTGTTGAGTTCAGTCTGAAAACTTAAGGTAGTAGAAGTAGTGAGTTAAGGAATTTCTCTGAGGATCAGAGAGAGTGGACGTAGGAACTTGAGCCTCTGAACCACTATAACTTGCTGTGTTGTTTGCTTTATGTTCTACATTATTACTTGTTGCATATTTTCACTGAAAGCATTTTGAAAGTCTCTGATATTCAGTTGAAAACAATTCACTGAAGTTTCATTAACTTGATCACAGCCTTAACCACTATTTTATTAAAGAAAGATTTTCAGCAAACTAAAACAAGTATAAACTTAGGGCCTACACTTTCCACACTCTAGATAAGCTAGTATAGATAGTTATCAAACTGGTAAACTCTCCTGAGTAGTCAGTAATATTATAATCTACTCCAAGCTTATTTGGACTCTGTTGTAGAAACTCGGAATCAGTGAGCTAATCTGAAGTCTCTGAAAGCCGCTCAGTGTTATTGTCTCAGTAGACTTTGACTCAGGGCATTTTGTGCTTCTCAGGACTGAAACTCAGGACAACCTGACTCTCTGATTATAGTTTGTTTTAAAAGTTGAAAAATCGCTACACACGTGTATCCCCCCCCAATACACGTGTAGAACTTGTTTACCCCGGGACCAACAAGTGGTATCAGAGCAGTGGTTCTAACTGACCACTTGCTTTGGTATCCATAGTCTTGTTTAACTAAGAGACTTTGGTGGTCTACTGAATAGATCTTATTGCTGATATCTTACAAGGCTATTTCATCATGCCTTCTAAGAAACTACCTATGTTCTCAGTTGGGAACTATGATCTATGGAGATTGAGAATGCAGACACACTTGTACTCTAAACATGAGAGAATGTGGAGAGTTGTGTCTCAAGGACCTTTTGAGTATAAGGTTGTTAACCCTAGATCTATTGATGCTGAAAAAGATGATCCAAGGGATGAATTTCCCAAATCTGATGATCAGCTTACTCCTGAAGAGAGGAAGTTAGTTAACTTGGATTATATTGCTAAAGATACATTGTATAGCACTATTGATGATGGTGTTATGGGAATGATTTCTCACTGTGAAACTGCCAAAGAAATTTGAGACACACTTGCTATAATGTGTCAAGGCACTGATCATATCAAAGAAAATAAACTATTTGTGGTTATTGCCAAATTTGATGGTTTTGAAATGGAAGATGGTGAATCTTTTGAAAGACTTGAAGTCAGATTCACTAGCATTATGAATGATCTGAGTGCTCATGGGAAAAGATATCCCAAAAGAGAAATTGCTCTGAAAATTCTTAGAGGACTTTCTAAGAAATGAGATATTCATGATGTGGTGATTGAGAACACCAAAGATATTGCTTCTATGACATATCAACAGGTTTTCTCTGAGTTGAAAGCATATGAGTTTGTGATTGATAAGAAAACTAAGAAATCTGATAGCAAAGATGATACTTCATCTAACAAAAATGTGGCTTTCAAAGCAAAAGGAAAAATCTGTAACTCTAAAGAACCTGAGATCTCATCTAACAAAATTCAGGATGAAAAAGATGAGACAATTGCTCTGATGGCAAGAAGGTTTGAGAAAATGAATCACAGATTTGGTAAGTACAAAAGGTATTATAAAGATACCAGGTACAGGAACATGAACAACTCAGAAGCTGAAGAAAAGTCTACTGAGAAGAAGATGTTGAGGAATTAATTGCCCAGATCTATTCGGGATGAATATTTAAATACAAATTTAATTCTAACAATTATTACTAGCATGAATTAATCCTATATTAATTCAAATAATAATTCAATAACAAATCATGCATATAAACAGTTCACATAAATCCTACGCATGCGGAATTGCTACGGGTTTACGTGAACTAACCTCTTGGAGTGACAATGGTCTCGTAGATAAAAACACACCAAAAAGCTTTCCCAAGTATTCCCTAGTCCTTGCTTGTCAATCCGGTGGAAGGAAGCTCGCGAACAATTAACAAAAGGGAAAAATAAAAATTTGTTGCACCACCTTTGTGGATTTACTAATTTTTCCAACACATGAAATTGTTCTTGGGGATGAAGAAATCATCCCCTATTTACAGATAGGTGGTAATGGACTAACCTTTTGGAATGGAAAAATAGGCAACAATAATTTATTTTATTTTAAACACCTTTTTCAGTTATTGGACTTTATGTTTGGCCTACTTGAGGGGCCTTTAGGAGAATTAAGATTGGACCTTCCAATGGATCATGAATTATCAATATTGAGCCACAATATTATTCAAGCCCATAAATATTAATTAATCCCACTACATAATTAATATTGAACTATCCATCTTAACCCATATTACAGTCAATATGGCTCCTGATTATTATTTTTCGTGTTTAAGATTATCTAGCCCATTAATTAATTCAAGCTACTGAAATAGCTTTCCATTAATTAATATCTTTTGTCCTTGGTTAAGGAACGATTCAACATTATTATCCATACCGATTGTGAAAGTGTGTCGTTTGGTATGTCATCTTGTACAGTTGGCACTGAGGTTAGCCCCCTTAGCTCATTTGAGGTAATCTCACTTCTGGGTTTTCTTTCGTTCATATAGTCTTCTTCCAAAATCTAAAGTGGGTGCTTATTACCACCTTTTGATCTTCGGGACCATAGAACATGCATCCTTTTGTTCCCTCAGGGTATCCTATAAACAACCTTAATTCTGATCGAGGATCCAATTTTCTGACTTCCTTGTCCAACACGTAGGCCGTACACCCCCAAATTCTCATGTGTCTCAGACTGGGCTTGCGCCCGGTCCACAATTCTTTGGGAGTTTTGTGAACCGATTTGGATGGCACCAAGTTCAGAATATAAGCCTCTGTTTCCAAGGCATGACCCCAGAACGACTTGGGTAGATCCGCATAACTCATCATTCATCTAACCATTTCTAAAAGAGTTATGTTTCTTTTCTCTGCAACCCCGTTTTGTTGAGGGGTTCCGGGTGCAGTTAGCTGGGATACAATCCCTTCATCTGACAAGTAGTTCAAAAACTCATCGCTGAGGTACTCGCCTCCACGATCGGATCGTAGAGACTTGATACGTTTTTCCCTATGATTCTCTACTTAAGCCTTAAATTCTTTGAATTTCTCAAAAGGTCTCAGATTTATGCTTCGTAAGGAAAATATAGCCGTACCTTGAGTAATCATCAATAAAAGTGACAAAATACTCATAACCTCCTCTTGCTTTGATTGACATTGGACCACATACGTCTGTGTGAACGATTTCTAACACTTCTTTGGCTCTATTCCCCTTGGCTCCGAATGTCCTCTTGGTCATTTTACCCTCCAAACATGATTCGCAGGTTGGATTGGTTCAACTTGGAGAGACTCCAGTGAACCGTCTTCTACCAACCTTTGGATCCTCTTTGGATTAATATGTCCCAATCTTAGATGCCATAGACGTGTCTCGTTCACGTCTGATGAATGTTTTCTTTTATCAGAAACAGTTGATGTGTTATAGGATGCATTTCGTGAGTGGTGTGCATATATAATAGTATAAAGATTTGTTCATCAATGTCCCATAACAGATACACTCATCATTTCGATAAATGATGGCATTCTTATTAGAAGAAACTCAGTATCCATCAAAAGAATTTTAGAAACTGAAAGTGAATTCTTTCTAAAACTGGGAACATAAAGAACGTCTCTTAAAACTAAAATTTTATCACTAATAGATAAATGCACTTCTCCCACTGCTTCAGCTGCCACTCTCGTAGCATCGCCCAGTGTGATGAGGATCTCACTCCCACTAAGTTGCCGGGTCAGCTTGAACCCGTGAAGCAAACATGATCAGTGGATCCCGTATCAACTACCCACGAATGAGAAGTATACGCCGCTAAACAAGTTTCAACAACTAATGCGTGAGAATTACCTTTCTTTCCGGCCCTTTTGGGGTTGGAACAGGCAAACCTCCATTGTCCTTACCGTTGTTGAAGCACTTCCTCTTTGGATTTTCCTTGACACCAGAAGCATTCCTCATCTTACCATTGCCCTTGGCAACAGTTGAGTTTGATTGCTTATGGCTTTTGGTCCTCTTCTTCTTCTTGTCTTCCCTTGGCCTAGAAGATGAAAGACGGACCACTTGCCGTCAAAGCTTGAGTTTTGTGCCCCATCAACGCATCTGCCGCGACCAAAGTTTACAACAAATTAGCTAGCGAGGCCAAAGTGCTCAAAACTTTTGGGCAGAGAGTGGAGTAGCAAATCGATTTGGGTCTCTAGATAATAATCTGCACCCAGATCCTCAAGTTTGTTCAGATGAGCCATCAATTTTGAGGATGTAATCCCTTACGGGGTTACCCTCCACCTTTTTCAGCGACAATATCTCTCGCAAGGTGATCTGATGAGCCCCGCATTTTTGACTCGTCAGTTGGCTCATTTGACTTTTGGTGTGTCAAGAATCCACTTGTGCTTTTGTGCAGTTAGGACAATCATAATTTTTCATTTCCAATCAACATAGTTTCCCATTCAATTCTATTGACTTTAAGTATATTAACAGTGGAATAAAAGGTTACGACATGCTGAACTTAAATAAATAACTATTTGCATAAGCACAAAATTATCACAAAGTTCGATCACATGTATCATATTAAAATCTCAAAAAAATATGAACATGCATCAACCAACATCTCAAAACAGTTTAAATAAGCCACGTGGGGTGGGTCATTATTTAAACACATTCAAGCAGGTTACAAACAAGAAAACAATTACAAACCTTTAATATCCAGATTAATAGTTGACTCCCACTTGACCAATATAAAATTGACAGGGACTTCGGGGAAGTATATGTATATCAATTTTATACCTAAGTAATAACCATGATTAAATACAGAATTATTATTTCGGTTTGAACGAGCCTCATGGGGAGGGTCATCGTCGCCACTAATAATAATCCACAATCATCCGTTTGGAATTTATTCATGTGAAAGTCATCTTTTGACCGTCCCGTGGGGGGAATTTCTCCAAAAAAGAATTCACAAATAAATAAATCATGGAGGTCAAAATTAATTCAATTTTATTATCCGGAATAACATTGTCAATTAATTATTTAAACATACTTAGTAATTTTCGAAAGTGAGATTTTTCAAAATATTTTCTCATGCATGCACAATTTAAATAAGCATAAAATAATGCATAAATATCAAAACAAAATTAAACACATTGGGCACATATATCTAATTGGCACGGTTAATTTTTGTCATGTCTTGATCTTGAGAAATCGTCTTCTTCGCCTTCATCGTTCGTCTCAAAAAACTCGCCACGTCAAGCAACATCATCGACCAGCTCACGGGTCGGAGTGCCCGCCTAGCACTTCCCCGGCCGTGTTGAGTGGCACCGTCTTGGCGTCTGCAAAAGCACTGGCGCCGCGTCGCCAGCATGCATGTATCACTCGGTAGCCCTTGGCGGATCTCGGCAGGCGTCGCGCATTCAGCAGCGTGCCCCCATCTGCGCTTCGCTGTCTTTGCCTCGCCCGTCACTTTGATCCGCACATGTGCTAGCGTGCCTCCGCCCGCGTTCGCCCGCATCTACCCGTCCGACCGGACGCGGTCTTTTCAAGCGCCCTTGCGTCTTGCGCCGTGTGTGGTCGGCGTCGATCCTGCGCGCGCTTGGTCCTCGGCCTCGCCCCACGCCCGTGCACCCCCGCGTGCGCCCGCTTCACTCGCATGCCTCCCTTGGCACGTTTCGCGTGACACGCGCCGCCTGCGCCCGGTTCCGGATCTATCCGTCCTTAATTCATCGTCTTTGTCTTGGCTCACGATCCGATTGCAATTTATTTATAAAAAATAAATAAACCTAGATCTAGACTAGTCTATTACATTGAACCAATCAAACAAATCCTAATCTACTCGTGGATTTTCTCACGAGGCAAAACGAATTCGAACGAATCGAATTAAAAACCATAATTTATATGCATGCATAAATATAAACATTCATCAAATACCATGACAATTGGATACCTGCAAAAAACATCTAGCAATTCTACTATCCAATTTTAAATTTAATGAAAATGAATTAAATTACAATTTAAAACTCAAAGCCCGAGACCGAGGCTCTGATACCAGTTGTTGGGGAATTAATTGTCCGGATCTATTCGGGATGAGTATTTAAATACAAATTTAATTCTAACAATTATTACTAGCATGAATTAATCCTATATTAATTCAAATAATAATTCAATAGTAAATCATGCATATAAACAGTTCACATAAATCCTACGCATGAGGAAATGCTACGGGTTTACGTGAACTAACCTGTTTGGAATGGCAATGGACTCCGTTAGAACGAACAAACCAAAAAGCCTTCCCCAGTATTCCCAAGTCCTTGCTCGTCAATCCGGTGGAAGGAAACTCGCGAACAATTAACAAAAGGAAAAATAAATTATTTGTTGCACCACCTTTGTGGATTTCTAATTTTTCCAACTCATGGAATTGCACACTCACAGTTGAAGTTTTTCAAGAAAACACAATATGTCGACGTTTTAAAATATTTGATATTTTATTGACGCTGATATTTTTCCGAAAAAATCAATTTCTGTGTTGTCTTGGGGATGAAAAATTCATCCCCTATTTATAATAAGGGGGGACGAAAATTTTAGGTCAATTGGGTCATTGGGAAACTTCCTTGCTTCCTCTCCAAGAAACAATCTTGAATATATCCAGTATATTTTATTTCCCAAAATATCTCCCAACAAAATCTTCTCCTCCTTATGTTATGGGATTTTTTAAAATTTCCTAATAAATAGCCAAGTGGGAGATTTCTTGAATTTAATGAGATAATCTTATATTCCAAGAATACTTATCTTCATTCCATAACAAAATTCAAAGAAAATCTTTCTCCCTCTTTTATTTATTATTTTTGAAAAAAATGGAAAATTAGGCAACAATAATTTATTTTATTTTAAACATCTTTTTCAGTTATTGGACTTTATGTTTGGGCTACTTGAGGGACCTTTAGGAGAATTAAGATTGAACCTTCCAATGGATCTTGAATTATCAATATTGAGCCACAATATTATTCAAGCCCATAAATATTAATTAATCCTACTACATAATTAATATTGCACTATCCATCTTAACTCATATTACTGTTAATATGGCTCCCGGTTATTATTTTTCGTGTTTAAGATTATCTAGCCCATTAATTAATTCAAGCCACTGAAATAGCTTTCCATTAATTAATATCTTTTGTCCTTGGTTAAGGAACGGTTAAACATTATTATCCATACCGGAAACTGGATCCACTTGCAAGATTTTATATGATAAATCTTATGAACCTCCCAAGGGGGCAAATCGAACAAGCGTACTTGCACACGATTTTTCGTATTAAATCTTAGCAATCGCATGTGACCAATAATATTGCCCAAGATATAAAGTATTGAATCTCATTGATTCTCTACCCGTCATAAGTCAAAGCAATAATTACTAACCACACACGATCCTATTTAAGGGACGAAGATTAAGAAATAACGAACCACTGAGGTCTAATTCTTCTCAGTTCAGTGCTGAAGAATTTATCCTCCTGTAGGTCCTATTCAGTGCATCAGTCATGCACTAGTGTAATCTCTTGGTCAAGACAAGCCAATCTGAGCCTTACACTTCAACCTTTCACGATTGATTATTCATTTCCATCTAGGTCGTGAATAGCGTACTTTTAGTTACAAGGGACTGTTAATTTAATCTTTTGTGATCTGGTATCACTAAATTAACTACAATGTAACACGTACTATTTATTGAACAGTTATGCAGTAAATATATGTAACATTCAATGATATTTAAAGCATCAGTGATAAATAATTTATTTCAGTAAATAAGACAGAAATTTAGTTTGGTTATACAAAGTAAAATCATACTTTTCAGTATAACCCCAACAGTTGAATCTGCTGCAGAAATCATGGAAAGTCTTGAAGAAATATTTTCAACAGAAAACCGCATGATCAGTCAGTTGAGAAACGATGACATGGCTAGGCTAAAGATGACGGAGGGAACACCCGTAAGGGATCATGTTCTCAAAGTCAAACGCTATTTTGACAAACTTGTGTTGGGGAATGAGTTGCACAGATCTATTCGGGGTGAATATTTAAATACAAATTTAATTCATTAATTATTACTAGCATGAATTAATCCTATATTAATTCAAATAATAATTCAATAGTAAATCATGCATATAAACAGTTCACATAAATCCTACGCATGAGGAAATGCTACGGGTTTACGTGAACTAACCTGTTTGGAATGGCAATGGACTCCGTTAGAACGAACAAACCAAAAAGCCTTCCCCAGTATTCCCAAGTCCTTGCTCGTCAATCCGGTGGAAGGAAACCGCGAACAATTAACAAAAGGAAAAATAAATTATTTGTTGCACCACCTTTGTGGATTTCTAATTTTTCCAACTCATGGAATTGCACACTCACAGTTGAAGTTTTTCAAGAAAACACAATATGTCGACGTTTTAAAATATTTGATATTTTATTGACGCTGATATTTTTCCGAAAAAATCAATTTCTGTGTTGTCTTGGGGATGAAAAATTCATCCCCTATTTATAATAAGGGGGGACGAAAATTTTAGGTCAATTGGGTCATTGGGAAACTTCCTTGCTTCCTCTCCAAGAAACAATCTTGAATATATCCAGTATATTTTATTTCCCAAAATATCTCCCAACAAAATCTTCTCCTCCTTATGTTATGGGATTTTTTAAAATTTCCTAATAAATAGCCAAGTGGGAGATTTCTTGAATTTAATGAGATAATCTTATATTCCAAGAATACTTATCTTCATTCCATAACAAAATTCAAAGAAAATCTTTCTCCCTCTTTTATCCATAATTTTCAAAAATTTTAGAGGAAATATAAGCAACAATATTTATTTTATTTTAATCACCTTTTCAGTTATTGGACTATATGTTGGGCTACTCAGGGGGCCTTTAGGAGAATTAAGATTGGACCTTCTAATGGATCTTGAATATCTAATATTGAGCCACAATATAATTCAAGCCCATAAATATTAATTAATCCCACTACATAATTAATATTGCACTATCCATCTTAACCCATATTACTGTTAATATGGCTCCCGGTTATTATTTCCCGTGTTTAAGATTATCTAGCCCATTAATTAATTCAAGCCACTGAAATAGCTTTCCATTAATTAATATCTTTTGTCCTTGGTTAAGGAACGGTTAAACATTATTATCCATACCGGAAACTGGATCCACTTGCAAGATTTTATATGATAAATCTTATGAACCTCCCAAGGGGGCAAATCGAACAAGCGTACTTGCACACGATTTTTCGTATTAAATCTTAGCAATCGCATGTGACCAATAATATTGCCCAAGATATAAAGTATTGAATCTCATTGATTCTCTACCCGTCATAAGTCAAAGCAATAATTACTAACCACACACGATCCTATTTAAGGGACGAAGATTAAGAAATAACGAACCACTGAGGTCTAATTCTTCTCGATTCGATCTTTGAAGAATTTATCCTCCTCAGAGGGTCCTATTCATTACATCGATCATGCACTAGTGTAATCTCTTGGTCAAGACAAGCCAATCTGAGCCTTACACTTCAACCTTTCACGATTGATTATTCATTTCCATCTAGGTCGTGAATAGCGTACTTTTAGTTACAAGGGACTGTTAATTTAATCTTTTGTGATCTGGTATCACTAAATTAACTACAATGTAACACGTACTATTTATTGAACAATTATGAAGTAAATATATGTAACATTCAATGATATTTAAAGCATCAGTGATAAATAATTTATTTCAGTAAATAAGACAGAAATTTAGTTTGGTTATACAAAGTAAAATCATACTTTTCAGTATAACCCCAACAGTTGAATCTGCTGCAGAAATCATGGAAAGTCTTGAAGAAATATTTTCAACAGAAAACCGCATGATCAGTCAGTTGAGAAACGATGACATGGCTAGGCTAAAGATGACGGAGGGAACACCCGTAAGGGATCATGTTCTCAAAGTCAAACGCTATTTTGACAAACTTGTGTTGGGGAATGAGTTGCACAGATCTATTCGGGGTGAATATTTAAATACAAATTTAATTCATTAATTATTACTAGCATGAATTAATCCTATATTAATTCAAATAATAATTGCAACAACATATCATGCATATAAAAAGCCACGTAAAACCTACGCATGCAGAATCTACGGCTTTACGTGAACGTACCTCTCGGGATGACAGTGGCTTTGGTCGGACGGACTAACCAAAAGGACTTCCCAAGTATTCCCTTAGCCCTTGCTCGACAATCCAGTGGAAGGATACTCGCGAACAATTAACAAAAGGAAAAAATAAACTTTGTTGCACCACTTATGTGGATTTGCTAATATTTCCAGCACATGGAATTGTACTTGGGAATGAACTAATCATCCCCTATTTATAGGAGAGGGAGTGGTCGAAATTTTAGTGATTTTTCAATGTGGGAAAAGACTTTTCTTGGTCACCAAGAAATCTTGAATATATCCCTTATATTCTTTTTCCCATAATTAAAATATTCCACAATAATCCCACCTCCTCAATATATGGATGATTTTCGAAAATTAAGTGTTACAAGAATCCAAGATTTGGATCTTCTTGAATTTATGAGATATTCTTGTATTTCAAGAAATACATATCTTCCATAATATCTTTTCAAGAAAATCAAGAAAATCTTTCTTGCCCACTATATTTTCAAAATTTCAAAATTTACTATATAAATAACCAAGTGGGAGATTTCTTGAATTTAATGAGATAATCTTGTATTCCAAGAATACATATCTTCATTCCATAACAAAATTCAAAGAAAATCTTTCTCCCTCTTTTATCCATAATTTTCAAAAATTTTAGAGGAAATATAAGCAACAATATTTATTTTATTTTAATCACCTTTTCAGTTATTGGACTATATGTTGGGCTACTCAGGGGGCCTTTAGGAGAATTAAGATTGGACCTTCTAATGGATCTTGAATATCTAATATTGAGCCACAATATAATTCAAGCCCATAAATATTAATTAATCCCACTACATAATTAATATTGCACTATCCATCTTAACCCATATTACTGTTAATATGGCTCCCGGTTATTATTTCCCGTGTTTAAGATTATCTAGCCCATTAATTAATTCAAGCCACTGAAATAGCTTTCCATTAATTAATATCTTTTGTCCTTGGTTAAGGAACGGTTAAACATTATTATCCATACCGGAAACTGGATCCACTTGCAAGATTTTATATGATAAATCTTATGAACCTCCCAAGGGGGCAAATCGAACAAGCGTACTTGCACACGATTTTTCGTATTAAATCTTAGCAATCGCATGTGACCAATAATATTGCCCAAGATATAAAGTATTGAATCTCATTGATTCTCTACCCGTCATAAGTCAAAGCAATAATTACTAACCACACACGATCCTATTTAAGGGACGAAGATTAAGAAATAACGAACCACTGAGGTCTAATTCTTCTCAGTTCAGTGCTGAAGAATTTATCCTCCTGTAGGTCCTATTCAGTGCATCAGTCATGCACTAGTGTAATCTCTTGGTCAAGACAAGCCAATCTGAGCCTTACACTTCAACCTTTCGCGATGGTTATTCATTTCCATCTAGGTCGTGAATAGCGTACTTTTAGTTACAAGGAACTGTTAATTTAATCTTCTGTGATCTGGTATCACTAAATTAACTACAGTGTAACACGTACGAATTATTGAACAATTATGCAGTAAATATATGTAACATTCAATCATATTTAAAGCATCAGTGATAAACAATTTATTTCAATAAATAAGTCTGGAAATTCAGTTTCGATTATACAAAGTAAAAAGCATACTTTTCAGTATAATCCCAACAATCTCCCACTTATACTCAAAGTCTGCTTTTAAGTATACTATAACACGTCTCGCGTAGTCCCAATTTGGATAGCACCAAGTTCAGAATGTAAGTCGCTGTTTCCAAGGCATAACCTCAGAACGACTTGGGAAGATCCGCATAACTCATCATTGATCTAACCATTTCCAAAAGAATTCTGTTTCTTCGCTCTGCAAACCCCGTTTTGTTGAGGGGTTCCGGGAGCAGTGAGCTGGGATACAATCCCTTCATCAGATAAGTAGTTCAAAAACTCATCGCTGAGGTATTCGCCTCCACGATCAGATCGTAGAGACTTGATATGTTTTTCCATATGATTCTCTGCTTGAGCCTTAAATTCTTAAAATTTCTCAAAGGTCTCAGATTCATGCTTCATAAGGAAAATGTACCTTGAGTAATCATCAATAAAATTACTCATAACCTCCTCTTGCTTTGGTTGACATTGGACTACATACATCTGTGTGAACGATCTCTAACACTTCTTTGGCCCTATTCCCCTTGGCTCCAAATGCCCTCTTGGTCATATTACCCTCCAAACATGATTCGCAGTTTGAATCTATTCAACTTGGAGACGCCTCCAATGAACCATCTTTCACCAACCTTTGGATCCTCTTTGGATTTATATGACCTAATCTTAGATGCCAAAAAAGTGTCTCGTTCACGTCGATGAACGTTTTCTTTTCTCGAAACAAATTGATGTGTTATATGATACATTTAAGTGAGTGATGTGCACGATTAATTGTATAGAGATTTTCCATCAATGTCCCCGTATGAGATACACTCATCATTTAAAAAATGATGTCATTCTTATTAGAAGAAACTTAGTGTCCTTTAATCGAATTTTAGAAATCGAAAGTGAATTCTTTCTAAAACCGGGAACACAAAGATAATCTCAAAAAACTAATCTTCAAAAGATAGGTGCTCTTCTCCCATTTGCTTTAATCTTTACTACTCTCATGTAGCATTGCAATGTCTCGCTACTTGCGTAGTATTGCAATAATCGTTACTACCGTAGCATTGCAATATCGCCACTTACGTAGCATTGCAATGTCTTCTACTTTAAATAACGTTGCCCGGTGATGAGGATCTCACTCCCACTACGTTCTTGGGATCATTTAGAACCCGTGAAGCAAACATGATAAGTGGATCTCGTATCAACCACCCACGAATGAGAAGTATACGCCGCTAAACAAGTTTCAACAACTAGTGTGTGAGAATTACCTTTCTTTCCGTCTCTTTTGGGGTTGGAACAAGCAAAACCTCTATTGTCCTCTCTCACCGCAGCTTAAGCACTTCCTCTTTGGATTTTCCTTGACTCAACAAGCATTCCTCATCTTACCATTGCCCTTGGCAACAGTTGAGTTTTATTGCTTATGGCCTTTGGTCCTCTTCTTTATCTTGCCTACCTTTGGCCTAGAAGATGAAGACGGACCACTTGCCGTCAAAGCTTGAGTTTGGTGCCTTATCATCATTTCTGCCGAGTCCAAAAGTTTGCAACAAATTAGCTAGCGAGGCCAAAAAAATGCTCAAAAACCTTTTACTCAAGGCGAGAATGAAGTACCAAATTCATCTGAGTCTCCAGATCATAATCTGCACTCAGAATCTCAAGTTTGTTCAGATGGGCCATCTATTTTGAGGACGTAATCCCTTCGGGTTTTTCCTCCACCATTTTCAGCGACGACATCTCTCGCAAGGTGATCTGACGAGTCCCGCATGTTTTGACTCGTCAGTTGGCTCTGGCTCATCTGATTTTTGTGTGTCAAAATCCACTTGTGCTTTTGTGCAGTTAGACAATTATAATTTTCCAATCAATATAGTTTCCATACATATTGTATTGACTTTAAAGTATAATAACAATGGATTAAAAGGTAACGACATCTTTGAATCGAAATAAACAACTATATGCAATAATAGACAAGTATATCACAAGGTTCGATCACATTCATCATATTTAAAATCTCAAAAAAAATATGAACATGCATCAGCCAACATCTCAAAATAGTTTAAATAAGCCACGTGGGGTGGGTCATTATTTAAACACATTCAAGCAGGTTACAAACAAAACAATTACAAACCTTTAATATCCAGAATAATAGTTGGCTCCCTTGACCAATATAAAATTGACAGGACTTGAGGAAGTATATGCATATCAATTTTATACCTAAGTAATAACCATGATTAAATCTGGGATTACTATTTCGCTTTGATCGAGCCTCGTGGGGGGTCATCGTCGCCACTAGTAATAACCCACAATCATCCATTTGGAATTCATTCATGTGAAACCTATCTTTTGACCGTCCCCGTGAGGGAATTTCTCCAAAAGAATTCACAAATAAATAAATCATGGAGGTCAAAAATTAATTCAATTTTATTATCCTAATAAAATTGTCAATTAATTATTTAAACATACTTAGTAATTTTGAAGTTGAGATTTTTTCATTTGGCAACCCTCATGCAAACACATTTAAACAAATTAAATAAAAGCATAAGATAAAGACAAATTAAATCAAGCATAACAGAAAAAATAAACATATTGGGCACAAATTATCCAATTGTCATGGTTTGATTTTTCTTGACTTGATCTTGAAGAAACACGTCTCGAATTTCTCCCACTCGTTAAATCTCGAAAAAATACTTCTCGAACTTGCGCCAAGCGGCTTTCATGGCCAAGGGATCTGCAAACGCATCCGACCAAACCCAGCTTAGCTGGGGCGACCTAAGCGACCTCGACACCGCCCGGCGAATATTCGTGCCCTTGATTACCTCGCTTGCGCCTACCAGTCGTGGCGTCGTGGCCGTCTCGGCGGCGGCCACGCATCCGCTTTCGCCCATCGCTTCTTACTCTGCCTCGACCTCGGCGACCTCGGCGTATCCGCGCCCGTAACCAGCCCGTCACTTCGACACGGGCGCGCGCGCCCGTCTGTATGTCCTTCTCCTCCCAGCGCTCGGCCAAACCTCGCCTAACCCCATGCGTGCCATGGCCTTGCCCGCGCCGCTACGATTCTTCTGGATTTAAATCCTTTAATTCTTCATCTCTTTGTTCCCGATCCGTTACAATTTATTTACAAAAATAAATAAACCTAGATCTAGACTAGTCTATTACATTGATCAAATCAAACAAATCTGTAGTCTACTTTCGTGGATTTTCTCACGAGGTAAAACAAATCCGAGCGAATCGAATTAAAAAACCACAGTTTATATGCATGCAAAATAAAACATTAAAATCCATGACAATTGGATAAGCGCAAAAATGATCTAACGGTTCTACTATCCAATTTCAAATTTAATGTCCACGAATTAAATTACAATTTAAAAAATTCAGAGCCAAAAAGATGGCTCGATACGATTGTTGGGGAATGATTTGCATGAGATCTATTCGGGTGAATATTTAAATACAAATTTAATTCATTAATTATTACTAGCATGAATTAATCCTATATTAATTCAAATAATAATTGCAACAACATATCATGCATATAAAAAAAGCACGTAAACCTACGCATCACGCGAATCTACGAACTTTACGTGAACGCGTACCTCTCGGGATAAGCGTTGGCTTTGGTCGGACGGACTAACCAAAAGGACTTCCCAAGTATTCCCTTAGCCCTTGCTCGACAATCCAGTGGAAGGATACTCGCGAACAATTAACAAAAGGAAAAAATTAACTTTGTTGCACCACTTATGTGGATTTGCTAATATTTCCAGCACATGGAATTGTACTTGGGAATGAACTAATCATCCCCTATTTATAGGAGAGGGAGTGGTTCGAAATTTTAGTGATTTTTCAATGTGGGAAAAAGACTTTTCTTGGTCACCAAGAAATCTTGAATATATCCCTTATATTCTTTTTCCCATAATTAAAATATTCCACAAAAATCCCACCTCCTCAACATATGGATGATTTTTGAAAATTAAGTGTTACAAGAATCCAAGATTTGGATCTTCTTGAATTTATGAGATATTCTTGTATTTCAAGAAATACATATCTTCCATATATTTTTCAAAAAATCAAAAAATTACTATATTTTCAAATAAATAGATAAACAAGTGGGAGATTTTTTTTTAATTTAATGAGATAATCTTGTATTCCAAGAATACATATCTTCATTCCATAACAAAATTCAAAGAAAATCTTTCTCCTCTTTTATCCATAATTTTCAAAATTTTTAGAAAATATAAGCAACAATATTTATTTTATTTTAATCACCTTTTTCGGTTATTGGACTATATGTTGGGCTACTTTCGGGGCCTTTAGGAGAATTAAGATTGGACCTTCTAATGGATCTTGAATATCTAATATTGAGCCACAATATAATTCAAGCCCATAAATATTAATTAATCCCACTACATAATTAATATTGCACCATCCATCTTAACCCATATTACGGTCAATATGGCTCCGGTCATTATTTCCCGTGTTTAAGATTATCTAGCCCATTAATTAATTCAAGCCACCAAATAGCTTTCCGTTAATTAATATCTTTTGTCCTTGGTCGGTGAACGGTTCAACATTATTATCCATACTGAAACTAATTCCACTTGCAAGATTTGGTATGATAAAACTTATGAACCTCCCAAGGGGCAAATCAAGCAAGCGTGCTTGCACCACGATTCTTCGTGTTAAATCTTAGCAATCACATGTGACCAATAATATTGCCCAAGATAAAAAGTATTGAATCTCTCTGAGTCGCTACCCATTATAAGTCAAAGCAATAGTTACCAATCCCACGTGATCCTATTTAAGGGAGAAGGTTAAGAAACAACGAACCACTGAGGTTTAATTCTTCCTTGTTCAGTTCTGAAGAATTTATCCTTCTGTAGGTCCTATTCAGCGCATCAGTCATGCACTAGTGTAATCTCTTGGTCAAGACAAACCAATCTGAGCCTTACACCTCAACCTTTCGCGATGGTTGTTCATTTCCATCTAGGTCGTGAATGGCGTACTTTTAGTTACAAGGAATTGTTAATTTAATCTTCTGTGATCTGGTATCACTAAATTAACTACAGTGTAACACGAATGAATTATTGAACAGTTATGCAGTAAATATATGTAACATTCAATCATATTTAAAGCATCAGTGATAAACAATTTATTTCAGTAAATAAGTCTGGAAATTCAGTTTCGATTATACAAAGTAAAAAACATACTTTTCAGTATAATCCCAACAACTTACTTATCTTAGTGCTAAGTATTGTGATTAGTCTAAAATTGAATTCATTTTCCTAACTCTTCCAAAATCTTTCAAGACGAGTTTTACTGTAGTTTTGTGACGAGCGATCACATGTTCACTATGGACACTCTGCAAGAAGCTTTGGAGATTGTAGAGAAACATTTGGAAAGGAGGATGAAGCATTGGTGACTAAAAGTCTCCTCTCAAAATCTAAACCAATGGTGGGCAAGATTAATGAGGAGAAAAACTGTCGAGACCAATGCAATCCCATCACTAAGAAAAGCAAGAGAGAGGCAGTCAAATGGTTGAGCGTCAAGAGAAATCCAAAGGGGAAGTGTTTTAACTGCGGTGAGAAAGGACACTGGAGGTCAGCCTGTTCTTAACCCAAGAGGAATGGAAAGAAAGGTAATTCTCATGCACTAGTTGTTGAAACTTGTTTAGCGGCGTATGCTTCCCATTTGTGGGTAGTGGATACGGGATCCACTGATCATGTTTGTTTCACTTTACAGGGGTTCAAGCGGACCCGACAACTTAGTGGGAGTGAGATCCTCATCACAGTGGGCGATGCTACGAGAGTGGCAGCTGAAATAGTGGGAGAAGTGCAGTTGTCTTTTGTAGACAAAGTTTTAATTTTGAGAGATGTTCTTTACGTTCTTAGTTTTAGAAAGAATTTGATTTCAGTTTCTAAAATTTTTCTTGATGGATATTCTGTTACTTTTAATAAAGTTGTTACCATTGCTCAAAATAATGAGTTTATCTGTCATGGAACGTTGTCGAATAATATCTACACAATTAATTGTGCACACCACTCACGAAATGCATCCTATAACATATCGGCTATTTCGAATAAAAGAAAACGTTCATCAGACATGAACGAAACACTTCTATGACATCTGAGACTAGGTCATATTAATCCAAAGAGGATTCAAAGGTTGGTTCAAGATGGTTCATTGGAGTCTCTCCGGGTTGAACCATTTCCAACCTGCGAATCATGTTTGGAGGGTAAAATGACCAAGAGGGCATTCGGAGCCAAGGGGAATAGAGTCAAAGAAGTGTTAGAAATCGTTCACACCGATGTATGTGGTCCAATGTCAATCAAAGCAAGAGGATGCTATGAGTATTTCGTTACTTTTATCGATGATTACTCAAGATATGGATACATTTACCTTATGAAGCATAAATCTGAGATCTTCGATAAATTCAAAGAATTTAAGGCTCAAGCAGAGAATCATAGGGAAAAACGTATCAAGTCTCTACGATCTGATCGTGGAGGCGAATACCTCAGCGATGATTTTTTGAACTACTTATCAGATGAAGAGATTGTATCCCAGTTGACTGCACCCGGAACCCCTCAACAAAATGGGGTTGCAGAACGAAGAAACATGACTCTTTTAGAAATGGTCAGGTCAATGATGAGTTATGCGGATCTACCCAAATCATTTTGGGGTCACGCCTTGGAAACAACAGCTTACATTCTAAACTTGGTGTCATCCAAGTCGGTACCCAAAACCCTTAAAGATTTGTGGATCGGGCGCAAGCCCAGTTTATGACACATAAAAATTTGGGGGTGTCCGGCATACGTGTTGGACAAAGAAGCTGGTAAATTGGATCCAAGATCAGAATTAAGGCTGTTTATAGGGTACCCCGAGGGAACGAAAGGGTGCATGTTCTATAGTCCCGAAGATCAAAAGGTGGTAATCAGTACGCACTTTAGATTTTTGGAAGAAGACTATATGAACGATAAAAGGCCCAGAAGTGAGATTACCTTGGATGAGCTAAAGGCGCTTACCTCAATGCCAACTGTACAAGTCGACATACCAAATGACACACTTACACAACTTGAACCTTGTCGTAGTGGGAGGGTTGTCAAACAGCTCGAGAGATTCATGGGGATAGGAGAGTCATCAGACTTGGTCCCTGGTGAGAATGAATCAGACCCATGGACATACAATGAGGCAATCCATGACAAGGATGCAGATTCTTGACAAATAGCAATGGAAGCCAAGATGGGTTCTATGGATCATAATAAGGTGTGGGAGCTAGTCGAACCACTTAATGGGATCAAACCCATTAGTTGCAAGTGCGTATATAAGAGAAAAAGAGGACCGGACGGGAAGGTAGAGACCTTCAAGGCTAAACTTGTGGCAAAAGGTTACACTCAGAAAGAAGGGATCGACTATGAGGAAACCTTTTCGCCTGTAGCTATGCTTAAGTTCATTCAAATTCTCTTGTCGATAGCTGATCATCTCGATTTTGAGATCTGGTAAATGGATGTCAAGACAGCTTTCCTAAATGGAAGTCTTGAAGAAGATATCTATATGCAACAACCCGAATGCTTCATTGAAAAAGGCCAAGAACATCTAGTTTGCAAGCTCAAGAAGTCCATCCACGGACTAAAGCAAGCATTGCGTGCTTGGAACCAATGTTTTGATCAGGTTACAAAATCTTACGGGTTCGATCAAAATGAGTTCAAAAGTTGTGTGTATAAAAAGCGTGTCGGAACTGCATTGGTATTCTTAGTACTATACGTAGACGATATTCTGCTCATCGGAGACAATGTAAAGGTTTTGTCAAACGTAAGGGCATGGCTGTCAAAACAGTTTGATATGAAGGACTTAGGGAAAGCCGGTCACATCCTTGGGATCAAGATCACTCGAGATCGTAAGAAAAGGATGATAGGCTTATCGCAAGCTTCATACATAGACACTGTCTTGAAGCGATTCAGCATGCAAGATTCCAAGAAGGGCTTTGTACCTTTTAGACACAGAATATATCTATCCAAAGAAATGTGCCCGAAGACTCAAAGGGAGATAGATGACATGAAAGGCGTTCCTTATGCTTCGGATGTCGGAAGCCTCATGTATGATATGCTGTGCACTAGGGCAGATATCTGCTTTGTCGTTGGCATGGTAGCAAGATATCAGAGTAATCCGGGGAAAGAACATTGGACTGAAGTTAAAAACATTCTGAAGTATCTGAAGAGAACTCGCGATAGAATGTTGGTTTATCAGTCAGACAGTCTGATTCCCATCGGTTACAAGGACTCGGATTTCCAATCAGACCTAGATTCCAGAAAATCTACCTCGGGTAGTGTGTTTTGCATGGGGGGAGGAGCCATGACAAGGAGAAGCGTTAAGCAGAAATGCATCGCAGATTCTACCATGGAAGCCGAGTATGTAGTTGCTTATGAAGCAGCGAAGGAAGCGGTTTGGCTCAAGAAATTCCTAGTGGACTTGGACGTAGTTCCGAATTTGCCTAGCACCGTCACGGTCTATTCTGATAATGCCGGAGCAGTTGCAAATTCAAGGGAACCAAGAGCCCACAAGGCCAGCAAACACATTGAAAGGAAATACCATCTTATACGAGAAATCGTTAAGAGAGGAGATATAAAGGTGGCAAAGATCGCGTCAGAGGACAGCCTAGCAGATCCACTCACAAAGGGTCTGCCTTAGAATACATTCGAGAGACACGTGGAAGGAATGGGTGTCAAGATCGTGTAGGTGACATTAGATCTCACGTAGATTCTACACGAGACGTGTTGTAGTATACTTAAAAGCGGACTTTAAGTATAAGTGGGAGATTGTTGGGGTTAACTGGAAAGTATGCTTTTACTTTGTAAAACCAGACTGAATTTCTGTCTTATTTGCTGAAATAAATTATTTATCACTGATGCTTTAAATATCATTGAATGTTACATATATTTACTGCATAACTGTTCAATAATAGTACGTGTTACATTGTAGTTAATTTAATGATACCAGGTCACAGAAGATTAAATTAACAGTCCCTTGTAACTAAAAGTACAGAATTCACGACCCAGGTGAAAATGAACAAACCATCGTGAAAGGTTGAAGTGTAAGGC
The DNA here is from genome assembly GCA_037126765.1 of Stenogyne calaminthoides. Classification (NCBI taxonomy): domain Eukaryota; kingdom Viridiplantae; phylum Streptophyta; class Magnoliopsida; order Lamiales; family Lamiaceae; genus Stenogyne; species Stenogyne calaminthoides. Next base: position 11,210,237 of record JBBCBC010000015.1, read on the forward strand.
TCAGATTGACTTGTCTTGACAAGAGATTGCACTAGTGCATTATGATGCACTGAATATGACCTACAAGGGGATAAATTCTTCAGTACTGAATATAGAAGAATTAAACCTCAGTGGTTCATTATTTCTTAATCTCCGTCCCTTAAATAGGATCGTGTGGAATCAATAACCATTGTTTTGACTTATGATGGGAAGAGAATCAGTGAGATTCAATACCTTGTATCTTGGGCAATGTTATTGGTTACACGACGATTGCTAAGATTTAATACGGTGAAACGTGTGCAAGTGCGCCTTGTTTGATTTGTCCCCTTGGGAGGCTCAGAAGTTTTATCATACCAAATCTTGCAAGTGGAATTAGTTTCCGGTATGGATAATAATGTTTAGTCGTTCCTTGACCAAGGAAAAAGATGTTAATTAATATGAAGCTATTTCAGTAGCCTAAATTAATTAATGGACTGGATAATCTTAAACACGGGAAATAATAACTGGGAGCCATATTAACAGTAATATGGGTTAAGATGGATAGTGCAATATTGATTATGTAGTGGGATTAATTAATATTTATGGGCTTGAATAATATTGTGGCTCAATATTGGAAATTCAAGGTCCATTGGAAGGTCCAATCTTAATTCTCCTAAAGGCCCCTCAAGTAGCCCAAAGATAAAGTCCAATAACTGAAAAATGTGTTTAAAATAAAATAAATTATTGTTGCCTTTTTTCCATAATTTTCGAAAATAATTAAAGGAAGGAAGAGAAAAGATTTTCTTGATTTTCTTGGAAAGATTTTATGGAATATGTATTCTTGGAATACAAGATTATCCAATAAATTCAAGAAAAGTCAAAGATCCTATTTTTTCCCTATTTAATTGAAATTTTCGAAAACCCCTTAATATAAGGAGGTGGGATTTTTGTGGAATATTTTAATTATGGAGAAAAGAATATATTGGATATATTCAAGATTTCTTGAAGATCAAAAAAAGATTTTCCCATCTTATTCCTAAGCCAAAATTTCGACCACCCCTAATATTATAAATAGGGGATGAATTTTTCATCCCCAAGTAATTCCATGTGTTGGAAAAATTAGAAATCCACAAAGGTGGTGCAACATAATTTTATTTTCCTTTTGTTAATTGTTCGCGAGCATCCTACCACCGGATTGTTGGACAAGGACGAGGGAATACTTGAGAAGGCCTTTTGGTGTGTTCGTGTGAACGGGATCCATCTTCTCAACGGTTGTCACCCCGAGAGGTTAGTTCACGTAAACTCCTAGCAATTCCGCATGCGTAGAATTTATGTGACGAATTTGTATGCATGATTTGTTGTTGAATTATTATTTGAATTAATATAGGATTAATTCATGCTAGTAATAATTGTTAGAATTAAATTTGTATTTAAATATTCATCCCGAATAGATCCAGACAATCCATTCCCCAACAGCATAGACATAGATCAGCTGCACCAAACCCAAAGCACTGGAACAAGAGGCCTGAACCCAAGAAAAACTCTAAGGCTCACGTTCATGCTCAGGCTGGCACTCATACACAGGATACTGTCAAGGCATCTAAGGTGGTGAATGTGTATGTAGATGTTTATGGAAGACAAATCAGCCACTCTAAAGTAATTAGAGTTGTGAGGCAGATTTGGGTTCCAAAAGGTACAACTAACCTGATAGGACCTTACCAAATGGGTACCTAAGACCTGATTTTGTTTCAGGTGGAGGAGAAGGGCACTGAGCTGAATGAAGATAACATAGCCCTGATGAGTGGAACTGAAATGGCACCTTTTGCATGGTACTTGGACAGTGGATGCTCAAGACACATGACAGGATACAAGCACTTGTTCACTGACTATGTTGAATAGAAAGGCCCTCAGATAACTTTTGGAGACAACTCCAAAGGACAGACAGAAGGATATGGAACACTTAAAGTTGATACTGTTCATATCCATGGTGTATCATATGTGTCTGGTTTAAAGCATAACTTGCTTTCTATCAGCCAATTCTGTGATAAAGGATTCAGTGCTGAATTCTCAAAGAGCTTGTGTTATGTGAAAGATAATGTTTCACAACAAGTATTACTGACTGGTACTAGAAAAGGAAATGTGTATCTTGCTAATTGGATACTGACTCCTATGGATACATGTTTAATGACTAAGAAAACTACTGAAACCAGTTGGTTGTAGCACAAAAGACTGAATCACTTGAACTTCAAAACCCTGAATAAACTTGCAAGATTAGCACTTGTGAGAGGGTTACCTAATGAAGTGTTCAGCAGGGATCATGTATGTGATGCTTGTCAGAAAGGCAAACAAATTAGAGCATCATTCAAAAGTAAAGTAGAAGTTTCTACTGATAGAATACTACAATTGTTACATATGGATCTATTTGGTCCAGTAACACCTGTGAGCACTAATGGCAGAAAATATACATTTGTGGTAGTTGATGACTACTCTAGATACACATGGGTCATATTCTTACTCAGTAAGAAAGAGACTCAGACAAAACTGTCAGAATTACTGAAAAGACTCAGTAATGAAAAAAATCTGAGTGTGGTCAAAATCAGATCAGATAAAGGCACTGAATTTATCAACCATATTATATATGATTATTGTACATCAAATGGAATAACTCATGAAACATCAGCTGCAAGGACCCCACAACAGAATGGTGTTGCTGAAAGAAGAAATATGACACTGAAAGAAGCTGCAAGGACAATGATTGCTGAAGCTGATATACCAAAGAGATTTTGGGCTGAGGCAGTCAACACTGCATGCTACTCTCAGAACAGATCCATGCTGACAAAGAATCAAGGAAAAACTCCATATGAACTGTGGAATGAAAGGAAGCCTCTTGTCTCTTTCTTTCGTGTGTTTAGTTGTAAGTGTTTCATACACAATAATGGTAAAGATCAGTTGAAAACCTTTGATAGCAAAGCTGATGAAGGAATATTCTTGGGATATTCTGAAGTCAGTAAAGCCTTCAGAGTTTACAACTGTAGGACTCTTATTGTGGAAGAAACACCTCATGTTGTATTTGATGAATCTACTTGTGTTCATAAGAAACAGGAAGATGAATCAGGAGATTTGACAAAGAGAATTACCAGACTTAGCCTGAAAAAGAATGTCAAATCATCATCTGAGCCTGAAAAGAAGAAGTCAATCACTTACTATGAATGGAGTGAGACTGACTCAGAGCAAGAAGAGACTCAGGATGAAAACACTCAGGCTGGTGGAACTCAGGATAATAGTTCTCCACTGAAGGAAAGGCAACACACTGAAGCTGACCCATCTGAACAAACCCCAGTTCAGACTCAGGTATGTAATGCCGATTAAGATGTGGTCACAGCTGAGGCAAATTCTGAATCTATCAACCAAGGGGGAACAAATGTCACTGACAATGTTCTGAATGGAATTTCCCCTGAGGAAGATGATTCCCTTTCTCCTTTTATGTTGTTCCCTGAGTTTAATGAATTACCTGAACCTAACAGTTTTGATGTTGAGGATACTACTGAAGGGGGAACATCCAGGAGAAAATGGTTAGATAGTCACCCTTTAAGTCAGATTGTAGGTGAGCTATCTGAAGGAGTTAAAACAAGAAGGTTCCATGGAGAAAGTGCTTTATTATGCTGCTTCCTATCTGAGAAAGAACCTACTGAGATTGAAGAAGCTCTTCAAGATTCATTTTGGATTATTGCTATACAAGAAGAGCTGAATCAATTTACAAGGAATGAAGTTTGGGAGTTAGTAGATAGACCTAAGAAGCACAATGTGATTGGAACTAAATGGGTGTTCAAGAACAAGAGAGATGAGAACAAGATCATTGTAAGAAACAAAGCAAGGCTAGTTGCACAAGGTTATTCCCAAGAAGAAGGCTTGGATTATGATGAAATCTTTGCACCTGTTGCAAGACTAGAATCCATTAGAATGTTTCTTGCATATGCTGCTCACTGTTAGTGTCCTAGAGACAATCTATTATAAGGACATAATACTCGATGATATTCAGTTTGATTTAATATTATAGTTCATTTAATATTAATGTATGGCAATACACTTGTTTGAATATTATGTTTGATTGTTTGCATTTATTCGTACAAGTGTTCCCATGAGTCATTGCTGTCATTGAGGTTGTGAGAACTCAGATGACTTAAGCATGATTCTCAAATAGCCCCGATCAAGGATCATCAAGAATGGGATATTGATGATGCAATGGAGATTGGTGTGCGATCTGCATCATACTCTTAGAGAGTGTAGTAAGATCTCACTTACTACGAGATACTAGGTATCTCATGATGGATGCACAAATACCTTAGAGGGTATTAGTATACCCATCCGAGAAACCGTTTGATGTATTTCCACTATATGTGTCTACTGGTGTCTCGGTTAGTGGGAGCAATGCGATACTCCTTTGACTTGAGGTCAATACGCACGAACATGTGTTGGATGATGAACTTTGACCATGACCGACGCTTGCACCCGTCTATGGGTAGATATAGCTTGGATTGGGTTCATCACGAAGTACATGTGCGTGGTAGTTGAGCCAAGAATAGGATTCATTCCTCAATGTGGATTTAGAGAGAATACTCATCTTCTCATCATAATTGGATCTAAGTCATCGATCGATGCACGTCAACTTAGACTTAGTGGCTAAGTGTGACATACATGATCAATTAGTGATTAGAGATAATATGATTAAGTTATTTGAATAGACAGTTCATCATGTTCAAGACTTAATCGAGTATTCGCGAATGAAAGGAGAAAATCGTAATAGCCCATGTTTCAGTTACAGGTAGTTGCACATTTCCTCGCAACGTACCTCACATATTGAGAATGTCTGATTTATTGTCTAGGGTTTGTTGTATCACTATTAATATGGCCCAAGCCCATTAATACCTCATCCGCTTATATGAAGAAGCCCAATCAGATAACGGGACTGAGCTCGCCCAGCTCGACAATAATCACCAAAACTCGCCCATTTGAGGTTGATACTAGCTCGTCAAGAAAGGGCCGAGGTCGCCAACCCCCCAAGTAGCGAGGTCATCAAGCTCTCAAAAAGCCTTTTGAAAATAAGGGTCAAGAGCTCGTCATGAGCTCGCTCAATGAGTTCATCAGCTAGGTCACCATGAGCTCGCTCCTCATAGAGCTTTCGTTAGCTTCGCTCGTGGAGCTCACCACCTAGGTCGCTATGAGCTCGCTCAATGAGCTCTCATCGAGCTCTCTCGCAAACTTACCAGCTAGCTCGCACAATGAGCTCTCATTGAGCTCGCTCAGCAAGCTCTCCATAGGACGTCACTTATCCAAGTTCGACCGGAAGGTACAACAGGTACAATGTCACTACGAGTTCACTTGTACATAAGCGAGTTTAATGTTGCAGTGTGGTACTAAGTTAGGAAAAACCTCTAAATGTGGTTAAGTCAATAGCTTGAGATACAAAACGACAACATTGGTTACGCAGTTTGGGGAAAGATCAGAGAACTACGACAGATGATTCAAGGACTAGCCACGTGTCGCGCTGCTAACTAAGGCGAGCTCTCAAGAGCTCTCAGGAGATGTCGAAAATTAATGTAAAATGTAGTACTAGGCATTAAATGGAAGTTTGACCATTTAATGTCCCGACAAGAAAAATGGAGAGTGAAATGCGCTCTCCCATGTAGTATAAATATGGGCACTTAAGACCCAAAAAAAGTCCAAAAAATCAATACAAGAGGCAAACATTTTGCCCTAGTCTCGTGCAATTTATTTACTGCTTTCAGCCAATAAATTATTCAGTGTTCAATCCTTTAAACTTTATTGTTTGATTAGCTAGTCATCACAAAAGCCATATTCCACACAATTAATCCAATTTTACTAGCTATCAACAGGGTTCAATTAAGACCGTTAGTTTGACTAATCGCTCGATATATGAGAGCCTATGGGTCACACAACAAGTAACGGTTGTTTACTAATTACAGTTGGTTGATTAAATGTTAAATTGGATTTAATATTTAATTTATGGAGAATTAATTAATAATGGATTAATTTGGAATTAATTATTATTACTATTTAATTAAATTAAATTAAATTAAATAGACTAATTTTGCAAACCATCGATCGTGGCCGCCTGTCTGATTCCGCGTCCATAGCCGTTGACCGCCACCGAGTGTGGCCCCTTGTCTGATCTGCATTTAGAAGACGCGGGGAAAGAAAATAGGTGAAGAGAATCTCTCAAATCCCTAATTTTGCAAACCACCAATCGTGGCCCCCGTCTGATTCCCTGCGTCCATAGCCGTTGACCTCCACTGAGCGCGGCCCCTTGTCTACTCTGCATTTAGAAGACGGAGGGAAAGAAGATAGGTGAAGCGTTGGATAGCCAAAAAAAGAAAGAAAAGGGAAATGATAAATTAAAAAAGTGATTTAAAATTGTTATTAAAAAATTGATTTAAAATTTGGGAGATACACCTGGCATAATGATAGATGAGACACGACAGCATTTTGGAGGTACACTTCTCCTTTTATAATATAAGATTTATAATATAAGATTTGGTGACAATAATGACCGTGCGTTAGCACGAGTACAATACTAGTAATAATATAATAATACAACATTATTTATCCTTACACATTAATTTGATATAAAGTTAAATATTTTCCTATTAAAAAATTCAAAAGAAACTCACATTATTATACACCAGGATTTCAAAAACCCCAAAATTTTAAATATTTATTTAGTTTGATTGATGCAATTTATTTATAATCATATTTTTATTATTAAATTATAAATAATATGCATTCTTAAAGATAAAAAAATTATGCGAGGCGATTTGCCTCATACGTCGTATAACAAACCAACACCTTTCTTTCCAAAATGTTAAAAACAAACCAACATCATCTTACCATGAAAACCATCTCAATGCAAACTCATTTTAAATGTAACATATTTTTAATAATGTTGTTAAAAAAAAATTTAATATTATTTTATAATATAATTTTATTTTTTAACGGCGTATACGTGGGTTTATAAAAAATGTACATTAGTGTATTATATTTGAATATTTTAGTTAATTATTTTTTATTTTTACATGGATGTTATTAGCTTGTTAAAACGTAACTAAGTAAACATCATCTTACCATGAAACCATCTCAATGCAAACTCATTATTAAATGTAACATATTTTTAATAATGTAGGATGTTAACTTTTAAAAAATTTAATATTATTTTATAATATAATTTTATTTTTTAACGGCGTATACGTGGGTTTATAAAAAATGTACATTAGTGTATTATATTTGAATATTTTAGTTAATTATTTTTTTATTTCGTGCATAAAAGGATGGATGTTATTAGCCTCGACTTTTATGAAAGTAAAACTCTCAAATTAATGTCAAGCGAGGTTAAGGGGAATGTTTGCAAGAAATTATAAGTGATTATAGTCACCTAAAATCATGTGCATAAATAGTTTGAATTTTTTTTATTAGATTAAATAAATAAATTCTCAAAAGCAATAAATTAAAAGTTAAAAGGCGGTGCTTCTAGTAGATTATAAATAATTTTGTAAATATTATTAATTTTTTTTACAAACACTATCAATTTTTTTGTGAATTTTTATATAAAACTATCAATTTCTACTATTAATTAATTTTATCATTATTACTAATTTTACTCACATCTTATATTATAAAGAGAGAGTGTTTTTAATCAGGTACTGACATGTGGCAGTTTGTGTTTAACCAGGTGTTGACATGTGGCAATTTATGTTTAATTAGATATTGCCACGTGTCATTTTGAAACAAAGTATTTATGCGACACGTTAAACCTCTCGCTCCCAAAACAAATAACTTCATTTACTTAACTAGTCTTTTCCTCGTGCAATGCACGGGCCTGTTATAGTGCTATTTTTTTTTTCGTAAAAAAATAAATAATTAAAACACACTCACATAAACGTAGGATAAAAAATTAAAAAGCATAAAATATCTCCACTAATACAGATTTGGGATTGGACAGCTGTTAAAAATGACATTGGAGAGTTGTTATAACCACTCTCCAAGTAACAACTGTCCAAGCTTGGATAGCTGATAAAAAACCGTTGTTCAAGAAATCAAGATTTGGGCAATGGTTTTTAACCAAGATTGCAAGTGGGCATTTAGACAATGGTTTTCAACAAATTATCCAAGATATACATTTGGACAATGATTTAAAAACCGCAATCCAACACTTTTTTTTTTTAAAAATATTGATTTTTAGGCACGGACCCACCAAGCATCTCATATATAAGTCACCAAGCCTCCTAATTAATTGAGACAATTATTCGCTCCCATGGGGGACCGAACACGAGACCTTGGGCGCCTGAGCGGGGATCAATTCCGCTCGGTCACTAGCTTTCTTGCATTTACTTAATGAAATTAATTCTATATGTCCTAGAATTCATTTTTTTTTACAATTTTTTTTAAAATTCTTTATTTCAATTATCTTATTTATTAATTCAATCACACTTTTATATAATAATAATTTTTTTATATAAATTTAAATTAAATTATATTAAAATTATATTTTTTACTTGTTTTTTTTTAAAGTACACTACGTACATTTCTTTTAAACTTGTAATACTTTTCCTTCTAAACAAATAATAATTTTTTTATCTTAATAAATAATATTTTTCTTTGAATAAGTAATATTTTTTCTTCTATACAAGTAATATATACTTTTCTTTGACAAGTTATACCTTTCTATCTAAACAAGCTAGTAATACTTTTCTATTTAAATAAGTAATTTTTTTCTTTAAACAAGTAATACTTTTTCATCTAAACAAGTAATACTTTTCTTGCGTTTATTTAATGAAATTAATTCTATATGTTCTAAAAATCATTTTTTCTTACAATTTTTTTTAAAATTCTTTATTTCAATTATCTTATTTATTAATTCAATCACATTTTTATATATTTTATATAAATTTAAATTAAAATTAAATTAAATTATATTAAAATTATATTTTTTACTTATACTTTTTTTAAAAAAAAGTACTACCTCTCTTTTAAACTTGTAATAATTTTTCTTCTAAACAAGTAATACTTTTCTATCTAAATAAGTAATATTTTTCTTTAAACAAGTAATACTTTTTCATCTAAACAAGTAATACTTTTCTTTAAACAAGTTATACATTTCTATCTAAACAAGTAATACTTTTCTATTTAAACAAGTAATATTATGAACACATTTTACATAAGAGTTTGTATTAATCTCATTATATAAGACGAATATTAAAAAGAAATAACACGAGAATTTAAAGAATAAAATATTTGAATTGTACCTAAAAAGAATTTACAAATTAAAATAAAAAAATAAAACAAAAAATACAAGCTTTACAAAAAAAATAAAAAATTAATTCACTTGGAAAGCGGTTTTGAACCATTTGTCCAAAATAAAAACAGACAATGGTTCAAAACCGCTCTCCAATTACTTTTTGCATACGGTTATGAACCGCTATCTAAGCTTTTTGATCTTGGACAACCGGTTTTTAACCATTGTCTTTTTTTAATAGAACCGCTTTCTCAAGGACCACTTGGAGAAATCATTTTTTGAAAAGAGTTGTTCAAGTGGAACTCTCCAAGCTCAAATGTGTAGTAGTGCTCAGACGTTCTTGGATAACTACGGTTCGAAATTTCTAAATCGCGGTTCGATTCTCTTGTTTCATTTTTCGTATTCCATTGATGTTTTGCCCTTCTTGATATTTAACACAGACTCAGGTTATGGTGATCCATTGAATATTTTTATTATTCCACGTGTCATCCATCCATATTATGGAATACAAAGTGAAACACCAATTATGGAATAGGTGATCTTATTCCCCTAAATAGTTGATGCCAAATTGTATCTAAATCCAATAATTGAAACTGCCTGTAATCCTTTATTTTTTTTTCTTGCGTTTGGTACTGAAAATGTTTACATGTTTGTTGGCTTATTCTGGTGTGAAAATATTTTAATTGTTGAATAGCCCTTTTATCATTTAATTATTTTAATAAATTTTGAAACATATTTTATATTTTCATTAACGTAACAAATAGATCAATTCAGGTTGAAAAAGACATGTTATGATTAGAATTTCATTAGGCCAAATGAACTAATAGTATCAAATACATACATTTGTCTTTTTAGCTAGCACTTATAATATGGAAATTACTGAGCATCTGTTCTAAGGCTTAAGTTGGAAAAAGTCAACTTCAAATGCATCCTGAGCTTCAACCTTCACTCTCGAAATAACATCGATGGCCAAAATTAGAAGAAACATTCAATCTGAATAATGAAGAAATAATGAATCTCAACTAATAAGAAAAAAACTGTACAAAATAATGTTTGTGATTCTCATGCCCTCCCACTAATAAAGAAGACATAATATTGAATTACATCAATATAAGGAAAATCATTTTAAATTTTCAAAATTTTAATTTCTCCCGTCAGTTTAAACCTACTACCTAAATCTTAACCCTCCATCGCTCCATCCACACACCATAGCAACCAAATCTACTTCTCTTCGTCCATCTTCAATATATATTTCTTCCAAATTAAATATGTATTTGTTTATTCTATGAGCCGATTGGCAAAGTTATCTTGGAAATTCTTGATAAACGTACACAATATGATTCTAGGGACTTCCAATATAGCGACCAACGTACATTTTCCATGCAAAAACTTTATTTTTTAAATGATTTTTCAGACACAGATAAATCATGTTCCTCTTTGGAACAATCCACCTTCTGGAATATCTAAAAATAAGCTTCCAAAAAGAATGGGGATTTGGAAAAATATGGCTTAAGTTTATAGATGAATCATAAGCAGAAAAAAGTAAAGGACAGTGAGAAAAACACTCACATGTCCATAAAGTTCATGAGATATAAAAGGTGTCATTCCCTGCATATAGGAGCCCTTAAAAACCAAAGCTATTACTATTAAACTAAAACTAAATATAGAGCACTAAATTTCCACATTTCACTAACTTTATATATGCACTCCGAGAAGATCTACTAAACAGTATGCAAGGCCACATAGCTACAAATATTATACCTCGTCAAACTAAACTTTATCGGAGTACAACTTAGCACAATCAACGCCCACCCCTCCCAAAGTGCTAAAGCACCAGTGCTCAAATTACATTTCGTTTCACCGTGAGACGATCTCACGCAAGAGTGCCTCATAAAATAAATGAATTAAGTACATTGTTATGAAGAAATGATTACTTCAGCCACATTGCATTAGAGCAAGCAGCGCACCACTCGGAACAATTCCTTGAATTTTAATTCAAATGTAGGAATTTCATATTGAAATTCAAAAACTCAAACTAATCAGTCTGAAACTGACCTATATGGTATGAATTACTTGCAACTTTGAAGAAAGCATTACCTTACAATAATAGGCTTTCAAACCCAACCAAGAGCAAAGAAAAATACATAATTACTTGCACATCTATATAATATTACATAGACATAAAAAAACAGTTCAGTATTTTATGCTAAAAAAATAGATATGATACATACCTTAATCCGAAGATTGGTTCCAGACCTTTAAAAAATCTAGAAAACTACAACAAATTCTTAAGAATACTGATGCAGTTGAAAAAAGAAGCATCATGAAGACAGACACATGATTTATGAGGCTTGTATCACACATGCAATCTGTACATGAGGATAAAAGTAACTATTAGATGATTTGATTAAAATAAAAGAAAGAACTAACAGTGAATTGAGCATGAACTCCACGAAGATCTAATTGTTTCCAAGAATCATATAGTGCATACGGAAATGACCTACTTTCTTCACATTTTATCCCAATAATCAAGTCCAGAAAATCTTGAAGGACTCCATCTCCATCTGTATCAAACTGAAATCCTGAAAAGACAAAAAACTGCCCCAATTCAAGCAAATTAAAATTGAGGGAAAAACAATTTACCTTCGTAACATCGAAAGTATATGAAACTTAAACGAACAAAATGAATTAAACAAAAGTAATTAAGGGAACTTCAATATGCTATTCGATTTCTCACTCCACCGCCACGCCATTCTAAGTGTTCATGTTTCAATGGATAAAGACTTCAAGATATATCTCCTCTATTATTTGAGAGTCTTAAACTGCATCACAAAAATATAAATTACTTTCTGAGGCTTGTCGTTGTTCACACATACAAAATAATCAAACACATTATTATTCCTTCAATATTATGTGGATATTGATTTTTCAGCACATAAAGATGATAAACAAAGTTTCACTTCTGCCATGTGTATTAAACATATTAAGTTGGGTGGAAACAACAATATCACTACCTAATAAAAATCCCATTACATAATGTCAACCATAAGCAGCATAAGGTCAACCACAACATATTAGTGCAACAAAATTCAAAATGAAAAATTAATAAATGAAATACACACTGCATATGTATCACAATTGTAAAACTGTCAATGCATTGATCTAGATTCATATTAAATCAACTAACGTTATCTTTATTCCATAGAAACAGATGAAATGGAAGAATGTATGGAATCAATCATACACCTGATTGATACCAAGAACCTGAATATTTCTCTTCTAGTCTTCTTCACCTCTTTAAGCTTCTTCAGAGAATAATTTTACAGAAAAAAAAAATATTATTCACCCTATTCAGCTCCTGTCGCCCATTAAAATTCATATCCAGGACCTTAAAGCTTTTGTAACTCTGCAAAGCAGGCTCTATTCTTCTCTCCAAACCAACATTTAAATTTGGACATGATATGCGACAAATGAGAAAAACTCAATATTTGGTGTCAGGCAAAGGCATTATGCAACACATACCGATTTCATTTCCAACCTCCTTCACATCAAGTATGCATAATTAGAAAGGAGAATTAACTGATATTTCTTGGAATTATTCTCAAAATTCTAATTGAAGCAACACCTATCAGTCGTCACAAAAGAAGCCCCTATAAGAGATCATGTTTTCTTTGCCTATCCATTACCCAAAGAAATAAATGATGAAGTTAAAAACAGAAAAGAATTAGAATCTCACACATTGTACTCAACGTTGTCATATTCACAACTTACCATAGCAGCATAGCTAATTGTTAGACACTCAAGCATGGAAGCCCTAACCCCACCCAAAAGCTAGCTCAAGAGTGGAGGATTGACTCCCACTTATGTACCCATCCACAATTTCTTGTGGATCCGATGTGGTATCTTAACACTAATTATATTAGAAGCCTATAGAAATGGAATTAAATACCTAGCTTTTGCTTTAAATTACAAAATCCAACATTAGTTCTTAAGACAACAATCAAGAACATAAATTCAGAATGAAAGCAACAAAATGTACGGAGATCTCATAAGTTTTTGCTACAACTAAGTAAATAAATTGAGTTGGCTCACTTTTTCGTTTACTCAACTGAAACAAAGTTCTGCCATCGTTGCTGCATGAAGTTCATTAAAAAAAAACATAAACAGAGAATACCTCATTCCGAGAAGTAATAATAGAAGTGGCTGGAAGATTAGGCAGTGACCAGCGCATAGTAAAACCTTATACTCCATTAAAATAAATAACCTGCTCGACTCACAATATATAATCTTATGCAATTGTAAATGTTGGGAGATGAATTTAATAAAGATATGATTTTGATTAGATCCCAAAACCCCTGAGTATGACATGTTAAGAATAATCTTGATAGTTGAGTCAGGATTCAGTTTTAGAGTATTCAGGATGTTATCTGCAAAATGTATAGTCAGCAGATATAGATCAGGTTAGGATCTGAAGATTACAAGAACTCAATGGAGTTTCTAAAGAAACCGAAGTTTGATGAAACCGAAGTTTCAAAACTTCGATATAAAACGAGATATCAAGACTCAAGATGAAACGGAGATACTGAAGACTCAGTATGAAACGGAGATACTGAAGACTCAGTATGAAACTGAAGAACATGAAGACTTCGGATGAAGACTCAAGATATCGGTCAAGATATCTATGAAGACTCAGAAGACGCCAAGACTCGTAAAACGCCAAGCCTCGTAAGACGCCAAGACTCAAGACTCAAGACTCGTAAGATGTAAGATCAAGAATCAAGATCAAAAATATCAAGGCACGCATTATCAAGACTCAAGAATGTATCAATGCTCAAGATAAACTCAATGTTCCGAGGCAATCAAAAATATCTATCCAAGGATTCAATATCGGTAAGATCGCGATTCCTTAGAAAATTAGATATTGCCCAAGACATTCAAATGCGCATAAAAGGAACTAAGACAAAGTGTTGTTAAGGTTATATCAACTCGTAGATTGTAACCAAAAGAGCTGCCGTTGAATTGTCTACCTTTAAACCGAGACAAAAGTCAAAAAGAGGAAGACATCATCATGCATTCATATCGACATCGACAAATGACAAAGTCACCAAAAGATGTCGGCACTAAAGTTCCAAATCGCAAAAAGTGAAGACCGGTACATGAAAGACTATTGCCTAAAACGTGTTAGTGGAGTGTCAAACCCTAAATATAGTCGTTTCACACACCATAAGAGGAAACTCACGGGCTATCTCTCCAATCGGATAGTTTTTCAAGAGTGACCTTGGTGTATGCCTATAAATACTTGTGACCTTCTTCATTGAAAGGTTACGGGAAATTTGTAAGCAACTCAAGAGCTCAAACTTATTATTGCAAGTTGAAGCACTCGAAAAACTGAGAATTTCCCAAGTGCTTTAAATCGAAGAGGGCTCATTCCACTAAGCCTAGCTTGATAAGATATATCCAAAGCTTAGTCGAGATATCCTAGCTTTTGCATTGTTCTTTATTGTAAAGGATATCTCATCCTAGTTGGAAACCAACCAAGAAACCCCAAACCCTTTGTAAGGTAGTTTGAGTGTGATTGTTGGTGAGATTGGAGTTGTAAAGAGTGAGTAAACTACATTGAGGTAGTCAGAAAGCTCTAGAGGAGAAATGAGTAATCTATCTTGGATAGACAGAAAGCTTGTGTGAGTTTTGAGTTAGTAAACTACAGAGGTAGTTAGAAAACTCAAAATTAGAAAGGCTAGTAAACTACCGAGGTAGTCAGAAAGCCTTAGGAAGTGATTAGTGAATTTCTCTGAAAAGATCAGGGAGAGTGGACGTAGGAGCTTGAGTCTCTGAACCACTATAATCTGCTGTGTTCTTTGCTTTCTGTTTTGCTTGATTTATCTGTTGCATTACTTTGTCTTGAAAGCATATTTTCACTGATATTTCAGTTGGAATCAATCCACTGAAAGTTGCATATAAATTGAATCACAGCCTAATCACTATTCCATTAAAGGAAGGTTTTCAGCAAAAACTTAAAACGAGTATAAACTAAGGGCCAACCATTCCGCACATCTGAGTAGCTAGAACAGATAGTTACCAAACTGAACTTACTCTTCTGAGGGTTCAGTAAGTTAGTTATCTGATCCAAGCAACTCAGGATCTCTGAAAACTCAGGACTCAGTTGGGATTATCTGAGGTATCTGAAAGCAGCTCAGGATCACTGTCTCAGATAGATTTTGACTCAGAGCGATTTGTGCTTCTCAGGACCAAATCATCAGGACAACCTGACCCAAGCTGACCTCAGTAAGAAAAGTTTTAAAAACACTGAACACGTGTATTCCCCCCCATACATGTGTAAGACTCGTTTGCACCGGGACCAACAGTAAATATAAAACATAAGTATCAATAAATTGATATTAAGTAAGTAGATCAACTGAAAAACTGCTCGTGAAAAGACATATAAGATTTAGAAAACCAAGTAACCTTCTAGAATTGCAATGTGTTAAGGTTGAACAAAGTATCATGAAAAAAGAAACCCAGTAACCTTCAATATTTTGTTTGATAATTTTTAAAATTGAAGAAGATGCATTTTCCATCAAAATTTCAGGACGGTTTTTCAATAGAACACTGGAATCGGAGGCGTGAATCGTGTGTATTATGTCTTTTACATGAACTGCAATCCAATACAAAAAAGAAAAATGATTTACATAGATCAAAGAATGAAATATTTAATCTGCAAACTGAGTTGTCTAACACTTGTACCTTTAAAAAACCTAAATTTATTAAAAACTGTTAGTTACTCAAACATTACTTGCAAATACTAAAATATTGGTCCTTTTTCCATTGTAGCCCAAACATCAAAGCTTGCAAAAATTCTATTCTTTTAATTTGCTGCATTTGATATAGTTCTTCTTTCATTGAAGGGGTCGAATGCATACAATTTTTTTATTCTTGCCTTTTGACTTAGTTTACTAACTTTACATCCAACTGAATTCCTTTTAATTGGATGAGAATTTATCGCATCAAGATTCAAGACACACCAACCAAAAACTGCATCTAGCTTTTGCTTTTCCTGTTTTATTACATATATAACTTAGAGCAGGGACATAAAAGAGTTTTGTGACCTGCATCCGTCATTAAGCAAAAACCATCAAGACCTCCATAGTTGAACATTTATCAGCCATTAGTGGGAGAAAGTAAAAATTCACATAATAATAATTAGAGCTAGCGATGATAAATATACTCCAGCAGCTAGCATCACAAATATTGTATATCATCAATTGATAGATGGAGAAAAAACATACCAAAATACACTACTCTTGTTGTCATCATCAACTTGATCTCCTGGGAGAATCAATATAGAATCCTGTTTCTGCTCCATGAGTTGTTGTATACCTTGTTGATAACCTTGAGAGCATCTCCATTCCATATATATATATAAACCAGCATTAGGATATCCATTAACATCAATTGCTATTGCAATGGGAAATGGCGTGCTCAAAACATGGGAAACAAAGTCAAGTGCAACTGAAAGTATTAAAAGAGGAAGAATGTGGGCATTGAGGTTGTGTTGCAAGTAATAAAGAAAATTTGTTATCAAGTTCCTCAACAGTTGACCCGCAAGTAAGACATTGAGACATTGAAGTTGAATCTGACAGTAATCTACAAACCTAAGACTGAAAAATCAACCAAAAGCTGGCTAGTAAGAATCCAAAGAAGTGGTAATTTTTTAGAAACACATTCGACCCAATGGAATCCGACACGAAATTTATCACCAAGACGAATTATCATTTCCGGCGATCAAAAATCATCCTCAATGCGTAAATTGCTTTCTAACAAGAATGAGTTTTATGTTGTTCCGTTTTTTGCAAAGACAAATCTTATATTATCAAACTCTAAATAATGTTAAGACACTCACCTCAATGCTCAGCTGTGGCCACGGTTTCGCAGTCATTCTGTCCATTCGTCGGATATCCCTCCGCCACCAAATTTAAAATAACATATACCCAGATGACGGTTCTGACCAGCCTCTCAGAACCCTAGGTAGTTTTGGAGGTCGAAGCCGAGTCTGGAAGGAGCAATAAATTGGGAGATCATCGGGAGGATACAGAGTGAGGGAGAATGGGAGATGATACGTTTGGTAACGTTCCTGCAGTCTGCACAGATATATTGCTTGTTACTAAAATCTTATAAAAACACGTGCCAATGCACTCCTCACTCCTCCTTTTATAATATAATATAATAAGATTATTGGTAATTAGAGTCTTTAGTCTTCTCTTCTCCTCTCTTCTCTTCTCTTCTAATTAATTGCCTTTTCAAGATCTTTTAAGGCCGCCACCGGTAAGCTTTTGCTTTCAATTCTTGTCAAAAGAATCGACATAGCGGCTGCCTCCGCCCGTTTACGCGGGAAATCGCGGCGCTTGCGTGCACAAAAGGCCACCGCGTAGCCTTCCTGAGACGTCGTCATCATCGTTCGTCTACAAATAAGACAAGGTATGCCTGTTTTTTTATCCTTCCTATTATTAATCTATTTTTCCTTAATTCTCTCTCTAATTCCTTATGTTCAGGAGTGGTAGATTCACTCTATCTCAAGTTGTTATTAGAGCTAAAAGTTGTTATTTTGACCTGATGGGTTCTCACATTTACATTCATTGTTTTGGAGTTCAGTGATGAGTGGTGGATGACTAAAATGAAAATTGATTTTCTGTCCATGGTTAGAGAGTGATGTTCAAAAAAATTGAGTGTATAATGGTGAATGATTTATAACAATAAATTGCGAAACTTTAAAAGGTGGTGACTCAAATTGTAATGTGAGAAAAGGATATTTTGTACTTGATATGAACTTTAACGGGATTGTTTTTTTTTTTTTGGGGGGCAATTAACCCTTTAATAAATTATGAATATTAAAAATAAATAAATAACATTAAGGTATTATTACTCAATTTTGATATTTTTATTTACCTTCAAGTCTTAAGTAATGTATTCTTTATAGTGAATTCATCTAAAAATTAAAAATTAAGACAAAGAAAGTTATTTAAATTAATACTTTCAGCACCATTAGTTAAATGTTTATATTTTTGTTATTAATTTATAAACTGTAATATTAAAAAAAAAAAAAAAAGAGGTCCGTGCATCGCAGGGCAAAGAACTAGTCTTTAAAATGGTAGTAATGTTTTGCAAATACCTCAGGTAAGAAGAAGACGACCAAGAAGATAGATCTCTCTTGACTAAAAAGGGGGAAGACTTCGATCGCTTTCAAAAATAAAAGAAAAGGAAAAAAAGAGTACAGTAAAGGGGGGAAGTCGTTTATTCCCAAGATATTATTTCTCTTTCCCCCAAAATTCTGGGGTGCTTCAAATTTCAAATTTGAGAAGTCCATCGGCATTAAGAAAGCTGAAAAGACAAGGAAAAAATGGAGTGTAATGGTGGGACTGAGAGTTCATTGAGTGGTAAGGGTGGGCGTGTTGGTTTAATCTTTGATGGAAAAATGTGTAAACACTACTCCCCTAATGGTGAGCATCACCCAGAGTGTCCTGATCGAATTTGGGTCATCTGGGACCGCTTGAATTCTTCTGCCCTTGCCAAAAGGTCCTTTCTTTAACCCCAATTCTGTTTTTTTGTGTATGTTTCACACACATGAACATATCTACTTCTGCTTCATGGGTTTATTTAGAAAGCTTTTGCTTTTCTCCTTACCCTTTTCTGCTTGTAGAATGATATAGAATTCTGGTATTAAATGGTTCTAGAAATTTACAATGATTTAGAGTGAGATAGGGGTTTATGATGCAACTGAAATTCTGTTTGAAAAACTTGCTATGGTATTTTCTCCCCTTTTCTTTGCTATAAGAGGTTTGTTCTGAGGGGTATCTAGTTTTAGGCTTATAGTGATCAGGGAAATCCTGGATTTTGAAATCCAGGAATTTAAAATCCTAATGAATAGTAAAATTGTATGTTTGTTTTGAGATTTTATAGAGTAAAGTTGATTGATTTGTATTATTGTATTATTATTGTAATGATTGAATGATTGAGTATTGTGTTGGAAATTGTGTAAAAGTGACAATTGGGTGAATAAGTGCAGAAATAGTGTTTAGGTTAGGTTTTAAATTGGATTTTGATATCCTGATTCAGTCTTGTATTAAATGGGTATGTGGAATTATAAAGTCTAAAGTCTGTCCATGGTAGTTGGGAAACAAACATACCCTGGTTCCTGTAATTATCTTCCAAATCATGTTTTCATTTTGGTGCCTACTCACAATAGTTTATGGTATTGATTGTATTAAAATGAAATGCTTTTCTTTAAGGCTTAAGGCAATGGAGTTACTAGTTACCATGCCCTTTGCGCTCGATCTTTTATCTTTACTTAAAGGTGTGAGCTTTCATGGAATTACCTTTTTTGGTCTCATTGATCAAAGAAGATCTCTTTTATTTGGATAGTGTTTCTGATTTGTATTAATACTTACTGTTTCCAGATGTATTATTTTGAACGCCAAGGATGCAGAGGATAATCATTTAGCTTTGGTTCACACAAAAAGTCATATCGAATTGATAAAGAATATCAGTTCCCGAAACTCAGAAGCAAAGAGAAAAATAATTGCTGCAAAATTTAACTCTATTTATTTCAATGAAGGCTCATCAGAAGCTGCTTGTCTTTCTGCTGGATCTGTCGTAGAGGTATAACTCTTAAGATTGGTAACAGAAAACATCCTAGATTATTTGTTGGGAACATTTAGCTCATGTATGTATAAACTTATATCAGAAGTTTTTTTAAATTTCTTGGAGGTGGTTTCGTTCCATTTTAAAGTTAACTCTTTTAGCACCTTTTTTAAGTGAATACAACAAAACTCATTTAATTTACAGAAAATCTCCAATAATCCTTCTTAGAATCTCTCTTATTTGCCAGAAAACTTGTGATAGCAGACTTTTCCTTGAGATTTCTATGAAAACATATGATCATTATGTACTAGTAGTTTGGTGTATTAATCTTTTATGTAGATTCATAATAAAATTAGTACCATGTGTGTTTGTTTTGTGTCTCAATCTATGGGCATTTACTACTGTAGGCTTCAGAGAAAGTTGCTAAAGGCGAACTGGATTCTGCATTTGCTATTGTTAGGCCTCCTGGACATCATGCAGAAGAAGGTTAACCGATGGGCTTTTTACAACAATGTTGCTGTTGCTGCAAGTTATCTGCTGAATGAAAGAGTGAGCATCAGTTCTTAGAGTTCTAATTATGAATTTGTATTGATGCAACACTTTTGAACCTTTTAGCAGTGTATTGAACTTATGCATGCCACAACTTTTGATAATGTAGAAAGAGTTGGGGATCAGCAAAATCCTTATAGTTGACTGGGATGTGCATCATGGAAATGGTACAAAAGATGTTCTACAAAGACCCTCGAGTACTTTTCTTCTCAGTTCACAGGTACATGAAATTTTTAAGTTCAGTTTTAAATAGTTTTTTAAGGACCAAGGATATGGGAGTGATACATGGACATACAGACAAAGGCATTTTCTTAAGAAGAAGGATACCAAATGCTTGCTAATTGATTGTATCGCTATGTTTTTTTTGTTTCATTACCAAAAAATAAAACATTAAGGCTCCATTTGGATGGATGAATTTGAAATCCATGGATTTCACACACAAATCATCACTCTCCAATGGATTTACAAATACTTAGATTTGAGAGTTTAGTTTAAAATGGAGGAATTTCAAATCCTCATCAAAACCTAGTAATTTGTGAAATCGCCTCATCTCTACCCCTTCCTCCTCTCCTCCTTCACCCTCTTCCCTAAACTCTCAAATCTAAATATTTGTAAATCCATTGGAGAGTATGATTTGTGTGTGAAATCCATGGATTTCCAAAACCATTCATCCAATTGGAGCCTAAGCTCATTGTGATCAATTAATCAGAAGTTCGGGCAATAAGAAAAAGAAGAGCCTAAAAGCTATTGACATTCTTTAAGATATTTAACCACACTAAAACATTACTCCATACACATGTGGTTATGCATATGCATTATGCATACAAATCTTTATATACTCCTATTTAAGTACAAATATTTCAATTATCGTTTAATGTTATAATAGTATATACACTGAAAATAAGAAAATATGTGACAGCACCAGTCACAAAAAACTTACATTGAAAGACATCTCTTGTAGAAAATAGTCTCCTCCCGAAGACAAAACCAAACATCCTTTCATTTTTCCCACATTATAGTCCAAAACATATTTTTTAAAATTTTCTGGATCTGATTGACGAAGATTACTGAACTTCAAAAAAATCACATAACTTCGGAAATGGAATAAGATTGCTAATACAAGCTGATTTCTCTTCCTTTCTTCAGCAATTAGTAAACCAACTTTTCCTCCCCATTGAGGGTCTTCAAAACCCGATATTGTTATATTTTAAATACAAACAATCTTTTCTCTTTTTCTATTCGCATTTTATCTTAGTGAATCTGAAAGTATCTATTTGTCCAAACATCCTAGATGTGCGCATATATCTAAGTCTGGAAGTAAAATAAATATGTACAATGACATTGTCCCCATGAGTTTGAGCTGTTTGGGACTCTGGAGCTTGGCCAAAGACATTATACGATATTATTCTCCAGCCATGGTAGTGTGTTTGTGCTAGCCGCTTTGTCTTATCTAGTGCAATTCAATGAAAATATTCATCTCAGTTAAATTGACTGTGTGTCTGTTTTGGATGATGAATTAGCGAATAACACCAATTGTATGAAATAATGAAGTTTACCTCATGCACATATTTATATTTTAATGTACGGGAGCATATTGTCTGTTGGAGTTGGACCAAATTAAGAGGGTCTCTTTTATCCTTAAATTTGATATTATATACCTGATGTTTCTTCTTGACATGTTAGTGGGATATTTATCATTTTTCTTTTTTGTATCTCAATTAGACATGAATTTGGGACTTTTTATCCAACTGGTGATGATGGGTCATACATCTGGACTGGAGAAGGTGCAGGTGCTGGATATAATATCAATGTCCCTTGGGAGAATGGTGGGTGTGGCGATGCAGACTATCTTGCTGTTTGGGAACATATATTGATTCCTGTTGCCAAGGAATTTAATCCTGATTTGGTAATGATCTCTGCTGGATTCGATGCAGGTTAGTTGATTTCTTATTTAACTTCTGAGTCATCATTTGTATATCGGTTGTGAGATGCTTTATTCTTCTTTTAATGATGCTTTATTCTTCTTTTAATGCATTCATTTGTGCCTTCATTGTTGCTGTTTTTCTTATCTTCACTGTGATTACATGTTTCTTGTGTTATTACCAAGCAGTTAGTCCACTCTCCCCCCATAAAGACTATTGTTAAAAAAATTAGATGATGTATTTCCGCTTAACTGCTAGAAAATTCGTATCCATTTACCCAGCATTCAAGGAATGAAGACAATAATTTAGGGACCTGCATGTTTGAATGCGGAAGACCTCAAGGAGGTCAAAGGAGGAAAGATGTCTGTCAAACCATATAAGATTTAAAATAAAGCCGATTGCTGTTTTCCTTGTTTTGTTTCTAATTTTCTATTACATCATGTCTTAAGCAAAAGAAAGTAAGTGTAGTGGATTGTTATTTCCTTGTTTTGTTACTTTACAAAAATAAAAAGACCTTTCATCATTTTATTGCATCAAGTCTTTGATACAAAGTTTTAATGATTGTAATTTTATTTTGTCAATCTTCTATGCTTTAATTTGATTATGTAGTCTTTAGCATGTTTATTATAATTATTCTTCAGTAAATTTTACTTGGTTTTAGTTGAAAACCAAATATTTACTATTTTCTTTATGCACAAACCTAAAATGAGGCAATTCTTTTATAATTCTCTCTTGTACTTTTATTTTTAATAAAAATAAAATCCAGTATAGTATTAGGATGTTACAGAAGGCCACCTCGTCTACTCTAAACTTGGATGATTACTGTTTAGATGTTTTGTTAAGAGAATGACAAAGAACAAATAATTCAACTTTTTCTGGGGGCAATTAAACTAAGTAACATAATTCATGCTTCTGCCATTCCTCTGACCTATTGAAATTTGAAAATAAGATAAATAATCTGTTTTGCGCCTGAGATAGAGTTCTTCCAAATTCCTCATTTAACATGTCTGTTTTATAATTACTTAGGTGCTCATTTAATGCGTTCATTCCACATGAATAATTGTATACTTTTGCTTCACTCTGCCCTATTGAAGCATTTACACTTTTAAGATGCAGTCTAGTTTATTTGTTACTTTTTAAATAAATGTTCATTTTTTGTGACAATTTTTTGTGATGTTGAAAAACTTGAGATTTGAACAGCCATAGGGGATCCTCTTGGGGGCTGTCGTGTTAGTCCATATGGATACTCGATTATGCTTGACAAGGTTAGCACTTTAAATACATTAAATTTATCTATTTATTTTCCTGCTGTTTAGTTAACATCCACAGCTGTGTTTAGATACCTATTAACTTCTTTTACACCATGTGACTGAATATTATGTCAGTTTTTGCTTTTAAAATGCGATGCTTTATGTAGTTGATGGAGTTTGCTGGAGGAAAGATTGTTATGGCACTTGAAGGAGGATACAATCTCAATTCATTAGCAAATTCTGCTCAGGCATGTGTTGAAGTATTGCTACAAGACAAGCCTGTTTTTCGCTCGTTGGATGCTTATCCTTTTGCATCTTCATGGCGCGTCATACAAGAGGTAATACTTAAGCTTTCAACTAATTTAGTTTTTTGTTTATAATAGAAACTTTTTAACTCTCTGTTCGTTCTGGAATTACCAGAATAAAACATTTCTCCCAATTTCCAGTTTTTGGTTTGTGCATAGCTTTATCGTTAGATTCTCCTAATCCTTTCTGGGCACCACCACCCAACTCCCTCTCTCGCTCTCTGTTACAAACACCACGATGAATTATGTATCTATCATTCTATCTAATATAGAAAATTGACAATACAACCCACCTACTTTTTCTAATTTAGTAATACATCCGCACCCGCCACCCATCTAGTATATTAATACAACTAAAAGTACTTATGCTTGATGTGGTATTTAAAATAGAAGTTCAATCCTGCAAAAAACACACTCTTCTATTATCTGCAACTCCCAGAAACAATTATCTGAGAATAGCACAAGTCTTGTGCTATTCTGGGAATTCATGATTTGATTTCTTATTTCTTTTAGAATCCTTTCACATGTTCCATCTATTTCAGGTACGCCAAGAATTGAGCACATATTGGCCTGTACTTGCTTCGGAATTACCAGAGAAGGTGATCAACAGAACATCTCCAATTGTGGTAAGATTGGTATTTTGCTCCTTTTTACTTTTCAATGACAATTTTGGGCAACATAAGTGGGCCAGCATGAGAGTAGTTGCACAATCTCTTTCCAAGGAATCTAAATGTAGTTTTGATCGACCAAAGGGTAGGGGAAAGGAAATGGTGAATGAAAGAAGGTCCAAGGAAAATATGGTTTTTTGTTTTGTTTTTGTGTTTGGTATGATTAAGAAACTCTCTACTCACACCCTTTTTCATATAGTAAACACAAGGAGAGAAGAGTGTTCATTTTTATCATTTAACTGGTTCATTTTTCCTATATGTGCATAATTTAACATGTAGAATGTAGTGTTTTCTCATTGGCTAACTACACGAGCGTATTTGCTAGTTTGAGTCTGTCTTCTCAACTCAGTTCATTCTTCAGCATCCTCGAGTTTGATAGAGTACCTTACCATCACATAAGACAAATAAGTTTTATGCAAAATTCTCACATGCTGCAAGGATGTTGTTAGCAATTTTCTTTTTCTCAGATAGGAAGGTGCATTGGATTTTTCAGAACTTTGGGTCCTTTACGTGAATATACTTTCATCAACAGCGCTGATGAAAATCCCAAAATTTGATTATATAGAGTAACGTCATTTGGCCCCGAAAGAGTTGATGCATTTATAGTTTATAAAAAACAATAGTACCCTGAAATATGGAAATTGCCATTTTTATTTGTTCGGTAATTAAATCTTGTGCAAAAGCCAAGATGTGGGAAAAAAAAATTCAATTTTCCAATGTGATTATCATGGGTTTGAGCTGATTCTTGAAGAATCTTCTGTATTATCTGAATTTGTTGGGACCAATGCCTAGTATGTATCAAGCTTTATATGTTAAAAACTGTTCCCACGTTGGTTCTTATGAAAGGTCCATTTTTCTTCAGGGGTTTGTTCAAGGTTTCATTCCACTATACTTAATGTGGCACCCATTAAATATATAGCCACCTTAAAATACTCACTGTACTTTTCACTCCTAAATTTGATGCATTTACCCCACCACCAACATTTTACTTCCCCAACCGTCTTTTATTATATACATGTGTATTTCAAGATCAAAATACCTCATGCAATTTGATAGAATAGATTGGGCAGGAATAACAATGCTTATCAACAGTCTCAAGATCATTACTAGGATGAGGGTAAATTATGACGTTTACCAACATCTGAAAGAAACCTTGGCTATGTGGACTTCTTAATATAACTATTCTGAAACCTCTGAAGAGACGAAACTGCTAGTTAAGATGGATGAAGCCAACTACCATTTTATTCTATTATTTTTCAAATTTACAAAAAAAATTCACGAAAAGATTTGGAATGTAAATGCTTGTCAAAATTTAGATAATATGTATTCAATACAGAAATATTAGTTGCCACATATTCATATGGAGAATTTAAAATTGCATGCCTGCATTTTATTTTCCTTGGTTCTGTAGTAAGAAATCAATATCATGCATCTACAGATCTGGATTAGGAGGAAACAAGCAACATAACAGGACCCACACGAACATCTATGTTTGACGATAAGAGACTGTTAAATATTGAATAAATTCGCAATATTTCACTTGACCCGACCAGCGTAGTACCTCTTCTCCTGACCTATTATTCACAACTTGGGGGTTTTGGTTTATTTTTCATCATTGCAACTTCAGTATACCTCCTGTTAAATTTATCCTTCACAATGAAACTAGTGGATATTTTTTTCTACTTCCTTAATGCTATTATCCATTTGTGTACTCTCTTATGTAGATCTCAAGCTCTGATTCTGATGATGAGCATGAGAATATTTCCGACACCGTGTTAGAAGTTAAGACTATTGAGAATTCTTTCATGAACCTGAAAGTTGATGGAGATAGTCAAGGTAACAAACATATTAAACCAGAACCCGAAAAGTTAAGCTGCTTCCTTGAATATTCTGAACGAAACATTGTTTGATCGTAGATAACGATTCAACTAAAGTGGCACCTCCATGGAGATCAGAGCTTTCAAAAGTTAATATTTGGTATGCAACTTTTGGTTCAAACATGAGTATATCAAGGTTTAGCTGCTATATTGAAGGTGGACAGGTAAAGTGGCCCATTAGTTATGGAATAAAAAATGTCACACACAAGTGTAATTTACGAAGTCCCATCATTGGTTGAACTTGAATTTTAGAAACGCATATACTTGTTTTTCTTTACTCCTTTAAGTCCCATCTTTAGTTGAACCTTTGAACTTTATAAACGCATATGCTTGTTTTTCTCTACTCCTTTGTGACACAACTTCCAGTTAGAAGGAATGAAAAGTCATGTGCGGGTTCAATGGACAAAAGCAAGCCAAAAGAGATTATATGGAAGACTTTTCCTCATCGTTTATTCTTCGGACGAGACCGTACTGCTACATGGGGTCCAGGAGGAGTTGCCTTTCTGCATCCCAGTAGTAATGTTCTGGAGAAAACTTACATGTGCCTGCATGTAGCCTTTCCATGATGAACTTATATAGTAGTTGTGAAAATTATGCTTATTTACTCCTTAAATTCTTATCCGGGAGATGTTTCGTGCTGGACTATGTGCTGCAGTTCAAGTGTGATGATTGTGCTAGCTTAAAAAAACTGTGAGATCCGGATTTTGATTTGTTTTTCTTATTATTTATTTTTATTAGGCTGGAGCAATTTAATGATGTGCTGCTTCAGGAGAATATTTCTGACTACGACATGAGCTGTCCTTTATTTGATTTGGCTGCATTACAGACCATAGAAACTAAAAAAAACATCTCAGTGGAGCTTGTTCAGGTATGTTGTTTGTTCGATGTCCATTTTTTATAAGGCTCGAGAAATTTTTCTACCACGTCGGTATCCTGAATTAGTTGTGTATAAGCCTGCATTTTTTTGGATAGTTGCTCATTTTGGATGATCTTTGAGATATTAAGTGATTAGAAGTTTCATGATTCTGGTTTCATAATATTTCAGTCTAGGAAATAAGTTATTAGGCTAAGTCTTGTATGCATCTAGGTGCACCGTGCACATAGTTCATTTTAGAAACATGCAACTTGTTATATTGAAAGACGCAATTTATTTACACTGAACCGTGTAACTATTAATATGAAAAATAGTTGCACGGTTCAGTGCAATCAAATTGCATTTTTCAGTATAACAAGTTACATGTTTCTAAAATGCACCATGAGTGCACGGTGCACCTAGATGCACATGAGGCCCACTCAAGTTCTTACTTGAAGGGGATTCTTTTTCCATCATTACATTTATATTCTTACAGTTATTACTAGTAAATCTCACAAGTCGCCCTCCCTCTCTGTAAAGTCCATTATATCCCTAAATTACAGTCGGAAGTCATTAATGTGCTGCTTAGTCTTTTGAGCGATAAGTATTGGATAATATATCTAATCCTTGCAATCATTAACATTTCTATTTTCTTCCAATTCATCTGTTGATGCTATGTTAGTTTTACCAATTTCAAATCTTAAAAGAAAGATTAACTATGTTATAGCGTAAAACTAGGTTATCATGCTCCAAAGTGAGAATTATTTTGGAACAAATAAAATTAAAAGAGTTCATTATGGTGGGATTAATTTTCTTCATGCCTAAGTTTATTACACTTGGATCAAAATAGATATGGTAGGTAAAACTCATAACAAACATACTATTGTGTATAATCGTTGTGAGATGTGATAATATCATACAAATGTTCAACAGTTTTCCTGATAAATCTGTTTCGAAATTTTATTGTCCTTTCCCATGTTTGTTCTACTTACGTTGTTCTAATAACTGCTATTTTGTTCCCCTTGTGCAGAAAGGCTGGTATCACAATGTTCTTTATTTGGGGAAGGAGAAAGACATTCCAATTCTCACAATGACTTAGGTTTACACGCCTGTCTAAGTCTCTATTTCTTCAAGAAAATTGCAAACTTGGTCTTGTGCTATTGGGTGTTTGCAATTTTAGTCCCACACAAATTATTTTTCTCAATTAAGTCCCATAACTTTTAAAATGATGCAATTTTAGTTCTATATTGACTGGGTTGCAGGGTTTCTGCACATGCCGCTCACGAGCTGTCAGTTCATAGCAACTGGACTAATAACTTGACGTCTTTTATGTTGCCTCATGAGACCCCAACATATTAATATCAATTTTAAAAATCACAAATTAATTATCCCCCTAAAACGAAAATTTGTAAATACAGGACTAAAGTTAAATTATTTTAAAAGTTTTAATTGAGAAACTTGATTTGTACGGGACAAAAATGACCAACTCAATAGATATACGGCCAATTTTGCAATTTACTCTTATTTGTTGGCATATATCAAACACATGCCGCAGACTCTGCGTCTATTTATATTCAGGTGCTCTATCTCCAACGTTGAATGTTTCATGTCTCGATCAATCCACCATGCAAAGAATATGCCAATGTCCTTGTTAAAGGACTCGTAGACGGAAAGCAGCTCTCAGAGGAGGAAGCCTCAGCTTACATACAGGAAGCATCTACCAAACCATTGTGATTGATCATTGATGTTAGTAGGTACACAAAAATGCTTCATTATGAATTATTTGATTTAGTATCTATTGTGCAGCTCTTGACAATGCATATTAACACAATTGCCATCATATAGATGGCGGTTGGTTTTAGCTTTCTTAAAATCAACCCCCCACCCCATTAGGCAGCTCTTTTTTGGCCAATTTCTTAATGTATTTGTAAATTATCTATGATGTGGTGGTTCGATGTGTATTTGTTGAATCAGAATCTATATGTAGTTTACTCTTATTAATCTGATACTGTATATTAAAATGGGGGAGGTCTTGTGTGAGACGATCTAACAAAATGAGGTATGTAATGAAATATGGACTGGTGGTATACCAGTTTTCCATTCCAATTGTACATTGATATGAATAGGGATTATTTTCGTGTTATGAAAGTAACTAGTATTTTCTCCCGTGCGATGCACGATCCAGTATTTTATTAATATTTATATATGTATATTAGTCTAATACTTGTTTCAACATTAAAACCACTATTAACATTTATTTTATTATTGCAACGTTGATCAATACTTTTGAATAAGACATGACATTGATCAATACTTAAGAACAAACATGCACATTTATATTATGCCACTAAAAATAATAAAAAATCAATACATATAACTGGATTAATTGGCAATACCTAAACTTTGAATTTGAACAGCTGAAGGACAAACTCAAAGAAACAAAGTCATTTTGACTGATTTTTAATATAATAATATAATATAGTAATATCTATATACTACACATTCTAAGCCCAATCTTCCATAGACAAATACAATTGGAATGATGGTTTGATATATAGTTTAATTGGCTGTTAACCATTACAACTCACTCAAAGCTTTATTTTAAAATTGTTCACACCTCTGGGACAGAAGGCTTGGGCCTGTCTAAAGTCAAATTGTCGTAGGCACATTAGGCCAGGCAGCAACAACCTTCATAGTAATAGTATATATAACCCGCAACAAATTGTTATAAAGCCCAATCTTACTACCCAGATCGCCCATAGCATATACACGTGTATAAATCACACACTGAAGTTTTATTTCTATCTTCAATTAAAATCAGATACATCTTCTACGAATCTAGTGTTTGATACCAAAGCAGTTTCCCCCCTACAGAGAAATCGACCTTCTTTTACAATATGTTATTTCTCTTTCCTGACTTCAAGATTTTACACTCTTTAATTTCTAGATCCGTCAACTACAGGCAACTTGTATTTCTTTTTGTGAGATACACTCTCTTTAATTAGTGTAACTTTTTGATATTGTCTCTGCTTGATGTTTCTCTCTTTTGTCCATAATATCTTGGCTCGATTTGTTCCCAGGATATTTCAGTCTTGAGTCAAAGCTAATTCTGCACTTAAAGTAACAATTTAAGATAGTAGTCCAGAATATGTGTTTAGAGAAGTTCCCTTTTTTCCCTCTGCTAGGGGTTTTGTCCTGAAGAGCGTTTAACCCTAGCGAGGTGGGTTTAACCCTAGCGAGGTTTTTAATGGAGCTTCTTCGGCCTCTGGATCAACATGAGATCTTATGACTTTAGGTTTAATTTTTAATTTTAAAGAACGTCTCATTAGTATGTGAGATGGTCTTATACAAGATTTAGTGTTGCCAACAAAAACGTGTATGAAAGAATCTTACAAAAGATCTACAATAATATTGGTTAATTTATTAGGAAAAGAATTAGGCCTTGTAATCACTCGCCAAATTTTGTGCTTGTATTCTCTTCTATAAGAACCCATGTATTTTGGTGAAGATGAAGAACCAATAGAGGTTTAGAGGTGTGCTTGCTCATGGGCTATATTATTTTTTCTATTTTCACGAGAGAATGAGAGAATAGTGAGATTTTATTCTTAGATGAATGAATAGAGAAAAATGAGGGTGTAAATAGATATGAAAAAATATATTTATAATGATAGTAATTGATATGACATGTTTATTGAAATTGATAATATAACTAGATAATTTTTTTTAATAGTATATGATGTTAATATAATATATTTTCCTACATGATTCAGATTCACATACAATGTTCACAAAATAAAACATCATCAGTAACAAAACAAATGATAATTAGAAAAAAAATATATGTGGTGATTCTTGTATCGTAACAAAGCAAAATGATATTTGTTGGGAGATGAATTTAATAAAGAAGTTTTGATTAGATCCCAAAAACCCCTGAGTATAACATGTTCAGGATAATCTTGATAGTCTGTGTCAGGTTTCAGCATAGATTGGTTCAGGAAGATATCTGCACAATGTATAGTTAGCAGATATAGATCAGGTTAGATCTTGAAGACACTGAAGACTCGATGAAGTTCTTTGAAGACATCAAGACTCAATGAAGTTGCTAAAGACATCAAGACTCAAGAAGTAATCAAGACAATCAAGTCTCAAAGAAGTTCTTAAAGACATCAAGACTTAAGAATCAAGACATCAAGACTCAAGAAGTTGTCAAGACATCAAGACTCAAGAAGTAATCTAAGACACCAAGACTCAAGAAGTTGTCAAGACATCAAGACTCAAGAAGTTGTCAAGACATCAAGACTCGAGAGTTATCAAGACTCGAAGAAGATATCAATACTCAAGATAACATGAATGTTCGTAGGCAATCAATAATATCTATCTCAAGACTACAAAACTGAGAAAAAACGCACATGTTCAAAAAAGTAGATATTGCCCAAAACATTCTAGTGCAGAACAAAAGGAACTAAGTCTAAGTGTTGTTTAAGGTTGTCTCATTCAGAGAGATTGACCAAAAAGAGTCGTTTTGTTTATCTACATTCACTAAAGACAAGAACCAATCAGAGGAAGACAACATTGTACTTCACTGACACTGAAAGTGTCAGGACCCTGAATTATGTCAGTAGTACTAAGTTCCAGACTTCAAAAATTGGTGATTGGCTACATGACTGCATATTTCTTAAAACATGCAAGGGAGTGTTCAAACCCTAAAAATAACCGTTCATCAAACACCAGAAGAGGAAACTCATAAAGTTATCTCTTCCAACGGATAGTTTTCAAAGAGTGACCTTGGTGAAGTTGCCTATAAATACCAGTGACCCTTTACATTGAGAGGCTACGGAAAATTTCAAAGCAACTCAAGAGCTCATTCGTATAATTGCAAATTGAAGAACTCGAAAACCCTAGAATTTTCCAAGTGTTTCACATTGGAGAGAGCTCACTATTCTAAGCCTAGATTGATAGATATATCCAAAGCTTAGAAGAGATATCCTAGCCTTTGCATTAGTTCTTATTGTAAAGGATATCTCACCTTAGTTGGAAACCAACCCAAAACTCAAACCCTTTGGTAAGGTAGTTTGTGTGTGTTTTGTTGGTGAGTTAGAGTTGTAAAGAGTGAGTAAGTTACAGTGAGTTAGCCAGAAAACTCTAGAGAAGAAGTTAGTAAGCTACTTGTGATAGTCTAAACACTTGTGTGTGTTTGAGTTAGTAAGCTGCAGT
The DNA here is from genome assembly GCA_037126765.1 of Stenogyne calaminthoides. NCBI lineage: Eukaryota > Viridiplantae > Streptophyta > Magnoliopsida > Lamiales > Lamiaceae > Stenogyne > Stenogyne calaminthoides. The sequence goes on from JBBCBC010000015.1 coordinate 11,242,775, forward strand.
GAGTCAGCCAGAAAACTCAAGGTAGAAAAGTGAGTAAGGTACTGTGAGTTAGCCTGAAAGCTTTAGGAAGTGGTTAAGGAATTTCTCTGAAGATCAGAGAGAGTGGACGTAAGAGCTTGAGTTTCTGAACCACTATAATTGCTTGTTGTTTGCTTTCTGTACTGCATTATTATCTGTTGCATGTTTTTCACTGAAAGCATATTTCACTGATATTCAGTTGGAACCAATCCACTGAACTTGCATCAAATTGATCACAGCCTTAATCACTGTTTTATTGAAGGGAAGATATTTCAGCAAAGCTAAAACGAGTATAAACTTAGGGCCAACCATTCCGCACACTTGAGTAGCTAGAACAGATAGTTACCAAACTGAACTAACTCTACTGAGTGTTCAGTAAGATAATTATCTGATCCAAGCTCCTCAGGATCTCTGATAAATTAAGGATCAGTTGGGCTAATCTGAAGCTTCTGACAGCAGCTCAGGATCATTGTCTCAGTAGACTTTGACTCAGGGCAATCTGTGCTTCTCAGGACAAAAATATCAGGATAACCTAACTCATCTGACCTCAGTGAAGAAAAAGTTTGAAAAATCACTGAACACGTGTATTCCCCCCCCCATACACGTGTGAGACTCGTTAGCACCGGGACCAACAAGTGATATCAGAGCAGTGGTTCATTTTGACCACTTGATTTGGTAGCCATAGTCTATTTGCTGAAAGACTTTGGTGGTCTACTGAATAGATCTGTTTGCTGATATCTTACAAGGCTCAGTCATCATGCCTTCTAAGAAACTTCCTATGTTCTCTGTTGAGAGCTATGACCTATGGAGACTGAGAATGCAGGCTCATCTGTATTCAAAACATGAAAGAATGTGGAGAGTGGTTTCTGAAGGACCGTTCAAATTTACTGTTGTAAATCCCAGAATCACTGATACTAAGAGAAATGATCCCAGGGATGAATTTCCTAAACCTGATGACCAACTGACTCCTGATGAGAGAAAGTTAGTCAATCTGGACTACATTGCTAAAGATACTTTGTATAACACTATTGATGATGGTGTTATGGGGATGATTTCTCACTGTGAAACTGCAAAAGAAATATGGGACACACTTGTTGTTATGTGTCAAGGCACAGATCATATTAAGGAAAACAAACTTTTTGTTGCTATTGGAAAGTTTGATGGCTTTGAAATGGAAGATGGTGAGTCCATTGACAAACTTGAGGTCAGATTCACTAGCATCATGAATGATCTAAGTGCTCTTGGGAAAAGATACCCACAGAGAGAAGTGGCACTGAAAATTCTTAGAGGATTGTCTAAGAAATGGGATATACATGCTGTGGTGATTGAAAACACCAAAAATATTGATTCCATGCCATACCAACAAGTTTTCTCTGAACTGAAAGCTTATGAGTTTGTGATTGACAAGAAAACTAAGAAATCTGACAGCAAAGATGATTCTTCATCTAGCAAGAATGTGGCTTTTAAAGCCAAAGAGAAACCCTGTAAAACTAGAGAGTCTGAAAAATCACTTGCCATAAATCAGGATGAGCAAGATGATAAGCTAGTATTGATGACAAGGAGGTTTGAAAGACTCAATAGCAGATATGGAAAATATAAGAAATACTACAGGAATCACAAGTACAAGAGAAACTCAGAAGCTGGGGACAGATTCACTGAGAAAAAGAAGGACCAGAAAGCTGAAGGATCCTCATCCAAGAAGAAAGACTCCAAGACCAAGGAGGAAAGTGATCAGGATGATGATACCAACAGATGCTACAACTGTCAGAAGAAAGGTCACTTTCAATATGACTGTCCTGAGCTGAGTGCTAAAGAAAGAAAGGAGAGACAAGCCAAGAGAGACAGGAAGATCTCCAGCAAGAAAGCTATGATTGTAGAAGAGGAAGAACATTCTAAAGAAGGTTCCAGTTCCTCAGATGAGATTTTCTCGCACAAAGGATGTGATGATGATGTCTGCTTATATGGTCATGGAGGAGGTAAATTCTTCTATCTCTGTTGTTGCTCCTACACAAGCACATGAGTTTTCAAGTTCAACTATGAAAAAGAATTTTGACTGATGGATTCGTTTGAGAATCTTATGAAGGACTATTCTTCGTTACAAGAACTACTCACTTTGAAAACTCAAGAGCGGAACAAGGAACCGATCGATGAGAATCAAGTGGAAAGACTCTAAAAAATGCCGAGATCACTTCTCAATTGATGGGAACTATTGATGAATCGGATGTTCGAAAGTACAACTCTCGAAAAAAGAGAAGGTGATAGAGATCCCGAATGGAAAATTAGAGAAATCCACTAAAAGAGATTCAAATTTTATCGAATCGAGAGTTCAATGACCTCTTTGAGAAGCATGAAACTCTAAAAGAAATGTGAGGATAGTCTTGCGCAGAGAAAGTTAGCTCTATTGAATTCTCGCATCTAAAGTAATAGATGAAATTCAGAGTTATCAAAGACCAAGAACTATAAAAAGATGGATTGGGATACATTCCGGGGGAACCTCACAAGGTCTTCGAATCTCGCTTCTAGTAGCACCAAGATCGTCTTTGTTAAACCGGTGGCATCTAATCTTCTTCTCAAGAATAGCCCGAGTTTTAGACAAGGGTAAAGGACATATGGTTTGAAAAAAGCAAGGTTCAGGGAAGAAAGCCCAAACCTCGGGAAAAGGCTAGAAAACCCTAACACTTTCAAGAGGAAATTTTCGAAAGCCAAGATTTCAAAGCCTCGAGCTAAGAATACCAACCTGAAGAGATCTCAGACCGAACCATCGAGGAATTTTCAGAAGAGAAACACTTTCAAAGAGATATTCTCAACCTGAAAAAGACCAAGTCCTCGACATTGAAAGACCCCAATTTCAAGACAGCAACCTAAACCCCACTTGTCTAAGGGTAAAGGTTTCTCGAACCTAAGTCACAGAGACAGAGACCAAATGCACTAAAAGCTAAGGCACTTGAACAAAAAGCCCGAACCCAAGAAGAACTCTAAGGCTCATGTTCATGCTTAAGGTCGACACTATACACAAGGTAATTGCCAAGGCACCTAGGGGTAGTGAATGTGTATGTAGATGTTTATGGGAGACAAATCAGCAACTCTAAAGTAGTTAAAGTTATCAGGCAGATTTAGGTTCCAAAAGGTACAACTAACCTGGTAGGACCCTACACCAAATGGGTACCTAAAAACTGATCTGTTTTTCAGGAAAAGGAAAAGGGCACCGAAATAATGAATACAACATAAAGACGATGAGTGAAAAAATGAATTAGCACCTGTTGTATGGTATCTGGACAGTGGATGTTCAAGACATATGACAGGATATAAGCAACAACTCACTGACTATGTTGAGCAAAAAGGCCCTCAGATCACATTTGGAGACAACTCAAAAGGACAAACTGAGGGATATGGAACTTTTGAAGTTGATTCTGTTCATATCCATGGTGTTTCATATGTGTCTGGTTTAAAGCATAACTTGCTCTGTATAAGTCAATTCTGTGACAAAGGATTCAGTGTTGAGTTCTCAAAGAACTTATGTTATGTGAAAGACAATACTTCACTGAAAATTTTACTGACTGGTACTAGAAAAGGAAATTTGTATCTTGCTGATTGGAAATTATCTCCTAAAGATACATGTTTGGTTGTAAAAAGTTCCACTGATACCAGTTGGATGTGGCACAAAAGACTGAATCACTTAAACTTTAAAACCCTGAACAAACTTGCAAGATTAGCACTTGTGAGGGGGTTACCAAATGAAGTGTTCAGTAAAGATCATGTTTGGTCATAAAGGAAAATAAATCAGAGCATCTTTCAAAAACAAAGTAGATGTTTCTACTGACAGAATACTGCAACTGTTACATATGGATCTCTTTGGTCCAGTAACACCTGTAAGCACAAATGACAGGAAATATACACTTGTGGTAGTTGATGACTACTCTAGATACACATGGGTCATATTCTTACTTAGTAAGAAGGAGACTCAGACAAAACTGCCAGAAATACTGAAAAGGCTCAGTACTGAAAAGAATCTGAGTGTGGTCAAGATCATATCAGATAAAGGAACTGAGTTTATCAATAATATCATATCTGATTATTGTGCAGCAAATGGAATAACCTGTTGGGAAATTTAGAATTTTGATGAAAGTTCTAAAACACATGTAATAGGACCAAATCGGACACAGTAATGAATCGATGTTTATATTACCGTTTATAGAATACCAGTTGATAATTATTGTATAGAACAACTGATGTAATAGATAGGTCATATATTGAGGGGGAACCTCAATATGTATAGGTCAGATCTGAAGATCCAAAGAATAGATGATATCCGACAGGCAAGAATGCAAGAGAAGAACAGAAGATCAGATCGATCTGATCAAGTCAGATATCTCAGCTGAAGTCATGAAGCTCAAACTCAGAATACTTGAAGATCGATGACTTCCGAAGATCGCACCGTAAGACCTACATCACCGAAGTCTCGCTAGTTGAAGCTAAGTCAACCGGCACCGTAAGACTCCATCGTAGATCGATCACTTTTGATCGATCAAAGTCACCACCAGTGAAAATCGATGTTTCACCAAATCATACGTCCGATGATCCGAACAAGAAGAATGTCAAACTTAATTGGAAGAACAACACCGAAAAAGTGCGTCATAACCAATAAGAACAAGACACGATGATTGGAGCCCGGCATTACGGATTTGGTGCTACTTTCTCCAACGGCTATAAAAGACACTATTCACGCTTTTCGCCATGCCGTTTCAAGACGCCACATCAATCCTGCAAACCTACCAAATATAGCCTGAAATTCAAATTGCTCTCCAACGGCTCTTTGATTTCGAGGTCTATAAATATGGGATCACACTTCAGAGTGAAGACACGGAAACACTGAACAATCAAGAAGCTCAAGCTATTATCAGATTTCCACACAAAGAACACGAACAAGAAGATTATTTTATTAAGTGTTCATCCCATAAGTTCTTAGCATAGAAATCTTTTCATCTAGCTGATAGGCTATCTTAAACACTAGAAAAGATTTCATAGTTGGAACCAAAACAATCTTATCCAAACCCAAAGTTAGGTTAAGTTGTTTAGCAAGATTCGGACTAGGGTTTCTAGTTCGATTTACAGGATCGGTTGAGTGAGAACTCTTTAAATATATGTCGGTGTACTGTGTTGGACTAACACAAAAATCTAAGTCCAGTTGGTTTAGTTGGTACCCCTTGTGATAGGGAAGAGTGGACGTAGGACTGGTTTGTCTGAACCACTATAAATCTTGTGTGCCTTTACCGCTTTGATTAACTGTCTACACAATCGCACACAACTATTAAAAAGCAAAGATACATATTCTAAGTTAAGATCACTAGCACCAAGCTTCGATCCGATCAAGCTTCGACACTTTAGTCAACCGTTAAAAGACTGACTTTGGAATCTGATTTATCAAAACTGGTTTTTCACACGGGGAAAACTTAGCTTCCGCACACATCAGTTAAACTGATAGTTACCGAACTAATCTGCCTTCAGGCGATTAGTAAGTTGGTTATCAGTCCAAACTGATTCACTTCGCAGACTGATCGAAGTTAATCGCCATCACACCCGATCTGCACAAAAAAGTTTTCAAGTCTATTCACCCCCCCCTAGACTTACGCCCTCACAAAACCCGTCGGACCTACAAGTGGTATCGGGCGGTGGTTCTACGGACCCCATCGGCTTTTGAGTATCATCGATTCTTGAGGAAGAATCTTTGTGGTCAATTGAACAGATCTTGAAAAACCGTTTTTAAAACTCATTCTTTTTTCCAAAATCACTCAGCATGGACAATACCTCTGGTATGTATCATGATCTGCCGAAGTTCTCAATTGATGAGTATGCAGATTGGGCCATGTATATGTGCAACCATCTAGGTTCGATTAGTGGCAGAATGATGGAAGTCATCGAAAGAGGACCCATCATCATATATCACGACAACCCTGCAGTTGGAGGAGATCCAGACTTTGCCCCGGGAAGTCTTGTACGAAAAAGCCCAGCCTTGATGGATGTAGAGGAAAGAAAACTGTATACTTTGGACACAATTGCCAGGACTCTGGACACAATTGCCAGACATATTATCATGAAAACGATGGATAAGGTCACCAAGGAAAATATTAAATATCTCAAAACTGCGAAAGCAATGTGGGATACTCTAGCTGAGATATGCGAGGGAAATGATCAGATCAAAGACAGCCGTCTACAAGCCGAACTGGTGATGTTCGAAAAACTGAAGATGCTGTCCAACGAGACCATCAACGAACTCGATGGAAGGATTACTATGTCAGTGAATAAGCTACGAGAACTTGGTAGAGAGATGTCAGACAAGGATATCAACTACAAGATCTTAAGATCTCTTACCAAGAAATGGGATATGAAAGTCACGGTAATCAAGGATTGCCAAGACATTTCAAAAATGAAGCCGAGTAGCCTGTTCTTGAGCCTTAAAGCTCACGAGTTTGATTTAATTGATAGAGGACAAGCAGATGAAGATGAGGTGCCCGCTGAAGCCTCAACTTCTAAATCAGTTGCTTTTAAGACAACCAGCAGTAGATCGAAGGCCAATGAACCTGTTGGAAACATCATAAGTCGAGTAGCAGACGCTTCTACTTACCAGAAAACTAGAAAAATCAAATATTCAACTTGGTAAGTATCAAGATTCTATAAAGATTATCAACATAGCCGAGGAAGAGATAGGAGATCAGCCAAATGGATCTCTAGAAAGAACTGCACTGATGATCGAAGAGATCACGAGAAGAAAAGAAAAGAGATAACCTAAATGATGAGAGAAGAGATAACCGATCGATGTAAGGAGTTCGACTACTATCGAAAAGAGAAGTCACCCGATAGATCATACTGAGACGAGTGATTCACCCGAAGAAAAGGTTTCGTGGATCAAGGAGCGTGGTTTAACCGTGAGAAGCTGTGTCACTACAAAGCCAAGCAGACGCCTGCACTGACGCCAAGAGAAAGGGAAGAAAAGAGGAACAGAAGAGAGCAACGCTACAGGACGTAAAAGCCATGGTTGCCGATACATCCGAATTGACGATTCCTATCGCCCTCCTCGAGGATTCTCGGATACCTCCTCAGAGAAGATTTCGGCCCGATAAGCAAAGGTCTTTGTTGACTTCTATGAGAATGAAGATCCGATATTCTCTTCGATGATGATGAGATCCGCCGATGGCCAAGGAGGACCAACTGGTAACCTCCAAACCTCGCGATGTTCGCTTTACACCGCTATCATTAAAGACACCTCGCCGAGAAGATTGACCGCAGCTCTACTCGAGCAATTGCTTGAGGATCTCTCCAATGCAAAGAGACACTTATGCTATAGTGGAAGTTTAGAATGACAAGCCGAGGATCGAAATAATCACTTTTAAAAGAGAACGATCTCAAAGAAAGCTTCAACTTAAATCATGAAACCGCCGTAAGGCAACCGAGGAACTTAAAATTCGAAGTTAAATCTTCGATCGAGAAGCGGATCAAAGATCATTAGCAATTAACAAACAAAGAAGTTCGATGACTTCAAAATCCTTCAAGCAAAATTTGATGAGCTATTCTGAATGCATAAGAGTCTAAAATCGTCTGAGGATAGTTTGCGCAAGAAAATAGAAGTTTTTACAAAATCATCTAAAACTGTTCAAGATATGAACGCCTATTTTCGAACAACGACTAACAAGAAGGGACTTGGGTATGAGAACCCTTCCACATCCTCAAAAGCCCCGGTTGATTCACCTCAAAAAGGTGTAATCAGACGAGTTTCTGACAAAGATACACCAAAAGCCAAACTTGTATCTAATAAGGGAAAAAGACCGGTTGAGCAGGTAAGGCAGGTGCCTAACCAGAAGGGGAAAAGAAATGGACCCCAACTGGTAAAGCATCAACCGAGGAATCAACAGAAGAACCCAGTTCTTCTGAAGAGACCTCAACCTGATCAACAGATCAGGTATCAGAAAAGACAACCTGTAAAAGGGAAGTCTAATCTGAGACCCAATCAAGGTCAGCTGCCTAATAAGCATGCTTTAGGTAAACTGCAAAAACCACCTATGCCAAAAAGATATGAATCTTTTGATGGTAGCAGTCGTACCTACCCCTATAATCAGAAACCTAGGGCTGCTGCACCTGAACCACACTGGATGAAAAGAAGACAAACAGAAAAGATAAATCCCAAGTCTTCTAAGTCACCCAAGGTTCACACTAATAATCATACTAATCAGAAAGCATATAAAGAGACGTATGATTATGTTGATAGGTATGGGAGACAAATCAGGCCTTCTGATCTAACTGATCTCAATAGAAGTGCTCTATTTGTATGGATCCCCAAAACTAATCCTAACCCCTCAGGACCCAATCCAAAAGGGGTACCTAAAGCCCGATTTGGTCAGCAGGATCGCGGGGGTCCGCCAACAAAGGAGGTGTGCAAGCAACTATCCGGTACATCGATAGTGGGTGCTCAAGGCACATGATCGAAGCAAACATCTCCTCACTCTTACATAGAAATGAAAGGCCCGCTTTTGTACTCTTCGGTGATGATAACTTTGGTTATACTAAAGGATTCTAACCTTAGAGAATGATGATGTACAAATAATCGAGTCTCGTATGTCGAAGGTCTAAAGCACAACCTATTATCGATTTCACAATTTCATGACAACGGATTCAATGTTGATTTCTTGACTGATCAATGCACTATCAAAAATCAAGCCACTCAACATATTTTGCTAACTCGTTCAAGGAAAGGGACGATCTACACAAACAGATTGGAAACAGTTGCCCAAGAAATGCATGCCGATTGTTAAGAGTTTCAAAAGTAGCGAAATTGGCTCGCACAAAAGAATGAGCCATCTCAACTTTAAAACTCTTAATAAGATAGCAAGGATGTCTCTAGTGGAAGGACTTCCTAATGAAGTATTTTCAAAAGGATCGGACATGTCTTTGCATGTCGGAAGGAAAAAGCAGTCAAAGCTTCATTCAAAGGAATTCTGGACCGGCATCCAAAGAGAGTACTTCGCAGTTTGCTTCATATGGATCTATTCGGACCGATTTACACCAATTAGTCTCGTGACGAAATATACTCGTAATCGTGGATGACTACTCCAAGTTTACCCGGTTATATTCTTACATAAGAAGAATGAGACGACAACGAAGATACCCGAAATTTGCTAAAAAAGATTACAAAATGAGAAGGGTGTCGATTAGTAGTAAAAATCGATCGAGAGAAAGGTACATAATTTACGAACTCTTTTTATTCTTGATTTTTGCTCTAAGTTTGGTATATCTGACATGAGACATCACCGCAAAGAACGCCCTAAATGTAATGGAGTAGCGAATCGGAGAACAGAACTCTCTAAAGAAGTTCGCCGCCGACGATGTTAAATTTAACATGCAATACCAAGCCGCTTATGGGCGTAAGCAATCAACACCGCATGTCATACTCGTAATGATGTCTTCCGACTAAGGCTCACTACAAAACACCCTATGAACTGTGGAAGGGCGTAAAACCTCGTGTTTTCTTACTTCCATGTTTTTGGGTGTAAATGTTTCATACACAACAATGGGAAGAGTCGGGTTGAAGACTTTTGAGGCCAAGTCGATGAGGGTATATTCTAAGGATATTCCTCATCTAGCAAGGTTTTCGTGGTTTACAAATGCATTTAACCCTAGTTGTGGAAGAAACACCCCATGTAGTCTTTTGATGAAGCATCATCCGAACAAGAGAAATCGTCTCGAACAAGACGTGCACTGATCAACCTGCACTGATGCTCGTAAAATGGATCGCCTAACGATCAAGGAAAAATGATCGAAATCGTAATAAAGATACATTCTAGATCTAGCTGATTCACCAGATCATTCAGATCCTAAGGTACGAAAAACAGTCAATGAAGAAGCTGGTACAGCTGAGACAATATCAACTGAACCATCCGGTTCAGGGAGAACACGTGAAGTTCCCACGAATAGACATCAGCACATGATGAGTCCAACATCAGCTGAGACATGTTCTTATCAAGTGGATCATAATTCTGCACCACTCCCAGTCGCTAGTAATGAACCTTTATCAGAAAATGGATGATGTTCTCCAAACCGACGCAAATCGTAATGAAGGACTGGATAACCAAACCATCCAACTGATCTGATCATCGGAGACCCATCTGATAAAGCTAAAACTAGACATCAGATTGGTGAAAGTGTCATGTATTGTTGTTATTTGTCTATGAAGGAACCAACAACAATAGAGGAAGCTCTACAAGACGCAAGCTGGATTCTAGCCATGCGTATGAGCCGAAACGTTCGAGAAAATCAAGTTTGGGAACCGGTAGATGCACCAAAATCATCATGACGAATTGGCACGAAGGGGTTTTCAAGAACAAGAGAGATGAGAAAAATGTCATCACCGAAATAAGGCAAGACTTGTTGCTAAGGGGTATTCACAATCGGGAATTGATTATGATAAGACCTTTGCACCGATCGCCGCTTAGAAGCCATTCGGGTTTGTTTACGCATATATGCTTCCCACAGAGGGTTCACTGTGTATCGATGGACGAAAAAGTGCATTTTTAAACGGGGTACTAGCAGAGGAAAGTTTATGTCGAACAATCTCCGTGCTTGAAAAGAGCAACCAAGTGTATCGTTTAAGAAAAAGCTCTTTATGGTTCAAACAAGCTCCTCGAGCTTGGTATGATACACTCTCTCGCTTCTTGATAGACGGTGGGTTCACTAAAGGAACGAAGGACGTAACCTTATTCGAATAGAAGATGGAGAAGATATTCGATGGTTCGGATCTCGTGGGATCGACATCATCTTGATCTCCCAACAAGAGTCTATGTGAAAGATTCAAAAAACGATGCAAGGGAAGTTCGAGATGTCCATGATGGGTCGATGAATTACTTTCGGGTCTACAAGTGAAGCAAAGTACGTAAGGATATTCATCTCGCCAAGAAAGTACACTAGAATTTATTGGCTAAGTTTGGAGTTCAAAATTGCAAGGAAGCCAAAATTCCTATGATGACCGGATTCAAGATGGATCCGCATGAGGATGGTCGAAAAAACAAATCGAAAAGAATATAGGGCTCTCATTGATCTCTACTATACCGATTGCCAAATAGACTGGATATCACTTTTTGCAAAGAGGTGTATGTGCGATTTCGAGCAAATCCAATGCAAAGCCACCTAGAAGCGACTAAGCGGATTCTTAAGTATCTGAAGGGGACAAGAAACCTTGGTTTATTTTACCCATCGATGATAATCTAGAGCTTAGTGGGTATTCTCGATTACGATTATGGAGGTTGCAAGATTGACAGAAATCAACCTCGTGAACATGTCGGTTTTTTAGGAAGAAACCGATCTCATGGTTTTCAAAGAAGCGGACATCGGGCCATGACATCTACTATTGAAGGCGAATATATGGTCTGCAGGAAGTCGTTGCTCCCAACTACTCGCTTAGTCGGCAATGAGGATTATAACATTGTAGCTAAGAATGTACCTATATTCTCGCGACAAAGAAATAATAGTCTTATTGCAATCACTCGCATTCGTTTCTACATACAAGATGCAAGCATGTGGATGTCAGACACCATTTTATAAGAGATCATGTTGAAAAGAAGAATATCAGAATGGAAAAGATTCACACTGATTTACAGAAAGCTGAGATTCTAACCAAGCCACTAGCTGAGATCAGATTCAGAGATTTATGCAATGAGCTAGGGCTTCTGGATCTTGGAGAAAAAGCACCTAAAATGCTTGATGGATTGTTCTCCAGAACCAGCTGGTTAAGAGACTAACCAGGTTAAGAGAAATCAGTTGAGTTTGGTATCTCAACTGATCAGAAGATCAGTCAAGGAACTGATATGAGAAGGCGATCAGTTTTATGATGTGTCAGATAAAAGAAACTGATCAGATTAAAGGTTTATCATATTAAAGGAAACTCTCAGATTAAAGGATTATCTGATTAAATCAGTTTGGTTACTTTACATCTTTGTAAGTCGATTAAGCTGATATTCAACAAGCAAGATTCACAGATTAAAGCCTACAATCGCATAAGAAAGCAGAAAATTTACACAACAATGGTATAATGGAAATTTTCATTGATAAAGACCCGAAGGTCAGGTTACATTACAAGTTACAAGTACAAAGGACCCGGAGGTCAGTACATAAGTCATAACCGAAAAACCTAAACCTATAACCCTAAACCCTCATCCTAACCCTAGAAGAGGAGGAGAGAGAGAGATTTTAAGATCTCATGCTCCCATTTTCCCCCACTTAACAAGGGTAAGAAGGCTTTGAAATAATCCTAAAGCCGCTCGCTGAAGCTAAAACCAATGGAGCGAGAGCGGCGTTGATAGGATTTCTAAGCCAGGAGCCCTTAGACCTGAAGTCAATGGGCTCTCCAGCTGTTAAATGGAGCACATGTACCAAGAAAGTGGTTCAAAGACCTTATGGGCACATATGTCGCATGAAAAAATTGAGTTGATATACGAAGATCAACTGTTGTCTGATCCAGACCGTATATCAAACTCATGTTTTATATCAGACTGAGTCTGTTGATGCTAGTTCCGTCATCTCGATAGATACACAAGGTACATACGGTTAGGAGAAGTGTCTTCTCAGTTGCGACAACAGATCCGCCGCCTTGGTGGTAGAGAAGCTTGGCAAAAATTGTATGTGAAATGTTTGATGACGACGAAAATAGTGATAAGGGACACACAGGGTTGATTTGAGAAGCTGAAATCATTGAAAAAGGGGTAAAGGTTTTTACCGGAAGTTTCACCGGAAATAAAGGTTCACCAGAATGCATGATTCTACAAAGAAGATAAGTATGGTGAATGGGTTATGTTGTGTAAAACATTGGTCCAATTTATAGAGGCCAAGCAAGGGTGCAAATGCAAATTTGATTTCAAAAAGCCTTTTAGAGAAATTTGCATCACAAGGACAGCATGTAGGAATCACGCGACTGATAATTGGATAAATTTACGGTGGATTGACATATCGAAATATTCAGACTATAATTACGCATGTCAAATCGTACCAACTTAGGGAATAGAGACTACTATTCTAGACTAAGTTTTGGCGATAACACTTATCCCAAGAATTGGCTTGATCTGAGACGAATCAGATTAGGTCAACTAAAATCTGATTACATACGAAACTGATCAGATGAGGAAGATCAGTTGAGCTTGAAACCTCAACAAATCAGATATATCAGTCAAGGGAAGATCTGGAATAACAGTTGAAGGGGGAACTTCAACTGATCGAGGAGGATCAGAAATAAGGAAATCAGACGCATAGTGAAGCAGATCAGTTGAAAAGAACAGTTGGGAAATTATAAGGTTTAGGCAGAAAACTAAGATCAACAAGTGGAATCAACTACAAGTGGTATTGACTGATTACAATATCAGTCAACCAGATAGCTTTTCTTTTCCCTTGTTCTTTGCTTATTTATCGGATTTTATCTGATATTATTTGCCTTACTGTACTCATTACCTTTGTGACGTATTCCCTGCAAAACATTTAATGCGGACGTGGGGTACTTGTATTAATTGCTACAAAATGAGCTTTTAAATTCAAAAGGTTTCCGTACGTGCTTTTCCTGACCATAAGATCAAAACCGCTCAATCTGGATCGTTTAATCTTTTCAAACGGTTGATCTTCCAAATCTTGTCTTTTTTCCCTCCTCATCTTTAAAAGGTTCATCAAAAACCCTACCAGAGTTTTTCTAATTCACAAACTTGCGATTTATTCTCTGAAAACTCCAGATTACTTTTCTGCGATTCAAGGTGTTTTTCTTGAGTTTCAACATTATCTTTCCGAAAAATAGAATCTGGTAATTTATGATTATTTGATGAATCATTTTTCCTTAAATCCATTGATCTTAAAGATTTTGTCAATCGATGGTATCCTGTGTTATGCTTTATTGTTTCTTGGTATCCGCATGTGTTTATCGATTATTAGGCCTGAGTATAGGTCTGATAATCAATATATGATATCTTCATGTTTATGCACAACTTTAATCAAGTCTATCTTATTGTAGATGGCCACTCACGGAATGGGAAAAATAATGTGCAATTATGCGGAACTGGCAATAAAGATTGTCGATGACAAGTTCGTACAGTTTGATATCACTCGGGATCCGGAATCTATGGAGGTTGAGCAAATTCTGCGAAAGGGAGGTCTTGAGAAATATTGTGCTGCTCACTGCAATCCAGTGATGCAGTATGAAGCACTCGAATTCCTAAGGAATTTAAGGGTGGATACGGACGCTCCGGGAGATGAACTACTTTTGTCAGTCAACGGAGAAGAGATCAGACTGACAAATGCAGACATAACTCGTCTGTTCAGCTTGCCAAAAGGACGAATCTCGCCTGCTCACTACAGGGAGAATGAAGATGAGCTGATCAGAAACGAACTCTTCAGAGAGGCTGACAAACATCAGACCGCAGGTTTTGTCAGACCAATGCTAAAGAGGAAATACCGACTGTTGTTTGACATATTGTCAAAAACAATCATGGGTATTTCGTTCAGCCCAGATGCTCTAACATCCGTCAAACTGTACAGCATGGCTGCGATAATTGATGAAGCCAAGAACATCAATTGGCATGGCTTCCTGAAGGCCATTCTGCTCCAAGAACATGAGAAATTTGGAATTAATGAACGGAGGCAGGTCTATCTGAAGAAGAGGATCAGCAATCTCAACAAGGTTGCAGTTATCCTGAAGGACAAAATGCCAACTGCCGAATGGGATCAGAATGGACTGAAGCCCTATAAGGCCTTCCTCGCCACCACTTCAGCCATATATGGGCCACCTGATGATGATATGCGGCCCACTCCTCCAAAGGTGAAGAAAGGAAAAAGCAAGGAAGCAGCCTCGTCTACACCAGATGCTCCCCAGAAGAAGAAAAGAAAACTGGTGAAGGCCCAGGAGAAGAGGCCGAAGAAGGCGAAGCAAGCCCCCATGACTCTGTTTCTAGAAGATGAGTCAGATGAAGAAGGAGCACCAGATCAGCCTGATGCGCCACAAAAATCAGGTGAAAAATCAGACAGGCAGGCTTCTCAAGCTGAGAGCTCGCCAGAACATTCTGAGGAAGGAGCAAGAGACGAACGATCTCCTTCTCCTCAAACTCGAGCTGATTCACCGCTCAGACTTCTGGATACTGAGCATGTTTCTTCTTCTCTTCCACCTGCCCGCGAACCTGAAACTACATCAGTTCGCGAACTAGAAAGCTTACCTGCTCCAGAGCCGGATGTAATTGCTTCTACAACAGAACCTCTGCAGGTCGAGCCAATAAGACAACTTCCGCCTACTCAAGCACCACCAGAACCCTCCACATCTCATCAACCGGAATCTGGACAGACAATTCCTGAGTCTAGATCATCAAAGACCATCACAGGGAAAATGGTCAGAATGCAAATCGAACGAGAAATTGATGAGATGTATCCAGAGCTGGTCGCCCATCCTGTTATCAGAGAGGAAGTTATGGAGATCCTCACATGGAAAGATCTCCGGTTAAAGAGCTTCTCAGACTTTATGATGATTATAGAACAGATGGGAGGTGCTGATGAATTTGCAGATTTTGATTTCGATATGAGGAAATCTGCTCAAGTAGGATCACCAGCTGAGCTGATAACTGCTGAATCAATTAAAGCTCTGATCCACAGGAAGCTGGGGTTGATTGAACAAGGCGAACTGGAGACTGCTGAAGAAGCTCCTGAAGCAGATATGCCTATGAAGGATGCGGGAGCTGCCGATGATAGTGGAACTGGTGCTGCAGTTCATGACCAACCACTGGAGGCACAAACAACTGAAATAGATCAAGTGACGCATACCATTCCTACATCTCACATCACCGCTGATCAACTTCAGGAGATCAGGTCATGTCTCAAAGATCTCTTGAAAGAAGAAGTTGAGGGAGTGATAGCTGATCAGAGGCAGATTGGCCTCAAAGAAATAACAGATCAAAGGGAATTGGTTATTTCCCAGATTGAGGCAATCAAAGATCAGTTCTCCCAAACTGTGACCACCGTGTCTGCCGAACTTATAAAATCAGTTGATGACAAACTAATTCAGGTGGATCAACAACAAGTTTCTTTTCTGATGCTCACTGAAAAGCTAGAATTGACAGAAGAGAAACTTGACAAACTGATTCTTACACTCTCTACTGCCATGGAATCTGTCAAGACTGAGCTGATCTCGAAGGTTCAAAATCTAACTGCTCAAGCTCAAGGTTTATCTATTGCAGATCTCAACAGGGCGATATCAGTCAGCTTTGGTTCTCTGACCTCCCACCTCATTACTCTTTTTGATCAAACCAAAAAGGGGGAAGGACAGAGTGAGAAACCAACTGACACGGTCAGAACAACATAAGACCTGATTCAGACAGTTGAATCTTATGGACAAAGACTAGACCATCCGGATCTTTTTGCTAACGAAATTTAAAAAAGATGGAAAAGTCAAAGGCAAGAAAAGTTTTTGCTGGGTGCTTTGGGACATCACAACTTGTACCAGTCACTCAGATTAAGAAAGTCACAAGAAGCACAGCTAGCCAAATTCAGGCCGATAAGAAACTGGCTGAAAAATTGTCCAAAGAATAGATTGCGGAAGAAGCCCGAATAAGTGAAGAAGAGAGAAGGGCAGACAAAATTGGCACAGGCAGAAGATCTGAAGAAGAAATTCAGATCGAGGGCGAAGAAAGGAAAGGCTGGAAAATCTGTACCAGAACCTCAGCTGCCAGCAAGAGTTGATGAGATCATTCCAAAAACTGCTGCACATGCTAAGAGGTTTGAGGAATGGAATAAGATCAGAAGTGAATGGCTTCTGGATGCCTTTGTTCTTGATCTTGTTCCACGAGAAGAATCTCCAGATGATGAATTCCTCAACTGGTTGGAAAACAAATATCCAGATTTTCTGAAGTATCTGGAAAATGAGGCCAAAATAATCAATGTAAAAATATCTCGCCAAGAGTATGATCTGTTGGATTACTCGAAGAAGGCAGATGGCTCATTTGACAGACTGGCATTTCAGAGATTCTATTTTGACATCCTGAGCAAAACGCACATAACTGATCCTCAGCAGACCAATGATGTCAAATGGAAACTTCATCAGATTTTCAACGTCCCTCAAGATCAAAGAGAGATGCCAGAAGGATACAAGCCTAAAGAGTGAAGAATCAGAAGACTTCTCAGGATCAGCTGTTTTTAAATTCAAATTTTTCTGATGTAACATGTAATCGACATATCTAATGAGAAAAGTTTATTTTCTGATCCTAAGACAAAATCTCATTGTCTTCTGATTATGTGCTCTTTACTGTTCTATATTTATCAACTGTGATTGGTTTCTCAAAGTGTTTTGGTTTCATCAAAAAGGGGGGAATTGTTGGGAAATTTAGAGTTTTGATGAAAGTTCTAAAACACATGTAATAGGACCAAATCGGACACATTAATTGATCGATGTTTATATTACCGCTTATAGAATACCAAATGATAATTATTGTATAGAACAACTGATGTAATAGATAGGTCACATATTGAGGGGGAACCTCAATATGTATAGGTCAGATCTAAAGATCCAAAGAATAACTGATATCTGACAGGCCAGAATGCAAGAGAAGAACAGAAGATCAGATCGATCTGATCAAGTCAGATATCTCAACTGAAGTCATGAAGCTCAAACTCAGAATACTTGAAGATCAGATGACTTCCAGAAGATCAGACCAGAAGACCTACATCGACGAGACCGCTAGTTGAAGCTAAGTCAACCGGCACCAAAGACTCCATCGTAGACCGATCGGCTTTGACCGATCAAAGTCACCACCAGTGAAAACTCGATGTTTCACCAAATCATACGTCGATGATCCAACAAGAAGAATGTCAAACTTAATTGGAAGAACAACACCGAAAAAGTCGTCTGTTAACCAATAAGAACAAGACACGTATGATCGGAGAGCCGCAATTACGGATTTGGTGCCGCCTTTCTCCAACGGCTATAAAAGACACTATTCACGCTTTTCGCCATGCCGCTCTCAAGACGCCACATCAATCCTCAGAACCTACCAAATATAGCCTGAAATTCAAATTGCTCTCCAACGGCTCTTTGATTTCGAGGTCTATAAATATGGGATCACACTTCAGAGTGAAGACACGGAAACACTGAACAATCAAGAAGCTCAAGCTATTATCAGATTTCCGCACAAAGAACACGAACAAGAAGATTATTTTATTAAGTGTTCATCCCATAAGTTCTTAGCATAGAAATCTTTTCATCTAGCTGATAGACTATCTTAAACACTAGAAAATATTTCATAGTTGGAACCAAAACAATCTTATCCAAACCCAAAGTTAGGTTAAGTTGTTTAGCAAGATTTCAGACTAGGGTTTCTAGTTCTGATTTCTGGGATCGGTTGAGTGAGAACTCTTTAAATATCTATTGGTGTACTGTGTTGGACTAACACAAAAATCTAAGTCCAGTTGGTTTAGTTGGTACCCCTTGTGATAGGGAAGAGTGGACGTAGGACTGGTTTGTCCGAACCACTATAAATCTTGTGTGCCTTTACCGCTTTGATTAACTGTCTACACAATCGCACACAACTATTAAAGCAGCATACATATTCTAAGTTAAGATCAGCTAGCACCAAGCTTCTGATCTGATCAAGCTTGACACTTTAGTCAACTGGTTAAAAGACTGACTTTGGAATCTGATTTATCAAAACTGGTTTTTCACACGGGTAAAACTTAGCTTCCGCACACATCAGTTAAATTGATAGTTACCGAACTAATCTGCCTTCAGGCGATTAGTAAGTTGGTTATCGATCAAACCGATTCACTCAAGACTGATCAAAGGCTAACCGCCATCACACCCGATCTGCAGAAAAAGTTTTCGTAAGTCTATTCACCCTCCTCTAGACTTACGCCCTCACAAACCCGTCGGGACCTATATAACCCATGAAATATCACCGCAAGGACCCCACAAATGTAATGGTGTTCTTTGAAAGAAGAAATAGGACTCGAAAGAAGTCGCAAGAACAATGATTCTTTGGTGATATTCCTAAGAGATTTTGGGCTGAAGCTATCAACACTACATGCTACTCTCGAAACGGATCCATCTTGACCAAGAATCAAGAAAAAAACTCCTTATGAGTTTGTGGAATGAAAAAGGAAGCCTCTTGTTTCTTTCTTTTCGTGTTTTGGTTGCAAGTGTTTCATACACAATAATGGTAAAGATCGGTTGAAAACTTTTGATAGCAAAAGCGGATGAAGGATATTCTTAGGATATTCTCAAGTCGAGAAAGCCTTGAGTTTAAAACCCAGAGGACTCTTATTGTGGAAGAAACACCTCATGTTGTTTTTGATGAATCTACTTGTGTTCAGAAGAAATAGGAACATGACTCAGGAGAACTGACCAAGAGAATCACCAAACTTAGCCTGAAAAAGAAATCCTCTGAACCTGAAAAGAAGAAGTCAGTCACTTTCTATGAATGGAGTGAATCAGACTCGGACAAAGAAGTTCAGGATGGAAAAACTCAGGATGATGAGACTCAGGATGGAAACTCTCCACTGAAGGAAAGCCAGCACACTGAAGCTGGCCAATCTGAACATACACTAGTTCAGACTCAGGTATGTAATGTCGATGAAGATGTGGTCACAGCTGAGGCAAACTCTAAATCTATCAACCAAGGGGGAACAAATGTCTCTGACAATGTTCTGAATGGAATTTCCCCTGAGAAAGATGATTCACTTTCTCCTTTTCTGTTATTCCCTGAATTTGATGAACTACCTGAACCTAACATTTCTGATGTTGAGGACACTACTGAAGGGGGAACATCCAGGAGAAAATGGTTGGATAGCCATCCTACAAGTCAGATTGTGGGTGATCTATCATAAGGAGTAAAGAACAAACGGTTCCATGGTGAAAGTGCTTTATTCTGCTGTTTTCTATCAGAAAAGGAACCTACTGAGATTGAAGAAGCTCTACAAGACTCATTCTGGATTGTTGCTATGCAAGAAGAATTGAATCAGTAAACAAGGAATGAAGTTTGGGAGCTAGTAGACAGACCTAAAAGGCACAATGTGATTGGAACTAAGTGGGTGTTCAAGAATAAGAGAGATGAAAACAACAACATTGTGAGAAACAAGGCAAGGCTAGTTGCACAAGGTTATTCCCAAGAAGAAGGCTTGGATTATGATGAAACCTTTGAACCTGTTGCAAGACTAGAAGCCATCAGATTGTTTCTTGCATATGCTGCCCACATGAAATTCACAGTCTATCAGATGGATGTGAAAAGTGCATTTCTGAATGGTATGCTTAAGGAGGAAGTATATGTGGAACAACCTCCAGGATTTAGTCAGAATGACCAAGTTAACAGGCTCAGGAAAGCCTTGTATGGTCTTAAGCAAGCACCCCGAGCATGGTATGATACCCTTTCTCAGTTTCTTACTGACCATGGTTTTATCAAATGAACTGTTGATAGGACTTTGTTCAGGATAGAAGATGGAAATGAAATTTTACTAGTTCAGATCTATGTGGATGACATCATATTTGGATCTCCAAATCATCAGTTTTGTGAAAAGTTTTCTACTCTGATGAAAGGAAAGTTTGAGATGTCAATGATGGGGGAGATGAATTTCTTTCTTGGACATCAGGTGAAACAAACTAAGGAAGGAATATTCATCAATCAAGCAAAATACACCATAAATCTGATTGCAAAGTATGGAGTACATAATTGCAATGTAGTTAGAATTCCCATGAATACTAACTACAAGATGGATCCTGGTCCTGAAGGCAAATCAGTAAATCACACTGATTATAGAGGGATCATTGGATCACTGCTATATCTCACAGCAAGTAGGCCTCGATATAACATTTCTTTGTTGGGATATGTGCAAGATACCAAGCTAATCCTAAAATTTAGTCACATGGAGGCCGCCAAAAAGATTCTCAAATATCTTAAAGGCACTGTGAATAGAGGATTATGGTATCCAGATGATGATAACCTTGAATTAACCGGTTATTCAGATCTCGATTATGGAGGTTGTAGAATAGATGAAAGTCTACCACGAACTTGTTGTCAATTTCTTGGAAGTAAACCGATATTATGGTTTTCAAAGAAACAAACCTCGAGAGTAACTAGTACTCTTGAAGTTTGAATACATGGCTTCGTGAAGTTTGTTGTGCATTCTTTAGCTCGCACAACAATTGAGGGATTATAAGATTATAGCCAATGAAGTACCTATATTTTGTGATAATAATAGTGCAATTGCTATTACACAAAATCTGTATTGCACACCGATGTAAGCATGTTGATATCGGACATCACTTCATCGAGATCATGTTGAGAAGAAAGACATCGAAATGGAGAAAATTCATCTTGATAAGCAGAGAGCCGATATCTTGACTAAACCTTTGGCTGAATCAAGATTTCAGGAACTATCGGTTGAATTAGGTATGTTGGATCCAGGTGAATAAAGCAAATCTGAAAAATTGAAGGTTTTCAGATGCATGAAGTTTTCTCAGGTTTTTACTGAAAAAACTCAGGATAAAATTGAGAGTCCTGAACACTGAGTCTTGGGAAACTCAGTTATCCTGAAGTTCAGTACTCAGTATTATATTGACATTTTATCAAGGTCAAAACTCAGTAAGACTGATGAAGAAAATTAGTCCGAAGAAGTATTTACTCATGCACCACATTTATTGTCTATCTGAATCTCAGTAATCATTGGCAATAAATGATAAAACATCTGAAGAAATAATTGGGCGGGACCTTTGAAATCCACGAGGAAAGTCAATGGTCTGCAGGAACAGTAATTAAATGCACTGTTCATTAATCACCAATATGGATGGATAAATTGGCGGCTAAGTATTTGCGAAATCGTCCTTTCAAATACCCATTTTAGTCGGTTTTTAATCTTGACCGTCAAAACCTTCATCTACACGATTTTCCATAAATCAAAATCATATATCCATTACAAAGACTCCATTCAAGCCCTATTTCAAAATGGCCTTCGTCTTCACAAACCCTCTGCTTCAAAACCTTCGATTACCCAGAAATCTCTTATCTAAAAAACCATTCACTCAAAATCACCAAAAAATGACACTCTCTATATACGACAAACTCACCATTTCCAACAAATAATGGTACGAATATGTCGTTTCTCTAGAAAGCACGTCCAATGCAACTCACGAGGAGGAGGTGTTACATATGATTCATTTGGCAAAGCTTACATGCCTGGTCGCGAATCAACCAGAGGCCGAATATGCGAAAGAGGTAATTGAGTTTGTTTCTAATATGCAGTTAGATGATGAGAATTGCATAGAGTCTCAGATTACAGTCTCGCATTTGGAGCATGGTTCGAAATATGTGGATTTTGTTAGGGAATTTTATATTATTCCTAAGAATCTGAATGCCATATATGAGTTAAGTGATAGAGGTGAAGACCCTACGGTATACATGATGGGTAGGGAACAAGAGTATTTGGATAAAATTGCTGAGCATCAGGTAAAGTTTGAAGCTACTTTGAATAAGAGGCATTTGAAGCCTAAATATCGAGTATTGTTGGATATTGTAAGCAAATGCATCATGAGTAGATCTGGTAGTTTCGAACAGATAAGCACGCCTAAGTTAAGGCTAATGGCGGCGATTGAAGATTCACCTACTACGGCATTCAATTGGTTGCACTATTTGATCAAGGTGGTGAGTGATCAAGCCAAACAAATTCAGAAGGTGAATGGCTCTATAGTTATCAAGGGAAAAATTCTACATGCAACCAAGATTGCATTTATATTGGAAACGTGCAGAGAAGAGGA
Source organism: Stenogyne calaminthoides (assembly GCA_037126765.1). Taxonomy (NCBI): domain Eukaryota; kingdom Viridiplantae; phylum Streptophyta; class Magnoliopsida; order Lamiales; family Lamiaceae; genus Stenogyne; species Stenogyne calaminthoides. Next base: position 11,265,585 of record JBBCBC010000015.1, read on the forward strand.
GGACATTTTTGCCGATTCCACTTCCTTTCCAAAGTCAAAAATCATGTTCAAACCAACGAAGAAGACTTTGAGAGGAAAGAAAGAAAAAAACTCTGAGTCTCAGGAGGAGACTGTTGAAGAGGAAACTGAGAAAGATACAACAGTGGTGGAGCAGGTCAGGGAAACAAGACAATCCGCTCAGAAATCCACTGAGGAAACTGATGAAGAAGCCAAACAAGCTAGGGGGAAAGCCCTGATGGAAATTAAAAGAGAGAAAGGTGAGAAATCGAAGAAGAAAGCACGCCTCCTCGGCGGAAGAAGGCTTCAAACTATTGGCCGAGAAGGAGGCCAAGAAACCAAGAAACTCAACCTTTAGGCCAAAGAAGGGTTGAAATTCCACTTCGTGTTCTTGCTCGTAGTGACAAATGTGCAGAGCAAGAAACCGGCGAGCGTGTTTTCTCCGAGGTACTTGAAACCTCTCTCGAGCTCGGATAAAAATCTTCAGAAATCTTCAAGGGACCTCGATCCCCATCGAAGAAAGACCTGCTCGACGCCGATCACCAACCTCGTGAATTGTCCGAACTTGATGTGCTTACGAATGAACCATTTCTTGATCCATCACCGAACTCATACAACTGAGGCTACTTTGCTCCCGAAAGCCCAAGATTGAAGAAGGAGAAGCCAAGAGACCGAATGGCGAAGCAAGGGGAACGGTTCATCTTGGATGAGATACCGAAATAATGTCTATCCTGACCTTCAGGATATGTTCTTCAGGCTCAGAACGACAGTGTATATTCTGAATCAAACACTCCCAGAAATGCTGAATATCGCATCATTCAGAGGAGAAGAGTGGTGAAATCTTTGAGACAAACCGCCTGATCAATTCTCAAGCTTCAGAAAGACAAAACTCAGGATGAAAGCTGTTGATTTTGATGAATTGGTGAAAAAGAAGCTAGCTGAAAAGAAAGCTACTGAAGTAGTAGATACTTCCAACTCTCATGATCAAAACAAAGATAAGGATAAGGGAGATGATGCAAAAAAGAAATCTGAGAAGGAGAAGGAACCTCAGACAGATACTGAGAAAGAGAAGGAAACTTAGAGTCAGATGGGGACAGATACTGATGTTGAACCAACTGATATCAGACAACCTCAGACTGAAGTTATCATTCTTTAGGTACCTTTTGACACTGTTATACATTATGCCGAAGTTACTGAAGTACCTAGCTTTAAATCTGATGTTTATGATATGCAGATTGAGGCTCAGTTGGAGCACCCAGTTCAATTGGAAAATGTTGTACAAACTCCAGTGGTTGATTTCACACCAATCCTGGATGAGTTAAAGAAGATAGAGCCAAGGATGGAAGAGATACTGGCAAGTCAATCTCAAAAGCTTGAGAATCTAAGCTCTTCATCAGGCATGCTGCAACAATTCTCACACACAAGATGACTCAAATGGAGTTAGTCCTGGCTGCTCAAAATCAGAAAATGGAGAACCTGAGTTCATCATCTGATACACTCCAAACAACTCTATCAGGTAAATTAGCTACATTAGATGGAAAGATTGATGGAGTACATACAGAGCTTAATGCCAACATGAAGCAGATGTATCAAGAAAGAACTGCCTATCTTAAAGCCAAGCTGATTGAGAAGAATGATCAGATAATCAAGACAGCCGTTGAGGAAATGGGCTCCCTGCTCATGACTAAGATGACAGAAATGATGCATGAAGTGTTCTCAAAGCAGTTTGCTCCACTCGCAGATGAATTCTCAATGGCCAAGAATTACATGATGAGGCTAGAGGATGAGCATGATCAGTTGGCAGGGGCAGTACGCAGTATGGGCAAAGAGCAATACTATATGGATACTACACTGACTCAACTACTCCCAAGGTATGGTGCCAAAAAGGGGGAAAGACCTGGTGGCAAATTAAGTGAGTTGTTGGCACAAACCTTGGAGAGAAAGGCTAAAAAAGAAGCTGAATGAAAGAAAATTGTGGATGCCTTAAGTGAGATTGAAGCCACTGAGAAACTGAAGTTCAAAGAAGCAAAAAAACCTATCTTCACTCAAGCATCTGAGCAAACCATTCAGGAAGTAATTAGTGAAAAACTGAGTGATAGAAGGATGACTGAGACAAGCAAATCCGGTGAAGAGCAAGTCAGACCTGAAAAGAGAAAGGTTGTTGCATTCGTGGAACAAGAAAAGAAGAAAAGAGCTAAAGTTTCAAAACCTACTCAGAGGAAATTGATAATGGAATTTGAAGAATCTAAGGAAGAAGCTGAAAAGGAAGAAACTGAAACTCAGAAAGAAGTCTTCGATACCAAGAAAACTCTGAAAGTTCTTCAGATTGAAAAAGAAAAGAAGATCTAACGCCGATTTTTAGTGTTTCAACCGATCGAAAGAAGAAAGAAGAAGAGCAGAAAAGAAGAGGCGGTTTTAAAAAGTTTTTAAGCAAAAGGAGGGGTACGGAAAAGACTCAGAAGTGGTCGCACATTGACAAGTGTATGCCTATACAGTTCAATGATGCATGGAAAGAGATCAAGAGAACCTTCTGGTTCTATTATGAGATTCTGAGAGAATGGAGGGGGAGCAGCTCGGATAAGAATTAAGCCTTCATTGAGTACTTACTGACATTCTATCCTAAATACCTGCAAAGTTGGATCAACATGGCAGATGAAGGAAACACGCAGTTAGTAGCCCCTGGTCCATACATGTACCCAGCTCCTAGGTTTGAGAATGGCTATGTGAATGAAGCAGCCATTTCTCAGGAAAATAGCCCAGTATGCCATCCAACTAGGCCTAACAGGAAACAACCCTGATATCATCAAGGCAAGGGATGAACTGAAGAAGAGATACTATGGGATGTTCAACCTGGAAGTGCAGAGGATGAAGTGGAAGAAGACTGAAGACTTTGTTCTTCTGATTTATTTTTTATTTTCATTGTAATCTGTAACTCTTATCCTATATCAATGAAAATTTTATCTTTATGCTCAAAAGATAATATCTCATTATCGTTACATGTCTTTAATTACTTGATATGCCAGATTGTTTAGAAAATTGTTGGGTGAAATACCATTTGTGGTTTGTAATAGATAAACTGAAACCTAAGGATATGTTAGGTTTTCTTAAATGTAACAAGATGGTTTTGGCATCATCAAAAAGGGAGAGATGAATTTAATAAAGAAGTTTTGATTAGATCCCAAAAACCCATGAGTATGACATGTTCAGGATAATCTTGATAGTTTGAGTCAGGTTTCAGCATAGATTGGTTCAGGAAGATATCTGCACAATGTATAATTAGCTGATATAGATCAAGGTTAGATCTTGAAGACATCAAGACTCGATGAAGTTCTTTGAAGACATCAAGACTCGATGAAGTTGCTTGAAGACAAAGACATCAAGACTTTCTTAAAAGACATCAAGACTCAAGACAAGACATCAAGTCTCATTAAGTTCTTAAAGACATCAAGACTCAATGAAATAATCAAGACATCAAGACTCAATGAAGTTCTTCAAGACATCAAGACTCGATGAAGTTCTTCAAGACAATGAAGACTCAGTAAGATACTGAATAATCAGTATAACCTGAATGTTTAGAGGCACTGAATAATATCTATCTGAAGACTACAAAACTGAGAAAAACACACATGTTCAGAGAAGTAGATATTGCCCAAAACATTCTAGTGCAGAGCAAAAGGAACTAAGTCTAAGTGTTGTTTAAGGTTGTCTCATTCAGAGAGATTGACCAAAGAGAGTCATTTTGTTTGTCTACATTCACTGAAGACAAGAACCAATCCGAGGAAGACAACATTGTACTTCATCGACATCGAAAAAGAAAGCACAGGGACCACAATTATGTCGAGAGTACTAAGTTCCGCATCGCAAAAATTGGTGATTGGCTACATGATTTGATATATTTCCTAAAACATGCAAGGGAGTGTTCAAACCCTAAAAATAGTCGTTCATCGAACACCAGAAGAGGAAACTCATAAAGCTATCTCTTCCAACGGATAGTTTTCAAAGAGTGACCTTGGTGAAGTTTCCTATAAATACCAGTGACCCTTTACATTGAGAGGTAGGCTACGGGAAATTTCAAAGCAACTCAAGAGCTCATTCGTATTATTGCAAATTGAAGCACTCGAAAACCCTAGAATTTCCCAAGTGTTTCACATTGGAGAGAGCTCACTATTCTAAGCCTAGATTGATAGATATATCCAAAGCTTAGAAGAGATATCCTAGCCTTTGCATTAGTTCTTATTGTAAAGGATATCTCACCCTAGTTGGAAACCAACCCAAAACCCAAACCCTTTGTTAAGGTAGTTTGTGTGTGTTTTGTTGGTGAGTTAGAGTTGTAAAGAGTGAGTAAACTACAGTGAGTTAGCCAGAAAACTCTAGAGAAGAAGTTAGTAAGCTACTTGTGGTAGTCTGAACACTTGTGTGTGTTTGAGTTAGTAAGTCGCAAAGTGAGTCGACTTAAAACTCAAGGTAGAAAAGTGAGTAAGCTACAGTGAGTTAGCCTGAAAGCTTTAGGAAGTGGTTATGGAATTTCTCTGAAGATCAGAGAGAGTGGACGTAGGAGCTTGAGTCTCTGAACCACTATAATTGCTATGTTGTTTGCTTTCTGTACTGCATTATTATCTGTTGCATGTTTTTCACTGAAAGCATATTTCACTGATATTCAGTTGGAACCAATCCACTGAACTTGCATCAAATTGATCACAACCTTAATCACTGTTTTATTGAAGGGAAGATATTTCAGCAAAGCTAAAACGAGTATAAACTTAGGGCCAACCATTCCAAGATATTTGGAGTAGCTAGAAAATGATAGTTACCAAATTGAACTAACTCTCTTGAAAGTGTTCAAGAAGATAATTATCCGATCTAAGCTCCTCGATCTCTGATAAATTCAGATCGGTTAGGCTTAATCTGAAGCTTCCGAAAGCGGCTCGATCATCATTGTCTCGATGAGACTTTGACTCAGGGCAATCCGTGCTTCTCAGGACAAAAATATCAGGATAACCTGACCCATCTGACCTCAGTGAAGAAAAAGTTTGAAAAATCACTGAACATATGTATTCCCCCTCATACACGTGTGAGACTCGTTAGCACTTGGACCAACAATATTGAAAGGGTGATATGAGAAACAAAAAAAAAAAAAAAAAAAAATTATTTTTGAGAATCCTCCTCGATTATTGTCTGTGTGTTGTTAAAAGAAGATGTTATTTGAAATCTTTAAGCACTTTTATTTGAAAAAGAAAATTGATATAAATAATGAATTAATTTTTTGAAAATTTTATATTTAAATAATTTAAAAAATAATGAAATTTACAAATTCTTAAGGGGTTAATTGCCCAAAAACCCTTCGCGGTTTATAAATATTGCATGATATTCTCTCACGATTTGAAAATTGCATGACATTCCACGTGGTTTATAAAATGAAGGTCTTTTTATCCTAAAAATAATGAATTAACGATTTTATGCATTTTATATATTTTCTGTTATATTTTTTATAGTATAATGTTATGACTTCAATAAATTTAAGGTGTCATCACTCTAACTCTCTAAAGTACAAAGTTAAAAGACTTGTTACTTTAAGGTACACACTTTTTTTACACTTGTACATACTAATCAAATTTGCATATTATGTAGTTGAATGTGCAAACTCGACTGTGTATGTGCAAGTGCAATTGTACCTTAGAGTACTAGAAAAAAAACTACACCTTAAAGTAATAACAAAAAAAAATAGTACCTTAAAGTAATAGTTTATAAATTTTTGTATCTTAGAATAATTTTTCAATTTTTAAAAATAAAATATTGAAAATAGAGGAAATAGATGAAACCGTTAGCTAATTTTTATAAAGAGGGAGAATGCGCTTAATTTTATAGATCATAAGGGGCTTTTATGCAATTTTCAAACTACGAGTGAATTAATGCAATTAACCCAATTCTTAAGCCAATTACTTTTAACAAAATAAAATATATTAAAAGATGGACAAAAATTCGTACGAGACGGACTCATACATGAGACGGAATACAACTTAGCACAATTAACATCCACGTTAATGGCCAAATTACACTTCGTCTCACCGTGAGACGGTTTCACGCAAGAGTGCCTCATTAAGATATATCTGAGATTACAACTAAAAAATTGAATTTTGAAAATTCCAAAATAGCAACTTATTTTAATAAAATTGATATTCGAATTTTGTTAGAAAATTAAAATCGACTGTTTGGAGCCTTGAAAAAGGACAAAATTTTGACCTTGGTTCACATATTTAAAATCCTTAAACTCTATTGATCCCAAATGTAAATGCATCAAACATATTACAAGTTTTTGTTTGACCCATTTTGTAAATGAGTAAAAAAATGAAATGAAATTCACGTGAACTAAGTCCACGCATACGAATCTCTTGAAAGAATTGGTACACAATAGAGGGAGAGATAAGATTGGTGGAGTGACAAGTATTATAGATATTAATGAATATTATTATAAATTGAGAAGGTATTTTGGAAAATGGATTTTGAGAGGAAAAATAGGAGATTTTTTTTTATATACGAGCTCTATAGTGCGTGTGTTGCACCGTTATACATTAGTTAGTAAGAAGACAAAAAATATGCAAAACTTGGTTCACATAATCACATATCTTATATATGTGATCTCCATGGATCCTACATAACAAATTCTAAATGTATCATATATGATTTTGTTTGTCTCCACTTTGTAAAAGAGTAAAAACAATAGAATAAAGTTCACGTGAATCGAGTTCACATAAGTGTACTCTTTTAAGAAAAAACAATAGAATTTCACGTCGAAACTTAATTGATGCCTTTAAATATGTTTCAAGTTTAAATTTCTAGTCTTCTTTATACCAAGTTTCTACTGCAATCTTTCATGATACATTGTTACCAAAAGTGCAATGAGATTTTTTTCTCGTGGGACCACTTTTCCAATAAAACCCCAAAAACATTAAGAGGCAACAAATTTTTGACCATTTTCTTAGCTCATAATGTCGTAGGTCCAGATTTTTTTATAACAATTTTAACCTATCTCTATAGGTATTTACCATAATGGATAAACACCATTGTGTCCTCTAAAACATTGTTGTTAAAACATCATATTACATCATATGCAGATATCAAAATACAAACACATGATTAACAATTAAATTTGTTTTTATAAAGTAAGTGTCCTATATATTTTATTTGATAAGTAGGAAATTATGCATATTTTTAATAGGTTAGAGTACAATTTATTAGATAAATTTGTATTAAGACTGCATGATTAATTACTTATGTGTATTTTGATGTTATTATTCCATGCTTGGTCTATTTTTTGTATTTTATGTAAATTTCAGGTATTTTTGGGACTTTTTGGTGACGTCTGAGACGAGCCTCACATAATGATATATTGAACATGAATTGATCTAATTGAATAAAAAGAAAATGGCCAACACCGAGGCACTCAATGTTAGGCCCATGCATCTCTTACAGGATAAGCCCATTAATTGGCCCATTACTTGGTCATTTATTTGAGCGTAGACATAAGGAATTACTTCATTTTATTAAGGATCCAATTTAGGCCATGAGATATCTAATCCCTGTGACCTAATATTAAAGTGGGCGTGGGTGACAAGAAAGTGGAGGACAGCGTATATATATAAGAGAGACATTAAGGAATTGGAGGCGGCAGAGAGAAAACACGCACGCCAATTTGGAGAGATGAGAGACAAGAACGGGAAGATGCTCACAATTATATTTAGTTAGTATTTTTATTTTAATTTCAGGGATTTTTAAACTCGTATTTTAATATTTGTTAATTGATCTTATAACGTTTACAATATTTATCTTGATATTATTTATTTCATCTATTTTAATTTTCAACATACTTGAGTATTTAATTTAGATTGATCACTTATGTTAGATTATTTTTGTATGTCTGCTAGTTCATAAATTTGTAATCTGTAATTGTTACAGATTTATGAAAATTGGTAGCAACTAGTATTTTGCTAGGGTGATTTAAATCGGGTTCTTTCGAATCGAGCTTGCGTATTCGTGAATTTGTTTGTCCTTTATCCTAGTGTTTAATGTTTTTGGCTGGATTAAATTTAGATCGTATCTAGACTGCTCAGTTAAAAAGAATCGTTGGAGAGCTTGTTTTAATTGAGTATAATCAAGGGATAAAACCGGTAGCCAGAGCTTGTTGACTACTGAGGGACATTAATACTATAGTTAAATAGAGTAAACGTCACAGTCAATTAATAGTGTTAAAGTCGAGGGATGAATGAACTGTGAATTGAAATGTTTTTTATTATTGAATTTCTTTATTAGATTAATTGTTATTTTCCTACTAATTTATTATTAGTAGTTTAATAAATCCCAATTAAAACCCCCCCTTTTGTGTTACATATTTATCTTCATAAATTCATACAATTAGCATAATAATTATTTTACGTTCCCTGATGATCGACCTCTTACTTACCACTACTACGAGTTAGTAGAGTAGACGAGTGTATTTATTTTTATCGCACCTCGACAGTGCGGTCATTATTACACAAGGACAAAAAACCTTGAAATATTTATCACTCAAAATCATTTGACTTATTATGGTGGATAAAATTCATACTATAAGTGAATGCATGCAAAAAATGTGTACGAAAACAAAGAGGGTTCAAGTAATAAATACTTAATATGCTTCCGTTTTTTAGATATACTTGCATTTGAATATATTGAGTTTGGGTTCAGTTTTCTGTCTTTTAGCTTATTTCATAGGTCCTGTCTGTTTGGGAGTATATGTTGGAATATATATACATATAATTTTAATGAAAATTCAAAAACAATATAATAGAACTAGCCGAACATGTCAGTCGACTGATGTATAGGAAAAACAGATGAACTTGTTAGACAATTGAGTATCTTAGACTTAGATTTTTCAATGGTTAATATATTAGGTGGAACTCAATATATCAGCTTAAGTTTACGAAGTGAAGAGAAGATCAAGATCAGATGAAGACCTGAAGACCAGACCACGATGAGTATCATGAATACTTGTTTCTAAGCACAAGTATATGATCAAACTCATCTTGTATCAGCTGAAGTTCTTATCAGGTGATATAGTGGACACATAGTCAACCAACAAACTCATTACTGATATGTTAGATGTACCTTGGAAAATTATCTCAAGTACTATGCATCATGTCCAAGACTGAAGACATGAAGAATTAAATGATACCAGACGACTCTTATATTCAACCAAAGACTCGGTCCAATAAGGTATCGACAATGCATGTATGAAGACTAACACAAGGCATGGACTAGTAGAAGTAAAAGTTACAACACAGGTTGAACCTACCCAATATAGAAGCCTAGTCTACACATCAACTCTATAGCTTGACTACATTCTTGAAATAAACTGAAATTTGAATTTCTTTCCATCGACTCTTTCGAATCTCTCTCAATAAATATGGATGAACCACCTTAGAATGAAGAGACATAAATTATACGCCATCACTCAAGCATTCACAAATTTCTGAAGAACACTCTAGCAAGAATGCAAGAAATATCTAAAAGGAGTATTCACTTAGTTGGAAAATAAACAAACCCCTTACCCTTAAAGTTAGGAAGTATATAAGCACGATTTAGTAAGTTAGTAAGCGATAAGCTAGCTGATGGATCGATCGTTTTCGTTAGAGGGCTAGAACTCAATAAACTTCTAATGATCAGATCTCATGAAGAGATCATACGGTTGATAGTGTCCCTTACAATGTAAACAAATGTTCCTTGCGTTTTAAGAAAATTCCCTTACTAATAGGGAAGAGTGGATGTAAGAGGATTTCTCCGAACTACTATAAATTGTGTGTTTGTTTACTGCTTTGATATTACCTGCCACACTCTCTGCATAAAAAAAAATATTCATAACTCATCAGATCAAGCTGCACACCAAATCAGTTGATCAGCTTTAAGAGTTGAGTTCATTTACTTAAAGGTTTTTCAGGACACGAGTTAAGGCTCACACTTCCGCACTTCAGTTATATTTGATAGTTGTTCAACTGATCAACTTACGAGCAATCATTAGGATAATTATCAAACTCGGCTGATTTCACTCTGCACGATTATCATTATATGTAGTGACTTCTTAGTTTGTTGCCTCACACTAAGCTCACAAAAAGGATTTCGAAAATGTCTATTCACCCCTTCCCTCTAAAATTTTCCCCTCACATTACTCGTTCGGGACCTATAATATACAAAACTGTAAAAACAAATCTCATGAATTTAATTTGAAAATATGAAAATGTTTACAAGTTCATTATTGATTTTAAATGTAGAAAGTTTTGCGGGTGCAGTCTATAATTAATAATCTTCTGATTCTTCTCTTTGAACGTTGACTTTGACTCGAATGATTTTGTGGAGAAATATTCGCCTTGATCTTGTCTGGAGTTGAATTTTAGGATTTGATGTCTTGTTTTGGATCGAGTATTGTTTCTGGAGGCTTTCTGGGATGAACGCTTTCCAATTTGACAAAGAACGCCTTTGAATGTTTGAGGATTGTCTTTGAATCTTCTAGAACATCTTTGAAGAAACATCTGATCAGAAAGGTTTGACACATTGATCTCTTATCGTAAGTCATTTCTGATTGATTTGTACGAAGAACACTTAGAAGCTTCTTCGAATGTTCGAGAACGTCTCCGAATCTTCAAGAACACCTTTGAAGAAACGCCTAATCGGAAGAGTTCAACACCTTTATCTAGGATTAGATGTTGTTTCTAGAAAATTTCTACGAAGAACGTTTGAATGCTAGGAAGAACACCTTTGAATTTTTGAGTGCTGCACAAAGAACGCCTTTGAAGAAACGTCTAATCGAAGAAGCTCAACAACTTAATATCGGATCAAACACTGCTTCTGGATGAATGGAACGAAGAACGTCTTTGAAACTTCTTCGATGATTCAAGAACGCTTGCTAAGAATTCTAGGCTCATCATGCCTTCTTCTCCAATTGTGTTGTTGAAATTAATGAGAAGGACCCCTATTTTTAGGGTGAGGAGGTGAAGACCTTCCTGTAAGTACAAATTTCGTGAATTAATATTAAAACACGAAAATATGTTTACAATATAATTTCTACTAATTGAAGTGTTGAATATTAGCGGGTTCAAACTCTTACTTGTTCCTCTGATTCTTCTCTTCTTTGACTTTGACGACTTTTTGTAACAGTCCTCGCCTTAATCTTACCTGGAGCTGAATTTGGAGACTTGAAACGTTGATTCAAGGACTTGACATCTTATTTTGAATCGAACGTGGCTTTTGGACGAACTTCTTCGAATGTTGATGAAGATCGCATTTGAATGTTTGAATGCTTGATGAAGATCTTCGAATCTTCAAGGGTTGAACGAAGAACGTCTTTGGAGAAACAATGAATCGGAGGGATTTAGAGCCTTGATCTTAGATTTGGAATCGTTTCTGGACGATTTCGTGAAGAACGCCTTGGAGCTGGTGGAGAACACCTTCGAATATTCAAAGTTCGCCTTTGAAGAAACGTCTGATCTGAGAGACTTCAAGCCTTAATCTCTGATCAAACGTTGTTTCTGGCTAAATTTGCACGAAGAACGCCTTGGAGAAGCTTCGAATCTTCAAGAACGGTTGCAGGGAGCTCTGGACTCTTCTCATCTTGCTCGTCTGAATGGTCTGAATGTTGGTGTCTTCGTCTGGAATGAAGAATGTGAAAAGTTTGTACCCCTATTTATAGGTGAGGGATGACAAACTTTCATTAATTGATGTTGGTCCCGGTGCAAACGAGTCTTACACGTGTATGGGGGGGGGGAATACACGTGTTTAGTGTTTTTAAAAACTTTTCTTACTGAGGTCAGCTTGGGTCAGGTTGTCCTGATGATTTGGTCCTGAGAAGCACAAATCGCTCGGAGTCAAAGTCTATCTCGAGACAAGGATCTGGAAATGCTTTCGATATACCTCGATAATCCCAACTGAGTCCTGAAATTTCAGAGATCCTGAGTTGCTTGGATCAGATAACTAACTTACTGAACCCTCGGAAGAGTAAGTTCAGTTTGGTAACTATTTGTTCTAGCTACTCAGATGTGCGGAATGGTTGGCCCTTAGTTTATACTCGTTTTAAGCTTTTGCTGAAAACCTTCCTTTAATGGAATAGTGATTAGGTCATGATTCAATTTATATGCAACTTTCAAATTGGATTGATTCCAACCTAAATATCGATGAAAATATGCTTTCAGAAAATATGCAACAGATAAATCAAGCAAAACAGAAAGCAAAGAACACAACAGATTATAGTGGTTCAGAGACTCAAGCTCCTACGTCCACTCTCCCTGATCTCTTCAGACAAATTCACTAATCACTTCCTTGAGCTTTCTGACTACCTCTGTAGTTTACTTACTGAACTTCGTACGAGTTTTACGACTACCTCTCAGTTTACTTACTCAACCCGACCTTGAGCTTTTCGACTACCTCAGAGTTTTTACTTACTCAACTCACACAAGCTTTCAGACTACCACAAGTAGCTTACTAACTTCTCCTCTAGAACTTTCTGACTACCTCAATGTAGTTTACTCACTCTTTACAACTCCAATCTCACCAACAATCACACTCAAACTACCTTACAAAGGGTTTGGGGTTTCTTGGTTGGTTCCAACTAGGATGAGATATCCTTTACAATAAAGAACAATGCAAAGGCTAGGATATCTCGACTAAGCTTTGGATATATCTTATCAAGCTAGGCTTAGTGGAATGAGCTCTCTTCGATTCAAAGCACTTGGGAAATTCTTGGGTTTTCGAGTGCTTCAACTTGCAATAATAAGTTTGAGCTCTTGAGTTGCTTACAAATTTCCCGTAACCTTTCAATGTAGAAGGTCACAAGTATTTATAGGCATACACCAAGGTCACTCTTGAAAACTATCCGTTGGAGAGATAGCTTCGTGAGTTTCCTCTTATGGTGTGTGAGAAACGGCTATATTTAGGGTTTGACACTCCCTAACACGTTTTAGGCAATAGCCTTTCATGTAGCCGGTCTTCACTTTTTGCAGTCTGGAACTTAGTACTTCTAACATCTTTTCAGTGACCTGTCGTTGTCAGTGTCAGTATGGTACAGTGTTGTCTTCCTCTTTTTGACTTTTGTCTCCAGTTAAAGGTAGACAACTCTACGGCTCTTTTGGTTATAATCTCTGAGTGATATAACCTTAACAACACTTTGTCTTAGTTCCTTTTGTCTGCATTTGAATGTCTTGGCAAATATCTATTTTTCTAAGGAATCGTGATCTTCTCAGTATTGCATCCTTCAGATAGATATGTTCAGTGCCTCGGAACATTCAGGTTTATACTGGGCATTCAGTACATTACTGACTCTTCAGTAGTTACTGTGCCTTCAGTATTCTTGATCTTCAGTTCTTCAGTCTTCTGTGTCTTCTGAGTCTTCAGGGTCTTCTGAGTCTTTAGCGTCTTCTGAGTCTTTACAGATGTACTGACTGATATACTGAGTCTTCATGATGAGTCTTCAGTTCCTCAGTTTCATACTGTCTTTAGTATCTCAGTTTCATACTGAGTCTTCAGTATCTCAGTTTCATACTGAGTCTTTAGTATCTCAGTTTCTCACTGAGACTTCAGTTTCTTCGTTTCATACTGAAACTTCAGAAACTTCAGTTTCATACTGAAACTTCGGTTTCTTCAGAAACTTACTGAGTTCTTCAGAATCTTCAGATCCTAACCTGATCTATATCTGCTGACTATACATTTTGCAGATAACATCCTGAATACCCTAAAACTGAATCCTGACTCAACTATCAAGATTATTCTGAACATGTCATACTCAGGGGTTTTGGGATCTAATCAAAATCATATCTTTATTAAATTCGTCTCCCAACAATTGAGGTGCCACGTGGCGGCCTCTGATTGGTCGAAGGGATTTGATGGCGTAATTAACGCAAATTATTTAATTTGATTGATTTGTCATTAATTCTCTTCTATTTATGACCAAATATCAGTCCGATTCGCTACATACGAGTATTTAAATGCTCGTAAAAATTTGACAGGCTTGTACCGTGTATATATATTAAATATCAGTTATTTAATTATTTAATTTGGAGAATTAATTTAGTAAATTCCCAATAAATAAATAAATAATTTTATTTTGATATTAATATGAAATTGTACACGTGTCACCATTTAATTGGATGTAAATTTTATTTGCTTACACTTCCCTTCTTGCGGTGCCACGTGGCGGTTTCTTGTTGGCCAAGTGGATTTGATGAGCTAATCAAGCCTGTCAATCAAATTTGATTGATTTGATTAGCAAATCAATCTAATTTAATTTGATTGATTTTCATTAACTTCTTCCTGGTCTTCGCGAGATACACGTTTGATCCGCTAAATACGTGTATCCGAGTGCACGTAAAATTTGAGTAGCTTGTACCATGTATATTAAATATCAAGTGTTTAGATATTAATTTCGAGAAGTAATTTATTTAAATTCCCAATGTAAATAGTTGATTTAATTTGATATTAATATCTAATTTGTCCATGTGTTTCAATTGGATGCAATTTTGATTTTCTTACAAATGCCCCCTCGTGCTTGGTTCGCGGACGAGTCTGATTTGGAATGAATGAAGCACGAACGCACCTCGATTATTTATTTGCTTTTGGACTTCTAAATTGTGAGTGAACTTTTAATTTAAGGAACTTTAGATAGTTTTCACTCGTATCAATGAGCCTTGACTCGAAAGACTCAATTTGAGAGTCACATACAGTTTAGTCTCGTATCATGGAGATTTAACTTGAATTTTTTTTTTGACAGTTTATACTCATATCATGGAGCCTTCAATTTCGAATTTGTAGATAGTTTAGTCTCTTATTAAGGAGGTTTGACCTGCAGATTTTTAGATAGTTTTCACTCGTATAAAGGAGCATCTAATTTGAATATGTTTGATAGCTTATGCTCATATTGGGGAGCCTTCAATTTCAAATTTGTAAACAGATTTATATTTTATCAAGGAGATATCACTTGAATTTGTTTGATAGTTGTTTTGCTCATATCAAAGAGCATTTCAGACAATTTAGTCTCTTGTCAAGGAGGTTTGCTTCGAGAATTTCAGTTAGTCTCTTTAAGCACTATCGCTTCTTGTTCAACTAATTGCATGACTTTATCTTTGACGATGATGCAACTTTGAATTGGGTGACCAACTAACATGTGCTATTTGCTAAAAGTTATCTTTATCATTTAAAAATGCATTAAGCATTAATTTGAAACTGCGTTAACTTTTCTTCCATCTTCATAGATTTGAAGAAATCATATATACTTCCTAGATCTGTCTACAGTGAGAATAAAAAATGGGCTTCTCAATGAAAATTAAATATATTAAAAAGTAAAAATTTATTTTATATCGTACATTATTATTTAAATAATTTATGAACTTATTAACGATTTGTCTTACATAGGTTTTATATCATAGTTAAAGTTTACCTTTATCATATAAAAATATGCTAGACATTAATTTTTGTAATTACATCAACTTCTTTTTTCATCTTCTTATATTTGAGGAAATTCTATACTTAGGGATCCTAATTTATGGATAATTTCAATAATAAGAATTAAATATATTAAAATAAATTTAATTTATTCTACCAATGAATAAAATAGTTATATTATAAAAATTTTAAATTTTTATTGAATTGTAAAGAGAACCCAATGAAAATTTTGATATCAATGAACGTGGATTTATATTATCAATTATGGTTCTATTTAATCTCTTCATATGAATTTTGTTCATATATTTAATATTTGATACAATATTTTTAACCGGTTCGAACCGACCGGTTCAACCTGTTGAACGGGGAGTCGGCCGGCAAACCGGCTGAAAACACACCTAAAATCCACTTTGAGGTTGAACCGGTTTTAACTGGTCAAAATCAGAAAAAAAAACCCGGTTCAACCGGCAAATCTCCCAACCGAAAAAATCCCTTATTAAAAAAAAATTAATTAGGTAAATGTATGAGGTGGGATAAATATATGAATCAAGGTCCACTTTCACCTCTTTTATAATACTTCACCTCATATGTTTCTCCAACACTTTCGATGTGGGATAAATGTATGAGGTGGGATAAATATATGAATCAAGGTCCACCTTCACCCCTTTTATATTACTTTCTCTCACATTTTTCTCCAACACTTTCGATGTGGGATAAATATATGAATCAAGGTCCACCTTCACCCCTTTTTATAATACTTCCTCTCACATTTTCCTCCAATACTTTCGATGTGGGACAAATATATGAGGTGAGGTACACTTCTTCCCTTTTATATTATTTTCTTTAATATTTTTCTCTAATACTTTCGATGTGGGATAAATATATGAGGTACACTTCTTCCCCTTTTATATTATTTTCTCTCAGATTTTCCTCTAACACTTTCGATGTGGGACAAAATTAGGAGATTCATCTATTTCCCCTTTATATACTTTCTCTCACATTTTCCTCTACTACTTACTCGATTTGGGATAAAAAAATAAGGTTCACCTTTCCCCTTTTATGTTACTTTCTCTCATATTATTGTGTTGTTTTTTATTATGATCATGACTCTATTGTGTATTTTTAAATATGAAAAGTTATAAAATATATGTTTAAATTTTTATAGGTATATATTTATTTTATTTTTTAATTAAATATAAGAAATATTGAAAAAAATTAGGCAGCAATCATTTCAATGGTTGAACCGCCGGTTGAACTGCTGACCGGTGGTCTGTCCGGTTCGATCACCGGTTCGGTTATGAAAATATTGATTTGATATATGGTTGATTTTGTGAACAATATTAACAAAAATAAATTATTGTTTTTATAAATACTAGTATTTCACCCGAGTGATGCTCGGTCACATTTACAATATTCTGTAATAATTATGAATTTGTAGAACTCCAATATAATATGAAAAGTACTTCCATGACCCAAATATCTAGTGAAAGTTTATCTCACGTATGTCACCCAAAATTCTCTTTTAATATAATAATCATATATAATTTTTTTTATGTATATTAATATTGAATTGTCAATTTATTATATATAAGATAAGGTTTAGTGCGTTGAAATTTTAATTATATATCATATTTTAAAAAAATTATACTCCCTCCATCCCAATCTTAACTACACTATTTTCATTTTGGGCATCCCAATCTTAACTACACATTTCCTTAAATGAAAATACTCACTTTAACTCACATCCTTCAAACACCCACTTATTTACCTTATGTCACTCTCTCATACCCTCAACACTTTATCACCTTTAGTAAATATTATTCTATTCTTTAATAAAGTTAAATTATCCTTTCTACTCCGAACACTTTATCATTTTATCACATGAAATACTAATAAATAATTTTATCTTAAACTTTGAGCACACATTAACCAAAATAAACAACTCTTTCTTAAACTACGAGCACACAGTAACCAAGTGGTTAAGATAGAGACAGGGGGAGTATGTAATATTTGTCAACATCAATAGTGTTGTTAGCTTATAGTAAGACATTTTATGATATAATAAATTAATGTATATATATATATTTAAGTAAATTGAATATCATTTTATCACATAAAATACTAATAAACAACTATTTCTTAAACTCCGAGCACACAATATCCAAGTGATTAAGATTGGGATGGAGGGAGTATGTAATATTTGTCAACATCAATAGTGTTGTTAGTTTATAGTAAGACATTTTATGATATAATAAATTAATATATATGTATATATATATTAAAGTAAATTGAATATTTAAAGAGGAAAAGAAAAATGAAGCTTAATTTAAAAAAAAAATATTTGTCTAAGTCTACTTAAACAACATTTACCTAAAAATCAATTATTTAATGAAATAGATTGCAAAATACCCATTACATTAGTCAAATAATATTATGTCATGAAACAACAATTATTTGTTGTGAGACGTTCTCCCTCTCTGGGTTTGGTTTTTGTTTTTTCTGTTGTTTTCTTCCTGTTTGGGTCATGGTGGTTTGTTGGTGATGCTTTGACTGATGCAATCCTGGTTTTCTTTTCGGACATGGTGCAAGCATTAGTGTGGGGCTTTCCTTTGTTGTTGTGCTCTTATCTGGATTGTGGTTCTCCCCCCCTCTGTTCCTCAAGATTGGTTCGAGGTAGGTGTTGTTTCGTTCGGTGGTTTGACCGTTCGTCTGAAGGACTTGTGCTTCGTTTGAAGAATTGATAATTTTGTATTTCTCTTCGTTTGTAGGATTGTACTTTGTACTTCTCTTTACCTTCTCTTTGTACGTCCTTTTGTCAAAAAAAAAAAAAAAAAAATAAAACCAATGAAATTAAAATTGGACATTGCCAAAATTATTGAGACTAAATTAACAATAAAAAAATTTATGGGACTAAATCTATTTGAGGCTAAACTTATGAGACCATTTGTGATTCAAACTCCTATTTTAAAGTTATTAGGTTGATTTAAAAATTTTATATTGAGATTTTTCTCAATTTTTTGATTTATCATATCAATTTTTTTAAATATGAATATATTTGTTTAAGTTTATACAAAATAATTAAATAAGATTATTAAAAAATTTAATTCAAAACACATCGAATTAAATAGTAGTATAGATAATTAATCCAAAAATATGTAGAGAGAGGGAGTGATGTTAAAAATGAGAGTGATTAAACATTGAGAGTGAGTGAGAGAGATTTCATAGTTCTAAACAATCTTATATAAATTTTAAAATTAAATATTATTATATAATTATTCATTTTAATTAAATAATTTTATATTGGAAGGCTTTGTTATAAAATATTTTACTGTGAAATATAAGTTTAAATAGGAATGATCTGAAAAATTCATGGATCCTGTGCGGGTCGAATTGGGTCAAGCAAATTTTTCCTAAATTTTTTTGTAGAAAAGGCAAAACAGGAAAACCCGCTCCCAGTGGATATTATTATTTAAAAAAAATGTATTATTGTAAGGATAATCATGTGTAACTACGTGATGATAATTTTTTATTTTTTTTACTAATTCAATGGTAAATGAGTCTTTACTTAAGACAGTTAGTCACACATTAAAAGGAGAAACATATAAAAAATAGAGGGGAATTCAGATGTAAATAGAGGGAGTATCGTTTTGTTCAAATACTAATACACATTTTTCTTTATAGTAACATATATTTGTCAAAATATATTAAAACTTGTATTACTGTAAATATATATGTATATGAGACGATTTTATACATGAGACAGAATACAAATTAACATAATAAATCAATATTTACCCTTTTCAAAATATTAAAACATCATTTTCAAATTATACATCGTTTTACCATGAGACCTATCATGTACGTGTGCCTCATAAAATATTTATGTACTATGTATTATATTTAAATTTGGGTGGGTAAAGACCCGTCGTCAGTATACAAAAATATATAATTAGATTTAAATCAAATCAAATTCAATTACTGTATTGAGCTCCATCCAAATGACAAATGCTCAATAGAATTTGGATCTAGTGTTGTACTAGGTCTTGTTAAGTAGTATTGGATCCAAATATATTATAAAATCGTATGATTTTATAGTATAACACCATATCCAAATACGTAAGTCATGCTGTATTGTATTGGATCCAAATATATTATAAAGTTGTATGATTTAAGGCTCCATTTGGATAGATGGATTTGAAACCCATAAATTTCACATACAAATCACCACTCTCTAATGAATTTACAAATACTTAGATTTGATAGTTTAGTTTAAAATGGAGAAATTTCAAATCCTCATCAAAACTAGTCATTTGAAATCCTCTTATCTGTACCCATTCTCTCTCTCTCCTTCCTTCGCTCTCTTCCCTTCTCTTTTATCTCTTGACAATTCATGATTTAAAATATATGCACTCTTACACTCATTATTTTTCAAATCCCTTCTATCCAAATGGACACACAAATCACCACTCTCTCCATTTGAATTTAATGAGTTTACATATAAGATTTGAGTTTAGTTTAAAATGGAGAGAATTGAGAGATTTCAAATCTTCTTTAAAATCATGTCAATTGAAATCCGCTCATCTCTACTAACTCTCTTCCATTCTCTCTTAATTCACGATTTGAAATATATGCATTCTTATCTTTGTTATTTTTTAAATCCATTCCGTATTCAAACGCCCCCTTATAGTATAGCACCATATTCAAATTCGTAGATTCCAAATACATTATAAAATCGTATCATTATAGTATAACACCAATATCCAAATCCGGCTTAGTCTATATGAGTGTTGCACGGTCACTCTAGATTGAACAGTTACCAGAATCAGGAGTAGTAATCAAAGTTCAAATTCTCCGCAATATTTGTCACCATTATCATTGACTACTCATAGCACCGCCATACCCTCTCCTATCAAAACTCCCATCCATTTTTCTCTCTCTACTCAAATTCCTACTCACAGAACTCAAATTCCCACTCTTCTGAGAACATAGAGACGGGGCACGATGGGATCTTTGACGACAGAGAATGAATTGGATAGAATCGATGGATTTGAACCAAAGGAACCGATTTTATACGTTAATGGCGTCCGTCGAGTTCTGCCTGATGGATTGGCGCACTTAACCCTTCTTGAGTATCTCCGAGGTAAAATAACATGGCATAATGTGATCAATTTATTTGAAAAGAGGAGCCGATTCGGCTTCTTCTCAATTTTTTTCTTGTAATTATAGTTTTTGACTTTAATGGTTGTTTCAATTTTTTTGATGGAAGTGGTATCGGGTTTGGCCAGTGAAATCATTCCCATCAAACACCAAAAGTTACTTAAAGAAGAACAGTTTGATAGGATGTTCTTGTATTAACAGCTAGATTAATTGAGTGCTACTGATTTCAATCGCTATTTAAGCAGTGGCGGATCTAGGGGAAGGGGACATATTTTGTACACGTATTTGTGTAGAATTATATTAATATGTAAATATGATCTTATTTAGACTTGTGTATGCGTGTACGTGTATAATCATGTATATCATCTTAAGGTTCGTTAATTAAATGCTGATTTTTTCAAGTAAATTTTCTTCGTATCTCGAGTAGAATAGTAGAATCAGCATTGATTGCAGATGACTGCAAGAACTACGTGATTTGTATATGTAAAATGCTGGAGAAGTGTTTAGTTTTACTATGCAAGTATTTTGGAGTGTAGTGATCAGGATATCTTGATTCTTGAATTTTGATGGCTTACGATTGATATAAGGGTCCAAGGTTGATGCCATTTGATGTTTAAAATACTGCAGTTGATACCTTTCTGCATGTTTTCTTTGTCTAATGTTCCTGTGCAGTTATCTGTTGAAAGCTTTCTTTTTGCAATTTTATATTCAGTTTTACATGCAGTCTGTATGTGTTTTCATCCTGAATGCAGAAATGGGCTTGACTGGGACAAAACTTGGCTGTGGTGAGGGAGGTTGTGGGGCATGCACTGTGATGATCTCCTATTTTGACCAAAATTCGAAGAAATGTGTGTGAGTCTCTCTCTCTCAGTACCTGTTTATGTGTGTACACACCCATTCAGATACAAACAAAGATAGTTTCTCGTGAATCTTGTCTGAGGTAGATTTTTGGTGATTTTATTCTATATTCTTCTTCAACTTCTGCTAAAACTTAGTAATGCAGCTCCAGATAACTCACTGACTTGTAGAGAGATCTTTTGTCTGATGAGTTTTATTTAGGAATTGAGTTCACAATTGTTCTATTGTCTTTCTTCTGTTATCAATGAATACTTGAGATTCTGTTCAATTCTTCCCTTTGGTTGGGGTTATTTTGTGGTATGTCTGTTTCTACAATTTATTTGTCTTACACCAGTTGCAGAGATTTAACTCAGGTTTGTGAGGCACATGAAGGTAAAACAATTTTATACTTGGGAAACGATTCTTTTTCGAATTTGTTCTGTATGATGGTCAGATCACACTTTGAAAAGTAGAAGTCCTAAACTGTTAAATTTGCTGACGATGAGAACAGCTAGTCACACACCATATTAATGTAATCTTTCCAGTATTTTTCTCTAAATATTTTAATACAAAGAATCAAAGATAGAGACCAATGAACTGATCATTGTATAAGACCAAAAGAAGATGATGATATCCTTCAGTATCCAATGTATTCTATTAACTACCACTTTTCCTCTATAGCACATATCAGGTCAAATGTTTTGTTATGTATTTGTTAAGAGAAAATTGGAAGTGTTCTTAGAATTCTTGAATCTATTTTAGTTATCTGTTCGTTTTCCATAGTACTATGTACTGATACTAATGTTGTATTTGCCCTATCTGCTTAAGGCTTCATCCATTCGTATCTTATCCCTGGTGATTTGCTCTTCGTCTATGTGTCTATGTCTATTGTATTTTTGTGACAAATAAACAAGAAAAATGTGAATAACTTTTTACTTTCCACTCCTTTATCAGGCATCATGCAGTTAATGCATGCTTGGCTCCACTGTATTCTGTAGAAGGAATGCACGTAATTACGGTTGAAGGTATTGGCAGTCGCAAACATGGATTGCATCCAATACAGGTATCATCCTTGTTTTGTCTATAAGAAAAGAGACAGTAGTCGTGGATAAGGGTTAAATTCCTGATGTATTTACTTGTCAATTTCCTTGGAGTTATTTCAGAAGTCTGATCATCACATCACCTGAACTTCAGTTAGTTGCTCAATTACTGTCCACTTTTAAATATTATGCAGTTCATTCAAGAGTACTAGCTCATCATTCTTTAAATTTTGTGATGACATATTGAGTTGAAGTATGTTCTGATACATGATACATCTGTAATGTGCTGTAGGAGTCGTTGGCAAACTCACATGGCTCACAATGTGGCTTTTGCACCCCTGGTTTTGTGATGTCCATGTATGCTCTTCTTAGATCATCAGAAAAACCACCCACCAAAGAGGATATTGAAGAAAACCTAGCAGGAAATTTATGTCGTTGCACAGGTTATAGACCAATAATCGATGCATTTAGTGTATTTGCAAGAACCAATGATGCCTTGTACACCCATGGATCCTCGGGCCTCTCAAGCGGTGATTTTGTTTGTCCTTCAACTGGTAAGCCATGTTCATGTGGGCAGAATTTAAAGGATGATAAAGAAAGTAGAGAAAGTAGCATCCATGAAGGTGATATTTTGAAGCCACTTTCTTTCAGTGATTTTGATGGAGCTTCATACACTGAGAAAGAGCTAATTTTTCCTCCAGAGCTTCTACTGAGGAAATCAACTAATTTATATTTGAATGGGTCAAATGGACTTAAATGGTATCGTCCATTAAGCCTTCAGCATTTATTTAATATAAAAGCAAGATATCCCGATTCCAAATTGGTTGTTGGTAACACAGAGGTGGGTATTGAAACAAGGTTAAAAAGTCTCCACTATCCAGTTCTGGTCCATGTTTCTCACGTGCCCGAACTTAATAAGCTGGTCATAAAAGATGATGGCTTGGAGATTGGTGCAGCAGTCAAACTTTCAGAACTAGTCAAAGTAATGAAAAAGGTTTTAGACGAGCTCTCTCCTTTTCAAACTTCAACTTGTAGGGCCATACTGGAACAGTTAAAATGGTTTGCTGGAACGCAAATAAGAAATGTTGCTTCTGTAGGTGGAAATATATGCACAGCAAGTCCCATATCAGATCTTAATCCTCTATGGATTTCTGCTGGAGCAAAATTCCGCATATCTGATTGTAGAGGAAACGATAGAACTTGTGGAGCAGAAAATTTCTTCCTGGGGTATCGTAAAGTTGATCTTGCTTGCAGTGAGATCCTAATTTCAATTTTTCTCCCATGGAACTTGCCTTATGAATTTGTGAAAGAGTTTAAGCAGGCTCATAGGAGAGATGATGATATTGCTATCGTTAATGCTGGAATGCGAGCCTGTCTTGAACAGAAGGATCAGAAATGGGTTGTTTCTGATGTATCAATTGTATATGGAGGTGTTGCTGCTTATTCTATCTCTGCCTGCGAAACAAAAAAGTTTCTGATAGGGAAACATTGGAACAAAGAGCTATTGCATGGTGCTTTGAAAATACTGGAGAAGGACATTGTGGTGAAGGATGATGCACCGGGAGGGATGGTGGAGTTTCGGAAATCTTTAATCCTAAGTTTCTTCTTTAAGTTTTTCTTGTGGGTCTCTCACCAAATGGACGGATTGCCACTCTTTGATGAAACAGTCCCCATATCTCATCTATCAGCCATAAAACCATTTCATCATCCTTCCACTATAGGAAGCCAGGATTATGAAATTGTAAAGCGTGGGGCTGCTGTTGGAGCTCCTGAAGTTCATCTTTCATCAAGACTTCAGGTTTGTATGTTTCTAATGCATAAATGTCACCACAAGTATAATTTGTTTGTGCAAGCAAGTTGATCTTCAAATGCTGCTTTCTTTGTCAATTGGGGTCTAATGCAACCTTACATTCTTATGTCAGCACCTAATACTGAGCTGTATTTATATACTTCACCACGTCTATCCTTATATTTATATTTATATTAGGAAGTTATATAATGCATCTTGCCTGCCTAGTCACTGTAAACCCTTCATTCAGTAGTGTACACATTCGTTACCTGTCAAAAAAAAAAAAGTAGCGTACACATTCGTTTTAACTATCATCAAAATGGATGTGAGCATTTTCATTTATCTGTGTCTCTTCATCCATGTTCTGTTTTATGACAATCGTTTCTCATCCATCTCATGGTCTTCCATTTGTTGGTATCATTGGATAAAACAAATTAGATAAAATAAAACAAATTAACAGTTAAAGTTTTGGTCCTGGGACTTTTTCCCGTCCTAATAATGGGTGCATAGGTGTCACCATCTGCCAATAGTTAAGAAATTGAACCTCGTGATCTGATTTTTTTTTTGTTCTTCGATAAAATGGCTTAATTGGTTTCACTTTTTGAAATCAGATAAATCAAAATCAGTTGATTAAAATAAAGTGTTGGTGGGAGGGAGGGTTCTATTCCTGAATTCATAGTAGGATTTACAAGGGTTGAGTGAAGAAGAGTATAAAATACAGAACAAAACTAAAATCCTAAACAAAATGAATGAACCTACAAATGTTATTTTGGACAAATTTCTATTCATCTATTTGAATTTTTCCTTAAAAAAATATTGCACTCAATTTAATTTGTAAATCTAGAAGATTAATTATTCTTAGGCTATTATTAGGACAAGCGAGGCCATTATGGTGTAATCAGTAGACAAGTATTAGTCATTAACAGCACTGTTTGTTTACTGGTTGTTAATAATCTACCCTCCCACTGTTTTCTCTACTGCAAATTTTTTCTGGCTTGTCGCGGACAGTTTTTAACATAGTTGAGTTTTCTCACAATATGGTTTTGTGCTCCATTTCTATTTAATAACAGTTAGTTACTCAAAATTCCAATTATAAAGAAACCATGGAAATATAGAACAAAATATACAAATGAATTTACTTGCTGCTCCCTTGAAACCCTAATAAGCTCCTGTATTTGACTCATTTGCTCAACCAAGCCTGTAATAGCTACTCTCCTGAACTTTGATTTAACTGTCGTATGTTCTTAGTACTTGGCTCATAAAACATTTCTGAAAATTATAAATTGCTACATCTTTTTACGTGCTCCTTTATTCAGCAGAAGGTCTTGGGTAACTGCAGGTTACAGGTGAAGCAGAGTATACAGATGATGTTCCCACGCCTCCAAATAGTTTACATGCTGCATTAATCTTGAGTAAAAAGCCTCATGCTCGTATACTTTCGATTGATGATTCAGCAGCGAAGTCTTGTCTGGGATTCGCTGGAATATATTACGCCAAGGATGTGCCGGGGGACAATATGATCGGGCCAGTTGTTGTAGACGAAGAACTTTTTGCTTCAGAAGTAGTCACATGTGTGGGTCAGGTATATTTTCCATCTGATATCTGCTTCTGCAGAAAACTTTCTCTTCACCAGTATAGTGATGCGGTTGAGCATCTCGAAGTTTATTATTGCATTCCTTACCTCTTGACTTATATGAAGAAACATTTTTGAAGTGTTTACATTTAATTCTCTGTACATGAGATAATTTGTATTAGCATAAATGATTGTGATTGCATTAGAAATAGATTATTTTCTTAACTGTTTGCTAAATATGCTATTTCAATCAATAATGATTTCTTCAACATTGTAACATCCCAATTTCAGCGGGTAAATTTTATTACAAATTTTTATTTATTTATAATGTTTAAAATACTTATATGAGAAATAAAAATTTAAAATTTATTGTTCGAGTTCCATTGAATTTAATGCACTCAACCACCTCAGAAATGTAGCTCACTACCCTGAAAAGTTTAGTTATCTTGTTGGACTGCCACCTTAACTGTTAAGAACCACATCGAATCCACAAGAAATTGCGGACGGGTACTTAAAGTGGTAGTCAATCCTCCACTCTTGAGCTAGCTTTTGGGTGGAGTTAGGGCTTCCATGCTTGAGTGCCTAACAATTGGTCCGACCTGCCGGATCCCAGACGTGTTACAGAAGAGGTCTACTTGGGAAAGGGCCGCTCGACACCAGGAACCATGCTGCACAGGTCTGCCTGGGTCACTGAAGGGTCCCCAGTGTGAGAGCCGTCCGTGGACTTCCCGCATTCAAGGGGGGGTCGATTGTTACGATCCCACATCGAATCCACAAGAAATTGAGGATGGGTACTTAAGTGGTGGTAGTCATTCTCCACTCTTGGGCTAGCTTTTGGGTGGAGTTAGGGCTTCCATGCTTGAGTTCCTAACAATAACTTTTCAAGATAACCATTTGAGTACCCTAGTAAATAAATGTATTGCATTAACTAACATATCAATGACTTTTTTTATAATCCGAATCAAAGTTACATATTGTTCAATGAAAATCTTTTCTAGATAGAGACTGACAGCCTGTTTTAGTTTTTCTTTGAAGTATGCTCTTTCACATTCATCAAAGTTACGGAGTTCCATTATTATTGCTCTGCAGGTTATTGGTGTAATTGTAGCTGATACACATGAAAATGCAAAGCATGCTGCTCGGAAAGTCCAAATTCAATACGAAGAACTACCAGCTGTCTTGTCCATTGAAGATGCTGTTGCATCTGATAGCTTCCACCCTCAAACTGAACGAAGTCTAAGGAAAGGGGATGTGGAACTCTGCTTCTTATCAGGGCAATGTGACAAGATTGTAGAGGGAGATGTCCACATTGGGGGTCAGGAGCATTTCTACTTGGAGCCAAATAGCACTCTAACATGGACGATTGATGGTGGAAATGAAGTCCATATGATCTCATCTACTCAGGTAAGTATTTTAACTTGACATTTACTACACTCTATGCACCTTTCTTACATGCCCACAGATGGGTGGGAATTGGCCGGGTAGCTAGGCCTCACATAAAAAAACTTGAGCCTGGTATTTAATTTTGGGCTCAAGCCTGGCCTGTTATCTATCATAGGCTTTTTAAAGAGCCTAAGCCTGGCCTGAAAGCCTTTTAAAAGCCTATATAAAAGATTATTTTTTTTTACAACCTTATTATGACTACTATTCATTATAAAAAATTCAAAATCGCACCTACACAAATTTCAAGTGTACAAATAACAATACTAAGTGCTTTATCAAATCACCAAAAACAATAACAAAATTATTATAAAAGTGAATAGTTGCTAAAATATTTAAAGCATTATAAAAGTTAATAATTACAGTGTTGTGTTACTTGCATTTGTTAGATACTCTACTACTACTAGTTATTAGTATTAAATATTATCTATTTTATTAATATACATCTATTTTATTAATATATGATATACAATTATATAGTTATATATATATATATATAGTTAAATAGGCCCGCCCGTTGGGCTTAAAAGACCTACGGAAAAGCTCAAGCCTAGCCTATTTAAGTAAATAGGCTTTTAAAAATGCCTGAGCCTGGCTTGATTATTAAACGAGCCGAGCCGAGCTTTAGTAGGCCGGGCCGTAGGCCCCTGTCGGGTAGCCTGGCCTATTCCCACCCCTAGGCCACAGTAGGTTTATGGCAGAAGGTACTTCACCACAATCCTTTTGATCAACTATCATGAATTTTGGTTAAGTTACACCTACTACTCATAATAGTTTGCTGAGAAATCCTTCTCTTAAAATGTCTCCATAGTTTGCTGAAACCTAGTTGGATGTCAGACTAATATTCCTTGTTTAGTTTATTTTATTCCTTGTTGAATTTATCTTTGGAGTCCTTATCTTGTAAACGTAATATAGATAGGCTCAAACTCTCATTTAGAGAACCTTGAAACCATTAGTTGAACTACATTGAAGTTCTCCCAATTATTTAACATCTTTTTGATTGATTTCTTTCATATGACTATCACATGGCTTTCCAAATAATTGTCGGTAAGGATCTCATATCTTGTGTTACTATAAGTTTGTATATATTACATTGCCACCTCTTACAATTTGGAGGCTGCGCTTTTGGCAATTCCATTCTTTTCTTTTGTTGCGTATTATGTTTTCAGCAAGTTTAACAAAGGATATATTTGCATATAGATCTGATTGTTGTAGTCTATACTAAAATTTTGTGTGTTTTACTTGCAGGCCCCTCAGAAGCACCAAAAATATGTTGCCCATGTTCTTGGTCTTCCAATGTCGAAAGTAGTCTGCAAGACAAAAAGAATTGGCGGTGGTTTTGGAGGAAAAGAAACAAGGTCTGCTTTCATTGCTGCCGCCGCTTCCGTTCCATCATATCTACTAAATCGTCCTGTAAAGATTACATTGGATAGGGATATTGACATGATGATTAGTGGTCAACGCCACAGTTTCCTCGGAAAATATAAGGTATCTCTTGATCATCGATATTACTTAAGGTTACTCAAATTTCATTCATAATATCGACAGTAACGATCACAAGGTTGATTATAGCCCCTGGGTAATGTGCGCGTCTTTAGAGCTTTATGCATAGCGTACGAGACTAGTGTACCATAGCGGGCTAGTAGTCGGAAACTTAGCAAAGCTGGATAAAAACTAGTCACGAAAATCATGTTGGCTTGAGTCAACCCAATTTTTTCTTGCAAGCTCTGTTGTTTGATCAGAGTGGGAAGAACTATTGTTTTTTCTAACAATAAAAACATTAGGTTGTGTTTGGATGGAGGGATTTGGACCTGTGGACTTATAAAACCCACAGTCAAATCCATTATGTTGTTTGGAATAAAAACGAAATCAAGAATTTATAAATCCTTCTTTTTAAATCAATGGATTTGAAATCCTACTTTTTAGTTATAAGTGGGTGAATTTACAAGTCTTCATCCTTCAAAGTTCTTCTGTTAGCATGCAGCAAGGAAACAGATTAAAGTGAGGAAATCGGGTGCTTCGGCCTTCCTTAATGTGGAAAGATGTTGAGAATTATAGCCCGTCTTATTAACATGTTTATTTATTAATGACTTAGTATGGTTAATTTCTTGGTGATTGTTGAGTTAGTTAGTGATTTATCCAATGTACATTACTCAATGTTCTATGACTGAATCATTGCTGCCAAAAATACTGTAGGTTGGTTTTACAAATGAGGGGAAAATACTCGCTTTGGATCTTGAGATCTTCAACAATGGGGGAAACTCACTTGATCTCTCACTTGCGGTGCTTGAACGTGCCATGTTCCATTCGGACAATGTATATGAGATTCCAAATGTAAAAATTAAAGGGAAAGTCTGCTTCACTAATTTGCCTAGTAACACTGCTTTCCGAGGATTTGGTGGTCCACAAGGTATGCTAATTACTGAAAACTGGATTCAGAGAATCTCCATGGAGCTTAACAGAAGTCCGGAAGAAATTAGGGTATATATTATATTTTCGATGAAAATTTCCTTTTTTATGATATCTTTCGTGACAATAGTTTATAATTATCTATATCTATTCCCTTTGTATGCATGTACTGTTTTCAGGAGATCAATTTTCAGAAAGAGGGATCAATGTTGCATTATGGTCAACAAATTGAACACAGCACGTTGGAGCGTCTCTGGAATGAACTAAAAGCATCTTGTAAATTTTTGGACGCTCGCGAAAAGGTCAAGCAGTTCAATGCTCATAATAGATGGAAGAAACGGGGCATCGCAATAATCCCTACAAAATTTGGCATCTCTTTCACTGCCAAGTTTATGAATCAGGTAGTTTTTGTTTTTCTACTTTTCCTTTGATAAATTTGATCTGATTGTCAATTTAATTTATCCATCTGCTATTGGTTCTAGGCAGGTGCACTTGTTCAAGTGTACACGGATGGAACTGTATTAGTCACACATGGGGGTGTCGAGATGGGTCAGGGTTTGCATACAAAAGTGGCGCAGGTAGCTGCTTCTGCTTTCAACATTCCACTCAGCTCTGTATTTATATCAGAGACGAGTACTGATAAGGTGGAAGCTCTCTTTCTATCTACAGAGATCATGACTGTACAATGATGAATTTCTTTTGTTTTTATCTAACCAGCTTTAATTTTGTTAATTCTGATCTATTTATTATTTCATTCTAATAATCACTCCCGGAACTTATGGTTTGAGAGAGTAATCTTTCCTTGAGAAAAATAGAATATATGGTGCCCATGTATATGACGTTCCGTGCAGAGCTGTTGCTGAAGGAAAATGAATTACGATTCATAGGTTCAAAATTATAAATTATTAACTTGGATATAAACCTAAAATTTTGGGATTTTTTCAGCATAGAGTCTGAAACTTATATGACATAGTCTTGGATTAGGCTCCAACTCATCATTTTCTGGGTGTATTTGTCAATTTTTTTATTAAATCGAAAATTTCTTTTTCTTCTACTGGAATTTATAGGGAAATGGAATAGAATCTGCACCTGAGTTTGGGTCAACTAATTCTTTCCTCACTCTTTAACTATTGATTGGGATTATGTGGAAACTCAATCCATTTTTCGATAGATCCATGTTTTAACTCTGTAGACTGTTCTAAAATATTTGATTTATGTGTCTAGAAGCAAAGATATTTGTATCAGCCTACTTACATTATACTTGTTTGTTAACTAGGTTCCAAATGCATCACCAACAGCTGCTTCTGCAAGTTCTGATATATATGGTGCAGCAGTTTTAGATGCATGTGAGCAAATAAAAGCACGTATGGAACCCATATCATCCAAACACACCTTTGGCTCCTTTGCTGAGGTAATCTTATCTTAAATATTCACACTATGTCTAGGTCCAGGTTCTGCTAGCCGATTACCATATATAATGGAGATTTTTCCTTATTCAAGAAAGTTGATGTGTTACAGTAATAGAAAGTTCAAACAATGATTCTGTGTACTTCTCAAAAGTACTCACAAAGGTTTTTTCCTGTATGAAGAAAAAGAAACCTAATAGTTCATCTGTAGAGAGGCAACAGATGCCTAAATTGATTATTTGGTAGCTGATGATGTACAAATGAAGAATTATATATTCTAAGAAGCTAAGTTATTGCTCTCAAAAAAAAAGAATGAAGCTATCTCTTGTCATCTTGTGAATGAGTTCTGAACTATTGTTGGACAAGCATATCGGAGAGAAGCATAAGTTGAAGATATTATGGAAGATTGATAGATGAGGCGAAACATTTTCTGTATAAACAGATAATGAACATAGAGAATATACCACAAGAAGATACAACACTATAAAATTCCGAACTCCAAGATGTCTAAGAGGCCATCTGAGCTGTCTTTGAAACATCACTAATGTGTCAGATAGTGACCCTGTGACGCTGTTAGTGATATATGTATATCTATCTGGGAGAGAATAATCATTAGATTCGCCCACCCCCACCCTTCTTGGGCTTGAACCTGAAGAAGAGGCATAGTCAAAACATAGGGTATCTCAGTTAATGAAGAAATAACTGCTATTTTACATGAGAATATGAAATACATGGCCTTCATTTACAGTTTCTTAGATTGACACCAGACTGGACAATTAATTGTGAATCAATAAAAAAGAGAGAGATACAGAGTCCAAATACATCTTCTTGTAATTTTGTCCTCTTTAAATAGTCCTCTTAGTGAATTTTATCACAGTTTTTTTCAAGTGTCTATTTGTGCATCTGTACTGAACTTTTTCAGATCTTTACGTTGATCGATGGAAATATAAAAGCAAGATTGAAATGATACTCAAATACCATCTTTAAAAAAAATCTACACTAGTCCACCTTGAAAATGTGAAAGATTAATTGGTAAAATCTAATTATTTATATGTTGGTGCTGATCAAATAACACAAAGCTGTTATTTATTATCGAAGTAGGATTGCTGCTCAGTAAAAGCTGGAAGTACTTAGGAGTTCATTAGAGCTGGATATATGTCGCATGTGCAGATAACATTAAACTTTCTCATCTTTAGTATCAGATAGTTATTATGACTTTATTTCACCTAACTCTGTAGTTGCTAGCTGTATGTATATATGTTATCTTCTTTTGCCTTGTGAAACACTCATTTCACATGACTTTGGTGCAGATATTTAATTATACTAAGAAGTTGGTTTCTTCTAGTCATTTTGATACAAGCTCTGTGCTTTGAATATCAGCTTGTTTTTGCATGCTACATGGAACGGATAGACCTTTCTGCTCATGGATTTTATAAAACCCCTGATATTGGCTTCGATTGGGAAACTGGTAAAGGGAATCCATTCAAGTACTTCACTTGTGGGGCTGCATTTGCTGAAGTAGAAATTGACACATTGGTAGGAAACTTCCACACGAGGCAAGCAGATGTCATTTTGGATCTTGGATTTTCACTCAATCCAGCCATTGATGTTGGACAGGTTGGTGTTCCCTTATATACTCTTTTTTTTGATTGTTACAAAATCTTTTTACATTCAGAGGTTTTATATGATGTTTGCTCGCCTAATCTGGTTTCTTTTGTTTCCTAAAATGTTTGATTGGTTTTAGTCAGTTGATGCATCATAGAAGAAAACACAACTTGTTGCAAGATCAAATGCTACCCTGAATCCCTGAATATTTGATAGATCTGTGCCTCAGTTATGGTGTACGCGTATTATACAAATTAGTCTGTTCAAACGATAAACATTTACGTGCATACAGTTACTGACTAGGGGAGAATAAGATTGTGAAATTTCAATCTTAGGACTAGAAATATTATTAACTACTAAATCTTC
Organism: Stenogyne calaminthoides; assembly: GCA_037126765.1. NCBI lineage: Eukaryota > Viridiplantae > Streptophyta > Magnoliopsida > Lamiales > Lamiaceae > Stenogyne > Stenogyne calaminthoides. The sequence goes on from JBBCBC010000015.1 coordinate 11,298,660, forward strand.
TGTATCATATGGTTGTCTAGACTCTAGATTAGAGACATGTTATTTTTCATTTAAGCAAAATATTTTCTTTAATAAAATCCCAAGCTAATTGAACATTCTAAACCACAATACTCCATTATCTAGCTATATCAGATGTGAAAAAAGTTGTGAAGATGTTCCATCCATTCTAAGCTTGTAACTCTGAAGAATTGCACTTGACGATCTCTTTATGAGCATATTTTGGCAAATTAGTTAAATTCCAATTTGAATTTTCCTTTTCTTGATTGATTTCGTAAATTCATTACACAGATTGAAGGGGCGTTTGTACAAGGTCTTGGGTGGGTAGCTCTGGAAGAGCTAAAGTGGGGCGATGCTGCTCATAAGTGGGCCCCACCAGGATGTCTCTACACTTGTGGCCCTGGAGCTTACAAAATTCCTTCCATTAATGACACCCCCTTCAAATTCAACGTCTCCCTCCTCAAGGTATACATACAATCTTGTCTTTTAACGTCTCGAATCTTGTTGCTGCTGAAATTAATGTGAACTGGTTTACAGGATGCTCCAAATCCAAAGGCTATCCACTCATCAAAAGCAGTGGGGGAGCCACCCTTTTTTCTCGCATCGGCTGTTTTCTTTGCGATCAAGGACGCCATCAGAGCTGCCAGGGCTGAAGAAGGCCTCACTGGCTGGTTTCCTCTCGATAACCCTGCCACACCCGAACGTATACGAATGGCTTGCTTTGATCAATTCACCAAACCCTTCATCCACCCTGCTTTCCTTCCAAAACTTAGTGTTTAGCCTCAATTCTCAATTCAAATAATTGTATACGCTTTCTGCTCCATAATTGTATTGTTGTTGTAGTACAACATACGGGTTACAAGAAGTCATATATGTTCATCTCGTGTACAGGACGAACAGGTCACACGTAAAATTATTTGTCTTTGTTGTAGAGTATAACATGCTTTGCTAATCACTACTCTAATTATGTGGTTTGTCAATTTTGATGTGCCATTGCTAACAAATTAAATGTGTTTTGTTGAAAGTGATTCTAATAAATATGGCAGCGATCACAATAAAGAGTTATTACAAGAGAATCTTTATATATATTATTTTTTTGGAAAGATAAAATGAAATATATTATCACGGGTATAAGGGGTACTCGAATCTCATATCTTATAAGTCCATACTAACCATATAATAAGCAAGCTTACAACTTAGGCGGGATGCACTCTAGAGGTTGACATTCTCAAATATAATAAGGAACCACAAAAGATAATCGTTAGTGAGCGCGTATCTACTTTCACAAATAAAATTTTATACCATCGATAAGTTCGTTCAGAGTGTACGGACTGTTTTTGAAAATAAGCCAATAAGAGTATTTATAGTGTTAACTTGGGTGTTTTTCTTTTCATTGTTTAATAATACTAGAAATTCTCACACCTTATGTGTAGTGTGTGATATTATATGAAACACGGTGGGTACGTCTCAAAAAATACATTCAAATTCAATACTCCCTCCGTCAAACAATTGTCTGCACACTTATCTTATTCGTCCACTGCACTATTGTAAACGCACACAAAAAAATGGACTTTTTGAAAAAAAAAATACTGATATACAACACTTACCATACAAAAAATGTAACATAAATTTTTGGGATACCGAAATTTCGGTACTGTGTCGATTTAAAAATGTAGAAAATATTGGTATTCGGTATATTACGTGTATAACATGCTGAACTCTACATAATTATTTATGTTGATGTTGAAAAGATGTTGTTTCATATGTGATACAACATCCTGGACAAAATCAGTAATTTGTCATTTCTTTTTACACTAACTCCGATTTGTTAGATGTTTCCTTTTATGTTTCTTACACTGCAGGTTGAAAACATGGTAGTTATTATGTCAAGCGGTTGTAATTGTAAGAGTGATGATTGAAAAGATCATGGGTGATTATCATAAGATCATGAAGTGGTATGTGGAGATTTTCTAGGATGTCAAAATCAAGCCTAGTGGATAGGACAATGAAGTTGTTCGAATTATATATACACACTGCATTGGACGTTTACAAGTGAGCAAGATTAATATTCCAATTCATTATCGCCAAATTTCAGAAGATAGTATCCGAGACACAAGTATTTAGTATATCTAGGAGTGTGAGGGTCGATGCTATTGGTTTGTGTTGGTAGAATGTATTTCAACATTCCTATCAATATTGTATTTGTCTAAGTAACATGTATGTTAGGTTGAATAAGATTGCTAGTCATACGTGTGAAAATGTTATTTTGGGAAATGTGTTTTTACACTATACCTTTTGGGGTCTTGTAAAATGTCATTGTTTGTATCACTACTTGTTATAGTGAAATTTTTAGTCATAAGACTCGTATTGTTGGGAAATTTTTATTTAGTTTTGATGGAAGTTCAAAAACAGGTTGTAATAGGACCAGTCAGATCTGTTAGCTGACTGATGACTTAGAATCAGATTAAGATGACCAGCTGATATGTATAGATAGCTGATGTAAAAGATAGGTCACATATTGAGGGGGAACTCAATATGTATAGGTCAGGTCAAATTTATCAGATGACCAGATAAGGTCAGATGATCAGAAGACTATGACAAGTCAGAAGACAAGAAGAAGTCAGATGATCAGATGAAGACTGAAGACACTGAATCTCAGAGAAACCTGAAGACTCAGAGAAACCTGAAGACTCAGTAAGAAACCTGAAGACTCAGTATGACTGAAGACACTGAGAGTCAGAGTAACCTGAAGATCAGAAGACTACCAGAAGACCAGAAGACAAGAAGACCTACATCAGTCGAGTCTGCAAATTGTGCTAAGACAATCTGCATCAGAAGACTCTATCAGGTAGACTGATCAGTTATCTGATCAGGTCAGCTCACACCTGGTGTTAACCAAAATGGTACACCAGACCATGCGAATCTTCTACAAGAAGAATATCAAACGTTAATTGGACAAATACTGAAGTGATGTACTCGTGAAGCCAATAAGAAAGCGACACGTGCACAAAAAGAGCTGACAATGCGGGATTCGGCGCTGCGGAGACAAACTGCGCTAATCATGCCTTCGACCACACCGATATTCAAAGCACGTCACATCAAATCCTACAAACCTACCAAATATAGCCAGAAATTCAAATTGCTCTCCAACGGCTCTTTGATTTCGTGGTCTATAAAATGAGATTGCTCTTCAAAGTGAAGAAGGACGAAAATAACGGAAATTATCAAGAAGCTCAAACTATAGCAGAATTTCCGCACGAAGAACACAAAATTTGAAGATTATTCTTAAGTGTTCATCCCATTGTTCTTAGCATAGAAATCTCATCCTCTAGCTTTTGGCTACATAAACACTAGGATAGATTTCCAGTTGGAACCACAACAAATCTTTACCCAAACTCAAAAGTTAGGTTAAGTTTGTTTTGCAAGATTTCAGACTAAGGATTCTAGTTCTGATAACTGGGATCGGTTGAGTGTGAACTCGATAAACATCTGTTGGGTGTTGGACTAACACATTAAACTAAGTCCAGTGGGTTAAGTTGGTTTAGTTGGTGCCCCTTGTGATAAGGAAGAGTGGACGTAGGACCGTTTGTCTGAACCACTATAAAAATCTTGTGTGCATTTACTTGCTCTTACTGCTTTACACTATTACACACAACCGAGCTTAAAACTGCATACATATTCTGAGTTAATATCAGTCTGCACCAAGCAACTGATCCGATCAGGTTGACAGCTTAGTCAGCCGATTGAAAACTGACTTGAGAATCTGATTTGATAAAACTGGTTTTTCACACGGGTATTAACTAGCTTCCGCACTATCAGTTAAACTGGCAGATATCTAACTGATCTGCCCTCAGGCGCTCAGTAAGATTTAATATCAGTCTAAACTGATTCACTTGCACTCTGATCAGGCAAACTGTAATCACACCTGATCTGCACGAAAAAGTTTTCAGAAGTCTATTCACCCCTCCCCTCTAGACTTCTGCCCTCACGAAACCCGGTCGGGACCTACAAGTGGTATCAGAGCAGTGGTTCTACAGATCACTGGCTTTGAGTATCATCAGTTCTTAAGGAAGAATCTTTGTGGTCACTTGAACTGATCTTGAAAAATCGTTTTCAAAACTCATTCGTTTTCAAAATCACTATCAGCATGGATAATACTTCTGGTATGTATCATGATTTGTCTAAATTTTCCAGTGATGAGTATGCAGACTGAACAATATACATGTGCAACTATCTGGGATCAATAAGCGGCAGTCATCTATCATGACAACCCAGCTGTTGGAGGTGATCCATATTTTGCAGTTGGAAGCCTTGTCCGTAAGAGTCCTGCCCTGATGGATGCAGAAGAAAGAAAGCTGTATACACTGGATACAATAGCCAGGCATATAATCATGAAGACCATGGATAAGATAACCAAAGAAAAGATAAAGTATCTCTAGACAGCTAAACAGATGTGGGATACGCTTGCTGAGATGTGTGAAGGAAATGATCAGATTAAAGATAGCAGACTGCAAGCTGAACTGGTGAAGTTCGAGAAGCTTAAGATGCTGCCAAATGAAACCATCAATGAGCTCGATGGGAGAATCACCATGTCAGTCAACAAGCTACGAGAACTTGGACGAGAGATGTCAGATAAAGACATCAATTACAAGATCTTGAGATCTCTTACCAAGAAGTGGGACATGAAAGTCACGGTAATCAAGGATTGTCAAGATATTGCCAAGATGAAGCCAAGCAGCCTGTTCCTAAGTCTTAAAGCCCATGAGTTTGATCTGATCGAAAGAGGGCAAGAAGAAGAAGACGAGTCACCTGCTGAAGCCACAACCTCCACATCAAAATCAGTTGAATTCAAAGCAGCCAACAGCAAATCAAAGGCTACTGAACCTGTTGGAAACATAATAAGCCAAGCTGAACAAATCGCTTTGCTTACCAGAAAACTTGAAAGATCTAACATTCAACTTGGTAAGTATCGCAGATTTTACAGGGATTATCAAGACAGCAGAGGAAGAAATAGGAGGCCAGCTGACAGATCTCCAGAAAGGACTAGATCTGATGACCGAAGGGATCACTGAGAAGATAAGAAAAGAGATGATCGGTCTGATGAAAGAAGAGACAACAGATCTGAGAGAAGAAGTTCTGATTACAATCAGAAAGGAAAGTCACCTGACAGATCCTACAGACGGAGTGACTCACCTGGCAGAAGAAGTTCCGTGGATCGTGGATCATGCTTCAACTGTGAGAAACCAGGTCACTACAGCGCAGATTGCCCAGACCTAACTCCTAGAGAAAGAGAAGAGAAGCAGAACAAAAGAGAACAACACTATAGGGACAGAAAAGCCATGATTGCTGATACATAAGGAATCGATGCTCATCCGCCGTCTGAGGATTCAGGCTACTCATCAGTAGAAGACTTCTGTGTGATAAGCAATGCTGATGATTTCTACGACCATGAAGATCTAATTTTCTCATCTGATGATGAAATCTGTCTGATGGCTAAGGAGGAAGACCAATCTGAGGTAACCTCTAAACCTTCTGCTCTTTCAGTTTCCACACCAGCTATAATTAGCACACCTGCTGGAGAGATTGACTTGCAGCTCTATTCTGAGCAATTGCTTGATGATCTCTCTAACGCAGTAGACACTTATACAATAGTGGAAGCTGAAAACGATAAGCTAAGGATAAAAAATACTCAGCTTGTTAAAGAGAATGCTGTCAGTAAAGCAGCTGAACTGAAATCAGCTGAAACTGCTCAGAAGGTAATTGAAGAACTGAAAGTTCTGAAAGTTAAATCTTCTGAGCAGGAGAAGCAGATTAAAGAACATCTAGCAATCAATAAACAACAAGCTGATGATTTTAAAATCCTACAAGCTAAGTTTGATGAACTCTTCCGACTACATGAGAGTCTGAAATCTACTGAGGATAGTTCACGCAAGAAAATAGAGGTTTTCACGAAATCTTCAAAAACCGTTCAGGATATGAACAACTATTTTCGAACGCCAACTAACAAGAAGGGAATTGGGTATGAAAACCCTTCTACATCCTCAAAAGCCCCTTCTGGTTCACTTCAAAAAGGTGTAATCAAACGAGTCTCTGACATAGATACACAGAAAGCAAAATATGTATCTGATAAGGGAAAGAGACCTGCTGAACAAGTAAGGCAAGTGCCTAATCAGAAAGGGAACATAAATGGACCCCAACTGATTAAGCATCAGCCGAGAAATCAACAGAAGAACCCAGTTCTTCTGAAGAGACCTCAACCTGATCAGCAGATTAGGTATCAGAAGAGACAACCTGTCAAAAGGAAATCTAATCTGAAACCTAATCAGGGTCAGCTGCCTAACAAGCAAGCTAAAGGTAAACTGCCAAGACCATTTATGCCAAAAAGGTATGAATCTTTTAATGGTAGCAGTTGTACCTACCCTTACAACCAGAGACCTGGGGCTGCTGCACCTGAGCCCCACTGGGTTAAAAGAAGACAAACTGTAAGGAAAAATCCCAAGTCTTCTGATTTAGTCAAGGCTCGCACAAATAATCATACTAATCAGAATCCATATAAAGAGACGTATGATTATGTCGATGTTTATGGGAGACAAATCAGGCCTTCTGATCTATCTGATTACAATAGAAGTGCCCCGTTTGTATGGATCCCTAAAACCACCACTAACCCCTCAGGACCCAATCCTAAAGGGGTACCTAAAGCCTGATTCGATTGCAGGTTCGCATGGGTTTGGCCAATAAAGGAGGTGTATAAGCAACTATCTGGTACATCGATAGTGGATGCTCAAGGCACATGACTGGAAGCAAACATCTCCTTAGCTCTTACAAAGAACAAGAAGGCCCAAGTGTACTCTTTGGTGATGATAACTTTGGTTTTACCTGAGGATTCAGAACCTTAGAGAATGATGATGTACAAGTTACTGGAGTCTCGTATGTCGAAGGTTTAAAGCATAACCTGTTATCAGTATCACAATTCTGCGACAACGGATTCAATGTTGAGTTCTCGAGTGATCAGTGTACTATAAGGAATCGAGCTACTCAACAAATCTTGCTATCTGGTTCAAGGAAAGGCACGATTTACACAGCAAATTGGAACAGTTGTCCAAGAAATGCATGCCTGATTGTTAAGAGTTCCAAAAGTAGCAGTTGGCTCTGACACAAAAGAATGAGTCATCTGAACTTTAAAACTCTTAACAAGATAGCAAGGATGTCTTTGGTTGAGGGACTTCCGAATGAGGTATTCTCAAAGGATCAGACATGTGCCGCATGTCAGAAGGGAAAACAGGTTAAAGCCTCATTCAAGGGAATACCTGGACCAGCATCCAGTAGAGTATTGCAACTGGTCCATATGGATTTATTTGGACCAGTTACACCAGTCAGTCTCAGGGAACATAAATATACTCTGGTAATCGTGGATGATTATTCCAAGTTTACCTGGGTTGTATTCTTATATAAGAAGAATGAGACAACAACAAAGATACCGAAATTTCAAGAAACTACAAAGCGAAAAGGGTGTCGATTATAGTGAAAATCGGATCGGATAAAAGGTACGAAATTTACGAACTCTTTTATTCTTGATTTTTGCACTATGTTTGGTATCTGACATGAGGCGTCGGTTTAAGAACGCCACAACATAATGGAGTAGCGAGCGGAGAAACAGAACACTCAAGGAAGCCGCTTTCGCACTATGTTAGGCGAACATCTGACACCAAGCCGTTTAAGGTGAAGCTATCAATACTGCATGTCACACTCAGAACAAATGTTCTCTGACTAAGGCTCACTACAAAACACCCTATGAACTGTGGAAGGGTAGAAAATCTCGTGTTTCTTACTTCCATGTTTTTGAGTGCAAGTGTTTCATACACAATAATGGGAAGAGTCGGGTTGAAGACTTTTGAGGCCAAAGTCGGATGAGGGTATATTCTTAGGATATTCCTCATCCAAAGAAGGCTTTTAGGGTTTACAACAGCGAAACCCTAGTTGTGGAAGAAACACCTCATGTGGTCTTTGATGAGACATCTTCTGAACAAGAGAAAGCTGCCTCAGAACAAGCAGTACCAGATCAACCGGTACCTGATGCACAGAAAATGGATCAGCTAAGTATCAAGGAGAAAGAATCGAAACACGTAATAATGTATATCCCGAACTTGATCTTGCCGATTCACCGGTCGATCGAGACCTAAGGTACTCTAACTGTCGATGAAGAAAAGTTGCACAAATGAGATATATCAATCGAACCATCTGGTTCAGGGGGAACTCCTGAAGTTCCTACGGACAAACATCAACACATGATGAGTCCAACATAAGCTGAGACATGTCCATATCAAGTGGATCATAATTCTGTACCACTCCCAATCACTAGTAATGAACTACTATCAGAAGAGGATGATGTTCTCCAAACAGATGCAAATCAGAAAAGAAGGACCTGGATAACCAGTCATCCAACTGATCTGATCATCGAAGACCCATCTGATAGAGTCAAAACTAGACATCGGATTGGTGAAAGTGCCATGTATTGTTGTTATATGTCTCTGAAGGAACCAACTAAAGTAGAGGAAGCTCTACAAGATCTGGCCGGATTCTAGCCATGCAAGAAGAATGGAACAGTTTTGAGAGGAATCAAGTTTGGAAACCGGTGGGCGAACCAACTCATCAAGACGTGATTGACACAAAGTGGGTATTCAAGAACAAGAGAGATGAGAATAATGTCATAACGAAAATAAGGCAAGACTTGTTGCTAAGGGGTATTCACAATCGTAATGAATTGATTATGATGAGACCTTTGCACCCGATCGCTTCGCCTAAAGCCATTTATTTTTTTTTGGCATATCTTTGCCCACAGAGGGTTTATTGTGTATCGGATGGATGTAAAGAGTGCATTCTTAAGCGGGGTACTACTAGCGAGGAAGTTTATGTTGAACAACCTCCGGGCTTTGAAAAAAGGCAACCAAGTGTACCGGATTTAAGAAAAGCTCTTTCTGACTGAAACAAGCTCCTCGAGCTTGGTATGATACACTCTCTCAGTTCTTGATAGACAGCGGGTTTCACTAAAGGAATAGTGGACAAAACCTTATTCAGAATAGAAGATGGAGAAGATATTCTGATGGTTCAGATTTATGTGGACAACATCATCTTCGGATCTCCCAACAAGAGTTTATGTGAAAAGTTCAGCAAGTTGATGCAAGGGAAGTTCGAGATGTCCATGATGGGTCAGATGAATTACTTTCTGGGTGTGCAAGTTAAGCAAAGTACAGAAGGGATATTCATCTGCAAGGCGAAGTACACTAGGAATTTATTGGCTAAGTTTGGAGTTCAAAACTGTAAGGAAGCCAGAATTCCTATGATGACTGGATTCAAGATGGATCCGGATGAGGACGATCGAAAAACTAATCGAAAAGAATATAGGGCTCTCATTGGATCTTTACTATACCGATTGCCAAATAGACACTGATATCACTTTTTACGATAGGTGTATGTGCGGTTTCGGTAATCGATGCAAAAGCCACACAAGCGACTAAGCGGATTCTTAAGTATCTGAAGGGGACAGTAAACCTTGGTTTATTTTACCCATTAGATGATAATCTAGAGCTTAGTGGGTATTCTGATTCTGATTACGAAGGTTGCAGAATCGACAGGAAGTCAACCTCAGGTACATGCCATTTTTTAGGTAGTAAACTGATCTCTTGGTTTTCAAAAAGAAGCGGACGTCGATTCATGACATCTACTCTTGGGCGAGAATATATGGGCTGCGAGGAAGCTATTGTTCCCAAATCGCTCTAAGCTAAGTCGGCCGAGGGATTACAACATTGTAGCTAAGAACGTACCTATATTCTGTGGCGATAATAGTCTTATTGCAATCACTTTCGAAATCTGTTCTACATACAAGATGCAAGCATGTGGATGTCAGACATCATTTTATCAGAGATCATGTTGAAAAGAAAAATATCAGAATGGAAAAGATCCATACTGATAAGCAGAAAGCTAATATTCTAACTAAACCACTAGCTGAGATCAGATTCAGAGAATTATGCAATGAGCTAGGGCTTCTGGATCTCAGAGAAAGTGCACCAGAAATGTTTGGTGGACTGGTCTCCAGAACCAGTTGGTTAAGAGACTAACCAGGTTAAGAGGAATCAGTTGAGTTAGGATCTCAACTGATCAGATGATCAGACAAGGAGCCGATCAGAAGTTCAGACAAGGAGCCGATCAGAAGATCAGACAAGGAGCCGATTAGAAAATCAGACAAAGGCTCGATCGGTTTAAGATATATCGTTAAGGAACCCGATCAGATTGGAAAGTTATACTTTATAATTCGATTAAGCCATGTTCAACAAGCAAGTTGTATAAGTTTAAGGCTACAAATCTCATAAGTAAGTAGAGGCAACACAACAATGAAATAATAGAACTTTTCATTGATAAAGACCCAGAGGCCAGATTTACATTACAAGTTACAAGTACAAGAGGACCCGGAGGTCAGTACATAAACCATAAACCCTAAGCCTAACCCTAGGAAGGGAGGGGGAGAGAGGCTTTAAAGATTTTAGAGCATGATGCTCTCATTCTCCCCTGACCCTAAAAGGGGCGTGAGAGGCTTTGAAATAATCCTGAGCCACCCTCAGAGCTTCGGAGTGAGGAGCGAGAGCGGCCTTGAAGGATTTCTAAGCCAGGAGCCCCTAGACCTGAAATCAATGGGCTCTCCAGCTGTTAAATGGGACACAAGTACCAAAGGTTTGGTCAAAAGACCATATGGTCACTAGTGTCGCATGCAAATATCGAGTTTGATATACGAAGATCAGCTATTGTCTGATCAAGACCGTATACAAAACCCATGTTTTGTATCAGACTGAGTCTGTTGATGCTAATTCCGTCATGTCGATAGGCACACAAGGTGCATACGGTTAGGAGAAGTGCCTTCTCATTTGCTATAGCAGATCCGCCGCCTCGGTGGTAAAGAAGCTTTGCAATAATTGTATGTGTAATCTTCGATGACGACGAAAGCAGTGTTAAGGAACACACAGGGTTGATTTGAGAAGCTGAAATCATTGGAGAAGGGTTAAAGTCTTTTGCCGGAAGTTTCACCGGAAATAAGGGATTCATCGGAAAGCATGGAGTATAAGCTAAACAAAGAAGATGTATCGTTTATGTTGTGTTGTTTGCCTAAAACCCCAGGCCAATTTATAGGAGAAAAACAGGGGTATAGGTGCAAATTTATTTTCTCAAAAGACCTTAAGAGAAATTTGCATCGACAACGCGTAAGAAACACGCGGCCAATGGTTGGATGAGTTGACGGTGTGAGTAATCACAACGTATCTATACCATTATTACGGAGTGTCAAATCGCGCCGATTTGGGAATCGAGGCAACCTTTTGACTCCCCGAAGTAAGTGCTTTGGCAGGAGAATGACTTAAGTGTCTAGGAAAAGTGGCCTGAATAGAAGAAGACTAAAGGATGAAGAGGATCATATAAGAGGATCAGATAAGTGGATCAGATAAGTATCGAATTGGATCAAACAGGAATCTGATTAGATGAGTGGAATATTGTTGGGAAATACTAAGGTATAGGCTACCATAAGTAAGGTCAACAAATAATCAAGCCAACCAGATCAAATCACAGTGGTAACTGGTTGATTACAATATCAATCAGTCAGATACGTCTCTTATTGATCCCTTTCTGAACATCTTATATGCTTATTTAAATAAATTGGTTTTTACTCTGTTTTCTCTTAACTTTGTGACGATTGCACTGCAAAATATTAAATGCGGACATGAGAATGTGTATTTAATGCGTTTTATGGCGAATTTTTGAGTCCAAAATATAAGAAGACTACTTTTCTCAACCGTGCGATTAAAACACTTTTCGGCCGACTAATCTCAGCCATTGATTTCAAAATACGGACACTTGAGTACCTTTGGGAAGTTGTACGAAGAGGTTTCCCTCGCATAGTATAAATCCAAATCTTTCTCAGAAAACTTCTTTCCACTACTTCGTCTTCTCAGTTTCTTGAAAGATCAAGATCATATCTTCAAAAATTATTTTCAAAAGTCGATTGATTCTATTTTCATGATTTTTCAATCCTACGAATCAATATCTGGTAATTTTTCTTTTAAGTACTGCATAATTTCAAATCGTGGTTATTAGGTTTACAAGTCGTGCTGCTATGTGTCTGTAATTTATATCTGCATCGATCTATATGCTTATTTGCTTAATTCATGCTCAGATTGTTGGTTTGACTGAGTTTATTGAAATAGTTTACTCAAACTAATATCTGTTTGCATATCATACAGAAATGGCACATCTTGTTGCACGAAAGGGCCAAGGGAAAATGTTCTGCAATTTCGCATCAATGAAGAAAGATATCATTGATGAGAAATATGTAGTATTTTCGGTCACCACAGATCCTGAGTCGCTAGAAATTCTGGAGTGCTTGCGAGCGTGTGGTCTTGAACAATATTGCTCTAGACATCAGAACATAGTCCACACTCATGAAGCTCTAAAATTTCTGTACAATCTACAGATGGACGATGACATTGATGCCGATTTGATTTCTTCCGTTGGAGGATTAGAAGTACGAGTCTCGAATGATGATCTTCAGAGGATCTTCGGTCTCACTCGAAGAAGCATCAACCCAGAAACCTACACGACAGATGTAGGAGAGAAGAACTTTCTTGAAGCCGAGCTGTTGAGGCCAGCAAATAAGGAGAATACAATGAATGTCAAAGCTTCCTACCTGAAGAGGAAATATCGCCTTCTCTTTGAAATTGTTCAAAAGGTGATTCTGTGCTCAACCTACAGTCTTGACGCTGTCACCTCTTATAAGATCAGTGTCATGACTGCAATCATCAAGAAGGCTTCCGATATGGATTGGTTGGGTATGGTCAAGGCAAGGCTGCGGAAAGACTCGGGGAAGTTCGATCTGACCGAGAGGAATGAAGTGTGCTTATCTTCCAAGTGCTCCTTCATGCATAAAATCTCAACCATTCTGTCAGACAAGCTGCCAAAGAATTATGAATGGAATGAGAATGGTGCGAAGGTGTATCAAGCAAAGCACAAGGCCATCTTGGGCAAAGATGAGTCCCTGCCTGACCAGTCTGATGAGGATCCTACTCCCTATGTGCCCAAACCAAAGGGAGAAAAGAAGGGAAAAGAAAAGGCAACTACATCTTCGATTCAATCAGAAGAGCAGAGAACGACCATCCCAGAGAAGAGGTTGAAGAGGAAGGATCTGGCCAAGAAACCAGATGCTCAACGAAAACGTTAGAAGAGAGTTACTTCTCCTCCTCTGATCGCTCCTAGTTTGCTTAAAGACAAGTTCACAGAATGGAGGATCTTATTCAGGTTGAATCAGAAGTGAGGATAACAGTCAATTCTGAGCACACTGCCAGTGGAGTTAGGGACGAGCAGATGCTCGAAGGAGAAGGAGAGAGAACTGTTAAAGGAACTGAAGTGGAGCACTCTGAGGGAGAATCACGATCTGATTCTCTGCCTCTCACCAAGATCTTCCAGAAAGAAAGATCACCTACACCCACTTCCAAATCACCATCACCCTCTCCTCAAAAATCATCACCGCCACCCTCTCCCCACAAAACATTCTCACCGTCACCCTCACCGTCACCCTCACCCTCACCCTCACCCTCACCTCACCCTCACCTCACCTTCACCCAAATCTCCCACTCCCCCAACCATTGAACCTGTTCAGGAAACTGAACCCCCTCAACAGGTGGAAAACGAACCTGCACCACATATATCCCCACCTCACTCCCAATCTCCAGATAAGATACCAGAACCTGAGAGATCTGACAAACGTGTGTCCATCTCTCATAATCCCTTCAACACCAAATTCGTGCTTGCTTCACCTGATTCTGAAAGCCCGATCATAAGAATTATGAAGCAACAAATCAAAGAGTATCTGCTGGACCTGTGCCCTGAATTGGATCAACACCCTGGCATCCAGCATCAGATAGAAGAGATTGTGTTCTTGAGGGATATCATATTGAAAAGCATCAAGGAATTTCTGATCCTCATGAAATCTCTGGGATCTGACTTCTTTGTAGACTTGGAGATGAAGTGCTTGGAGAGTGCTGGGATTGATAGTGCTGTTGAATTGGCCTCTGAGGATGATATCAGATGGTTGATTCATGATAGGTTCGGGATTGCTGATAATAGGGAGGAGACTGTTCAACCTCCTACAAATCTTGAGGGAGCTGCCGATGAACCAAGAATGGGTGCTGCAGATGAGACCCAACTTGGCAAGGCTTCAACATCTGACCAGACTGCTATGCTGAGCTCCGATACCCTAGATCTTACTTCTGAGAAAATTCAGGATGGGGTAAAGGCTCCCATTGAAGAGAAATTCACAGCTCTCACAGCAGATCTGATGAAGCGGTTTGAAGAAGAGCAAGTGAAACTAGTTGACAGAGAAAGGAGTCTCACAGTTGAGAAACTCACACAGATGCACAATGCCATCCTTTCTGATGTGATGCAACTAGTTAATCCTCTTGCTGAGAAGCTCACTCTCCAGTCTGATAAACTCAAAGTTCAGACAGACATGCTCAATGAGACACAGGTTCTACTGGAAAGTGTCTGGGCATCCCTGGAGAAGACTGACAACCACATGGATATGGGTTGGAAGCACTTTGTAGCTTCTACAGAACGAGCAAGAAAGGAAATTGAATTTGCTCTTAGACGCTTTTTAACTCCTGCACCTTCTGCAACCGCTCAGATCACTCCTCTTGCTGTTGAGGAACTCAGAGAGGAGATGACACGACAGTTTAATGCTCTGAATCGCAGGCTGTCCAGCCTCTTTGATGAAACCAAAAAGGGGGAAGGACAAGAGAAATAAGAAAAACAGACACAGATGGTAACCATTGCGTCTTTACCAAAGACCACTGTATCTGACTTGCCTGAAGCCACTCCATCTACTGATCTTGTTGCTGAACTAAAAGAGACTTTGGAGCAACATAGCAATGAGATCACTGAACAAAAGATTGCTCTTTCAGATGTTATTGCCAGAGTGGATAAGATTGAAGACTTCTCTTCGTCTGTACAGAAAAGAATGGAAATTAATGATCAGGCCAAGAGCCTTGAACTTGCTAAGAAACTAGCAGAAGAAGACGAACGAGATGAACCTGAGCAGACTCTGAAGAGAAAGAAAGACAAAGGCAAGATGTTGAAAGCTACTGCTGAAGTTCAGAGACAAGGGCAATTATCCTCTACCAAAAGCCAGATGTCTCCTGAACAAATTCAAGAGCAAACCAGACAGAAGATAAAAGAGGCTGCCATTAAGAAGCAGAAGTTAGCAGAGGCTAAGGGACTAAACATCGCATACATCCGAAGGAAGAGAAAGAATGAAGCTGCAGCAGAGGAGATTGCTTGGGAAGAGAAAACCTTTCCGGCACCAGTTAAAGACATCCTCTGTGCCCGGCTAGATCTGCTTCCAGAATGAGATCAGATCGGAGCAGAATGGTTGTGTGACGTGTACATCCTGAAGATAATTCCGATTCATCAAGACCAGATTGAAAATGATGATGAATTTCGGAACTGGTTAGAAACGAAGTACCCAGACTTCTACCAGACGGTGATGAAGGAAGGGAAGATCATGTCACTGATACCTGAAGCTCATCCCTTTGAACAACTTCTTCCACCTTTGCGTCCAGATAACAAGCTAGAAGCTGTCAAATTCAATGATGCCTACTATGGATTTGCTGACAAAGGAGGGATCCATAGAAGAGAAGATCTGGACAAGCTAATGCAAAGGATGTACAAGATGTTTGGTATCCCCAAAGAACTTCAAAGGTTCAAGTACTGCTGAGGAAGACAACTTGGGATCAGATGATAGGTACGTTTTATGTAATCTGTAATGCACACGCCTATCTGAATGAAATATTCTATCTCTCTGATTCTAAGACAACATCTCATTGTCTTCTGAAGTATGTACTGTTTTACATTATCTGCATTTCTATTCATGTTATCTGTTTTTCTGATTAAGTGTTTTGGTTCCATCAAAAAAGGGGGAAATTGTTGGGAAATTTGTATTTAGTTTTGATGGAAGTTCCAAAACAAAGTTGTAATAGACCACTTTCGGATCTGATTAGGTATTGATGACTTAGAATTTGATTAAGATGACCAGCTGATATGTATAGATAACTGATGTAAAAGATATGTCACATATTGAGGGGGAACTCAATATGTATAGGTCAGGTCAAATTTATCAGATGACCAGATAAGGTCAGATGATCAGAAGACTAAGACAAGTCAGAAGACAAGAAGAAGTCAGATGATCAGGTGAAGATCAAGACACTTTGAGACTCGGAGAAACTCAAGACTCGAGATAAACTCAAGACTCGTGAGAAACACGAAGACTCGATAGAAACACAAGACTCGGTATGACCAAGACACCGGTAAGCGAGTAACTCTCAAGATTAGAAGACTACCAGAAGACCAGAAGACCAGAAGACTAGAAGACTAGAAGACTAGAAGACCTACATCAGCCGAGTCTGCAAATTGTGCTAAGACAACCTGCATCAGAAGACTCTATCAGGTAGACTGATCAGTTATCTGATCAGGTCAGCTCACACCTGGTGTTAACCAAAATGGTACACCAGACCATGCGAATCTTCTACAAGAAGAATATCAAACGTTAATTGGACAAATACTAAAGTGCTATACTCGTGAAGCCAATAAGAAAGCGACACATGCACAAAAAGAGCTGACAACGCGGGATTCAATGCTGCGGAGACAAACAACGCTAATCATGCCTTTGGCCACGCCGATATTCGAAGCACGTCACATCAAATCCTACAAACCTACCAAATATAGCCGGAAATTCAAATTGCTCTCTAATGGCTCTTTGATTTCGTGGTCTATAAAATGGGATTGCTCTTCAAAGTGAAGAAGGACGGAAATAACGGAAATTATCAAGAAGGTCAAACTATAGCAGAATTTTCGCACGAAGAACACAAAATTTGAAGATTATTTCTAAGTGTTCATCCCATTGTTCTTAGCATAGAAATTTCATCCTCTGGCTTTTGGCTACATAAACACTAGGATAGATTTCTAGTTGGAACCACAACAAATCTTTACCCAAACTCAAAAGTTAGGTTAAGTTTGTTTTGCAAGATTTCAGACTAGGGATTCTAGTTCTGATTTCTGGGATCGGTTGAGTGTGAACTCGATAAACATCTGTTGGGTGTTGGACTAACACGTTAAACTAAGTCCAGTCAGTTAAGTTGGTTTAGTTGGTGCCCCTTGTGATAGGGAAGAGTGGACGTAGGACCGTTTGTCTGAACCACTATAAAAATCTTGTGTGCATTTACTTGCTCTTACTGCTTTACACTATTACACACAACCGAGCTTAAAACTGCATACATATTCTGAGTTAATATCAGTCTGCACCAAGCAACTGATCCGATCAGGTTGACAACTTAGTCAGCCGTTGAAAACTGACTTGAGAATCTGATTTGATAAAACTGGTTTTTCACACGGGTATTAACTAGCTTCCGTACTATCAGTTAAACTGACAGATATCTAACTGATCTGCCCTCAGGCGCTCAGTAAGATTGAATATCAGTCTAAACTGATTCACTTGCACTCTGATCAGGCAAACTGCAATCACACCTGATCTGCACGAAAAAGTTTTCAGAAGTTTATTCACCCCTCCCTTCTAGACTTCTGCCCTCACGAAACCCGTTCGGGGACCTACACGTATAGTCTGAATTAAGACTATACACAATTTTGAAATAATTTGCAAAACATTTTTAAAACTTCCGCTGTTTATATTGTTGTTTATGTTTCACAACGTTTTTAACAACACTCTGAAAAATCATGCCAAAGCCATAAACTTGATACACTAATTAAAGGTCATGTGTTTTTAAGTATGTTTTTTGCAATGTAATATCTAATAATCCCTTCAATTAAACCTCTAATTTTGGATGGATCAAATTATGCTTATTGGAAACCTAAGATGCGAATGTATATCAAATTCATTGATGAAAGAGCATGGAGGAGTATACTTGTTGGATGGACTCCACCAAGAACAATTGCTGATAAATATGGTAAAACTCAAATAAAAAATGATATTGAATAATCGAATGATGAATGCACTTTGGCTAACTACAATTCTAAAGCTCTTTATGTCATTTTTACTACTACTGATATTTCTATGTTTAAGTTTATTTCTAACTGTATTTCTTCTAAAGATGCTTGAGAAAGATTGTAGGAACATTGTGAAGGATAAGAAAGTGTTCGAAGAACAAGACTTAGAATGTTGGGTACCAAATTTGAAAACCTAAGAATGTAAGATGATGAAAGTATTTCATCATAAAATGAACGGATTAGTGAGATTGCTAATAAATCTCATTCACTTGGTAATCCTATATCCAATACAAGGTTAATTCATAAAATACTCAGAACTGTTCCTAAACGTTTTGATGCAAAAATATGTGCTATAGAAGAAGCTAAGGATACTAATTTGTCAAGTCAAAATGAATTTGTCAATATTTTTATAACTATTGAAATAAAGATAAAAATAAATCATCTTCAGAAGATAAATCATCTTCAAAAAATAAATCATCTCCAATTCTAAACAAATCAGTTAGAAGATGATAAAAATGATAAAAATAAAGATAAGAAAGTACTTGATTTTAGAGGAGAATCATCTTCAAATTTTGAAAAATATTTTTATGTGATAAAAGTAGATTTTGATGAAGATATCTTTGATTTATGTGATGAAAATATTGCAAATGATGAATAGGCAATATTATAAAGAGAAAAGAAAAGGAGTGTGGGCCCAAAAGTGACCCAAACTAGAAAAGAGTATCTATGGCCCAAAAGTGACCATATAACCAAAAGGTACATCAAAAATCATGAAACTAGACGTCTAGCTAGCAACAACAGTTCCATCTAAGTAAGCATTTAATGCATCTTGTTTCTTCTTTGCCTTTAATCTTGTGTTCTATTCCTGTCTTCTCTTGTTATCTTCCGTTCGGGCCCTTTTAAGTTTTGCTTTGATAAGCTTGCCCAAGGGATCTTTTGGAGACAACTTGCCTCCAGAGGTCTCAAAGTAGCGCTGCTCGGCTGGGGTTAGCACCGTCGTATATGTTGGGAAAATCGGGGTGCCCGAATCTATTCGAGGTAATTATTTAAATACATATTTAAATTAAACAGATAATTACTAATCCTAAATCAATTCAACATAATAATAAAAACCATGCGTACACATAATTCACGTAAATCCTAAACATGCGGAACTAGGAGTTAAGGAATTACTAACCTCTTGAAGAATCAAACGGATGAATCAACCCAAGAGCCTTCCCAAATATATCCCCAATTCCACGAACGCTATTCGGTGGGAAGATTTCAACGAACGATTTTAATGGGAGAGAAATTAAATATTTTGCTACCACCTTTGTGGATTTCTAATATTTCCAACACATGGAATTGCACTTGGGAATGAAGACCTCATCCCCTATAAATAGGGAGGAGGGGGTCAAAAATTTAGGTCAAGAAAATAAGGAAGAAAATCTTTTCTTCCTAATTATCTACAAAATTTCGAAAATTACAACATGGAAATATAGCAAGAATATTTTATTCTCCCTCTCATTAATTGGACTTTATTTTGGGTTATTTGGGGGGCCTTTAGGAGAACTAAGATTGGACCTTCAATAGACTATGAAGCTTTAATATTTTGGGCCAAATATTATTCAAGTCCATTAATATTAATTTACTCCACTATAAAATTAATATTGAACTATCCATCTTAACCCATATTACGATTTCACATATAACATGGCTCCCGATTATTATTTTCCGCATTTAAGATTATCTTAGTCCATTAATTAATTAAGCCACTGAACAAGCTTTATATTAATTAATATCTTTGTCCTTGGAGTAAAGACAACTCAACATTATTATCCATGCCGGAAATAAATTTCTACTTGCAAGATTTGGCATGATAAAGGCTATGAGCCCACAAAGGAGACAAATCAAGCAAGACGTACTTGCACACGATTCTCTGTATTAAATGTCAGCAATCGTCATGTAATTAATAATATTGCCCCAGATATAAGGTATCAAATCGCATTGACTCTCTTCCCATCATAAGTCAAAACAATAGTTATTAATTTCACACGATCCTATTTAAGGGACGGAGATTAAGAAACAAAGCACCACTGAGGTCTAATTCTTGTATATTCAATACTGAAGAATTTGTCCTCCTCAGAATCCTCATTCAACAAGACCTAAATGCGCTAGTGTGATCCCTTGGTCAAGACAGGCCAATCTGGGTCTCACACTTCAACCGTTCATGATGGTTCGTTCATTTCCATCTGGGTTGTGAATTTGTACATAATTACGAGGGCTGTTAATTTGATCTTCAGTGATCGGGTATCACCAAATTAACTACAACGTAATACATACTTGTCTTATTGAACGGGTTTGCAATAAACATATATAACATTCATTCATATTTAATGCAACGGTGATTAAATAATTTATTTCAGTAAATAAATAAGAAACTTCAGTTTGGTTATACAAAGTAAAAGCATAACTTTCAGTATAACCCCAACAATCTCCCACGTATACTCAAAGTCTGATTTTATGTATACTACAACATGTCTCGTGTTCTATGTGACATCTAATGTCACCCTACACGAACCTAATAATATTTCTCCCACTTATACTCAAAGCAGATTGGCAACGTCCTTGACACCCATTCCTCCACATGTCTCTCGAATGTACTCTGAAGCAGACCCTTTGTGAATGGATCTGCTAGGTTGTCTTCCGATGCAATCTTAGCCACCTCAATGTCTCCTCTCTTAATGATTTCTCGTATGAGATGGTATTTTCATTCAATGTGTTTGCTGGCCTTGTGGGCTCTCGGCTCCCTCGAATTTACAACTGCTCCGGGTTATGATAGTAGACCGTGATTTTGCCGGGCAAATTCGGGACCACGTCCAAGTCCACCAGGAAGTTCTTGAGCCAAACCGCTTCCTTCGCTGCCTCACAAGCAGCGACGTACTCGTCTTCCATGGTAGAATCAGCGATGCATTTTTGCCTTACGCTTCTCCATGTCATGGCTCCTCCCCCCATGCAAAACACACTACCCGAGGTAGACTTTCTGGAGTCAATGTCTGATTGGAAATCCGAGTCCGTGTAACCGATGGGGATCAGACTGTCTGACTTGTAAACCAACATTTTGTCCCGTGTCCTTTTTCAGGTACTTCAGAATGTTCTTTACTGCAGTCCAATGCTCTTTCCCAGGGTTACTTTGATATCTTGCCACCATGCCTACGACAAAGCAGATATCCGGTCTCGTACACATCATTGCATACATGAGGCTTCCCACAGCCGAAGCATAAGGGATGCCCTTCATGTCATCTATCTCTTTCTGTGTCTTGGGACACATCTCTTTGGATAGATGAATTTCGTGTCTGTAGGGCACAAAGCCTTTCTTGGACTCCTGCATGCTGAAGCGCTTCAAAATAGTATCTATGTATGAGGCTTGCGAAAGCCCGATCACTCTTTTCCTGCGATCTTGAGTGATCTTGATCCCTAGGATGTGACCGGCTTCCCCTAAGTCCTTCATATCGAACTGTTTTGACAGCCATGCCCTTACTTCCGATAACACCTTTACATCATTTCCGATGAGCAGAATGTCGTCCACGTATAGTACCAAAAATACCAATGCTGTTCCGTCACACTTTTTATAGACAAAAATTTCAAATTCATTTTGATTGAATCCGCAGGATTTTATAACTTGATCAAAACACTGATTCCAAGATCGGGATGCTTGCTTCAGTCCATAAATGGACTTCCTGAGCTTCAAACCAGATGCTCTTGGCCTTTTTCAATGAAGCCTTCGGGTTGTTGCATATAGATTTCTTCGTCAAGATTTCCATTTAGGAAAGCTGTCTTGACGTCCATTTGCCAGATCTCAAAATCTAGATCTTGCAAAGAATCGACAAGAGAATCTTGCGGATGGACTTGAGCATGGCTACGGGCGAAAAGGTTTCCTCATAATCGATCCCTTCTTTCTGAGTGTACCCTTTCGCCTCTAGTCTTACTTTGAAGGTTTCAACCCCTCTGTCCGGTCCTCTTTTTCTCTTGTATACCCACTTGCTCGGATCTATTCGAGGTGCCCGGATCTATTCGAGGTGATTATTTAAATACATATTTAAATTAAACAGTTAATTACTAACATGAATTAATCCTAAATCAATTCAACATAATAATAAACAACACACAATTCACGTAAATCCTAAACATGCGGAACTAGGAGTTACAGAATTACTAACCTCTTGAAGAATCAAACGGATGAATCAACCCAAGAGCCTTCCCAAATATATCCCCAAAGTCCACGAACGTTATCCGGTGGGAAGATTTCAACGAACGATTTTAATGGGAGAGAAATTAAATATTTTGCTACCACCTTTGTGGATTTATAATATTTCCAACACATGTAATTGCACTTGAGAATGAATAGCTCATCCCCTATAAAAAGGGAGGAGGGGGTCGAAAATTTAGGTCAAGAAAATAAGGAAGAAAATCTTTTCTTGGTCCCCAAGAAATCTTGAGTATATCTTTTATATTCTTTTCTCCTTAATTAAATTTTCCATAAAAATCTCTTCCCCTCTTCTACCTATAATTTTCGAAAATTACAAGATATTAGGAGTCAAGATTGAATTTATGGGATAATTATGTATTCCTACAATAATTATCTCTTTCCATAAAATATCTACAAGAAAATCAAGACAATATTTTCTTCCTAATTATGTACAAAATTTCGAAAATTACAACATGGAAATATAGCAAGAATATTTTCTTCTCTCTCTCATTAATTGAACTTTATTTTGGGCTATTTGGGGGGACTTTAGGAGAATTAAGATTGGACCTTCAATGAACTATGAAGCTTTAATATTTTGGGCCAAATGTTATTCAAGTCCATTAATATTAATTTTCTCCACTATAAAATTAATATTGAACTATCCATCTTAACCCATATTACGATTTCACATATAACATGGCTCCCGGTCATTATTTCCCGCGTTTAAGATTATCTTAATCCATTAATTAATTAAGCCACTGAACAAGCTTTATATTAATTAATATCTTTGTCCTTGGAGTAAAGACAACTCAACATTATTATCCATGCCGGAAATAAATTTCCACTTGCAAGATTTGACATGATAAAGGATATAAGCCCACCAAGGGGACAAATCAAGCAAGACGTACTTGCACGCGATTCTCCATATTAAATGTCAGCAATCGTCATGTAATTAATAATATTACCCAAGATATAAGGTATCGAATCGCATTGACTCTCTTCCCATCATAAGTCAAAGCAATAGTTATTAATTTCACACGATCCTATTTAAGGGACGGAGATTAAGAAACAACGCACCACTGAGGTCCAATTCTTGTAAATTCAATACCGAAGAATTTGTCCTCCTATAGGTCATCATTCAACGCATAAATAAAAAACTTAAGTTTGGTTATACAAAGTAAAAGCATACTTTTCAGTATAACCCCAACAGTATAATCTTTGCCTGTCGGTCTCGTGTTCTCTGTGATCTGCCCAGACGTCACTACCCCCAGATCTTTCTCAGTATCTTCATCTAGCATGTCTGCCCATCTAGCGGAGGTAGAGGAGGCTGTAGAATCCGAGTCCGAGCATAGAGAACCCTCGACCAGATTCTCGAAAGAATTGATAGTAGCGGGCTCATAGGGAGCTGAGATGGGTCGAGAAGGTGAAGTTGGTTTCTTTGGTAGTTTCCAGTCCGGATCATGCTTTGTAGTCTTCTGAAGTGTTTTCTTTGGCAGATGCCAAGTGTCCCCAGTATCCTCTACATGCCCCGTGTTCTGTGGTACCTGCCGGTCCACATGCTCTATAACCCTCGTGCTCACTGAATCGATGACTTCATAGGTGGGTGGCGTACCAACCTCTTCACTATCCAGCATAATCGTGTCCTTATTCGACGTACCTATTTCCGTATATTCCTTACCAAGTTGCTCTTTTGGTACTATCGAGTCCTTTCTAACCCAGTGCCTTTGTCTTGCATCCTTTCCCGGGCCGTGTAGGGGAGGCTTAGAACTGTCATCCGGCTTACCATCTGGTGGGTTTCTCCCAAGAGCAAGGCAGTTATCCAAAAAGTGACCAACAATCTGACAGTGAGTGAAAAATTCTGGATGTTGTTCGTATCCTACTGAAGCAATCGAGCAATGACCGAACCTCTCGTATATAATCTTGTATTCATTCTCCTTACGGAGATCCAACTCAATGATTACCCGAGCATAATGACACATAGTACGGTTTCTAGTGCATTCATCTACCCCCACAACTGGGCCAATAGATGAAGCAATACACTCGATAATAGGCACATAGAAGTACTCCATTGGTAATTTATAAATTCGAACCCATACATTCACAATAGGAGATCTAACTTTGTATGGATTAAATTTGAGCACCCATTTTTGTAGTCTCATCATTCCAAACTCCGAGGGCCATGAATGTCAAGTGAAATACTGTCTCGTTCTCCTAAGTCAGCCACCTGTATGTTAAAGTATCCTCAAAATGTGACAATTTTCCAGTCCCCTTGCACCTTCCAAACTTTATCTAGTGAAGCTTTAAGTTCCATGGTCGGCATGGGTTGTAAACCCGATTTTAATAGCATTCTACCAATCATTGAGCCTTGCATCTCACGCACGCCTTGGTGATGTATGACAACATCTATACTCACAGCAAGGTAATCACCTTTTCGAACGGGGACCTGTGAAAAGGAAGAAGTCGGAGGGACTAGGGCAGCAACAAAAGATTTTGTACCCGAATCCAAATGAGTCCCCCCAACATTGAACCAGTCCCAAAGTGTGCACCAGAGGTTGGAGCATTCGGACCAGCCCTCAAGACACCAGTATTCTCAGAATTAACACCAGGCAATAAAGTTGAAATAATACTCAAATCAGCCCCCAAGTTTGAATCAATAAGCGCACCAGAAACAGTGGGATTACCTTGAGGATTCACAAAACCAGCAACTTCCCTATTCGTAGCATTCAAGCAACCAACAATTTCTAGGTTCAAATTCGGATTAGAAGCACCCTGGTTTAAAGCATTCAAACCAGCAATATCTAAATTCAATTCCTAATTTGGAACCACATAATCAGTCCTTAGCATCCCCACATCATCAGACCCATTGTTCATCACAAAATCAGACCCATTGTTCATCGCAAAATCAGACCCAGTGTTCATACCAGAATTCAAACAAGAGAGGATGCCTGGAGCGCTAACAACAATAGCAGGCTTTTCACCCCCAACAGTAAGGGCTGACAATGGCAGTTAATCAACAACTATGGGAAACCTAATTTTGACCACCCCCCTTTGAATCGCCAGCCGCCGCCTGGTCCTCCGGTGAGCGCTACCCCCCCCCCCACACCATGAGGGTAGACGACCTCTCATGTACCTTCATGCTCCTGTTGGAGCGCCTATCTAACCCTGAGGTCCTCGCGACCTTGATTACCCCTGCGACGGTAGCGATGGCCCGTGTCGCTACTACGATGGACCTACGTGGCACACCACCTAATAAATCGATTTCCTCTATCCTCAACCAGGCCGTACTCGCCATACCTAGCCCAGATATGCCTGGGCTCCGACAACCCGTGGTTCACGACTTGCTCAAATGAAATTGTTATGATTACTAAACAGTTCAAAACTTTTTTAAAGAATAAACTAGATAGGCCAAAAGGTAATTTTCAATCAAAAGGTAGTGGTTTACTTAGAAATCGAATTGGAAATACTTCACAAACTTCTGATAAGAGGATTGTTCCAAATCAACAAACTGGTTTTAATTAACAAAGACAGTTCACAAGAGAGAACAATCCTGAGTTCAGAAAGAGTGTTAAATGTGATGCAAGTTCTGGAAATGGTCATTATGCTAATGAATGTGCTAATACCTTACTTAGGAAAAAGCTAAACATTAATGTAACTCTAAGTGACGATTTTGATGATGAAACTGATGATGCTAAAAATGAGTTAAGTGCTATGTCTGCTAGAGTAGTGTATGATGATATATTTGATGATGATCTTGATGATTATTCTAATGTTGAATCAAATGTTGATATAACATCTAAAGCAACATTGTGTAATATTTTTCCAGACATAAACTGTTTTAATGGAACTATTCTGGAAACTGAAAAATCTCATACTGCTAAATGCAACTCTGAATGTCTGAAACTTAAATCAGATCTAGAAACTCAAATTCAGATTTTGAACTCATTATCTTTAGAAAATTCTGATTTAAGAGATTGATTCACTAACTAAACTTGAAGTTATTTTAACCAGAAAAGATGTGGAAATTTCTGTTTTAAAAGAAGAACTAAAATGTTCTACTTTAAGTTTTAAGAAGTTTTGAAATAACACTTTTGAGTTAAATGATGTTTTAATAATTGGAAGATCAAGTAATGCTGGTCTTTGTTATGATAAAATTTCAATCGAGTTTTCAAATTCAAATGAGTTTTCAACTTCAAATAAACAAACCACCTCTGTGAAAGCAGAAAATATTCCCTCAAAACCCGTTTCTCTGAAACAAAGATCTGTTGTTAATAAAGGTAAACAAAACCTGTGAAAGCAAGAACTATTTGTTATTATTGTTCGGGAACTGGTCTAATTATCCATATTGCTCAAAACTGAAAAAGGATTTGAAAGTTGGTATTAAATTACCTGATAAAATAGAACATCTTGTACATCACTTCAACAACTATACAAAATTGATTCACAATAACTTATCATGTAAAGTTGCATATATTTCTTTAAAAGCATGTGTTCCAGGTACTTTGATAGTGGGTCTATTAGTTTAATTTTTTATAGTTATTTTGTTTATAATTTTCATTTCTTGAATTTTTACAGTTTTGAAGAAAACAAAGATGAAAGATTTGTTTGCTTCCTTGGAGGAAATTAAAGAAAATATAGTTATTTTCTTGGAATTTGTTGATGATGATCCTTTAAGTTTTGTGAAAGTCACATTCTGTGATTCATTTTGATCTCATCTTATTAATTTTTTCTTTGTGATTCATTTGCAGGAATTCTTTTTTATATATAACACATGATTTACATAAACGTTCTCATGATTAACTCAGAAGAAGATACTGTGTTATTTAAAATCTTCATTTTGTCAATAATCGTCTTGCCTTTAGTACCTTGTAATATATAAAAGTTATGACATGAGCAACAAATGCTGATTATGCTTGAACAATGAAGTATCAAACCCCAATTTTTAAAGGTTTAATTGCGAATAAAATCATCACCTTTTCACAAATTGCAATTTAATCTAAACTTTTGAATTTTGACAAACAAATCATCATCATTTTTTTTTCTTTTTTTGCAATTTCAACTTTGGGCAGTTTACCACCTTGCTCGAAAGTTGATGTGTACAAAAATGTTACATCATCAGCCCAGTAAGCATCCACGTCAATAAATACTTATTAACATAATAAAAAAAATTTAAAAACAAATTAATAATACTATTAATAAATTTAAAATACAATTAAATTTAAAAGTATAAGTTAAAAAACTTAACAAAAATAAAAATATAATAATAAATAATTTAGAATAACACCTTTAAAAATGAATTAAAAAATAAAATAGAAATCAAAAGAATAAAATAAAAAATTTACAAACAAAATAATTAAATGCATTAATAATTAAAAATCAAACACTTATTCTCTTGACATCTTCATCCCCGAGAAAAATCAAACATTTATTAGAAAGGCCAAGACATCTAGTCTGAAAGCTGAAAAAGTCTCTTTATGGGCTAAAGCAAGCTTCCAGGTCTTGGAACATTCATTTTGATGAGGTGATCAAATCCTTTGGATTTGAACAATGTCAAAATGAAAGTTGTGTGTGCTTGAAGAGTAAATGCTTGAGCGTAGTGGTATTCTTGCATCTTGTCGTAGATGATATTCTTCTTATTGGCAACAATGTGAAAGTATTATCAGACGTAAAGGTGTGGCTTTCAGAGCAGTTTCAAATGAAGTATATGGGAGAATGTTGGCCCCGGTGCAAACGAGTCTTACACGTGTATGGGGGGGAATACACGTGTTCAGTGTTTTTAAAACTTTTTTTTTTCTTCGAGGTCACTTGGGTCGATAATCCACAAGATTAGGTTACGAGAAGCACAAATCGCTCCGAGTCAAAGTCTATTGAGACAAAGATCCCGAGTTTTGCTTTTCGGATACCTCGAGATAATCCCAACCGAGTCCTAAGTGACAGAGATCCCGAGTTGCTTGGATCGGATAACTAACTTCTTGAATCCTCAGAAGAGAGTTCAGTTTGGTAACTATCTGTTCTAGCTACTCAGTCGTGCGGAATGGTTGGCCCTTAGTTTATACTCGTTTTAAGCTTTCTTTGAAAACCTTCCCTTTATGAAATAGTGATTAAGCGTGAATCAATTTACATGCAACTTCCGATTGGATTGATTCAACCCGAATATCGATGAAAAGTATGCTTTCAAAATCAAGTCAATGCGGCGATTAAAAAGCGATAAGGAAAGCAATAAAGAACACATATATTATAGTGGTTCAAAGACTCAAGCTCCTACATCCACTCTCTCTGATCCTCAGATAAATTCACAATCAACTTCTGAGCTTTTTGACTACCTCGCGTGGTTTACTTACTCAACTTCGTACGAGTTTTTCGATTGCTCCACGTAGTTTTACTTACTCAACCCGACCTTGAGCTTTTACGACTACCTCCGTAGTTTACTTACTCAAACACAAACAAGCTTTCGGACTACCCACAGTGGCTTACTAACTTCTCCTCTAGAGTTTTTAAACTACTCCGGCGTAGTTTACTAACTCTTTACAACTCTTTCTCACCAACAAACACACTCCAACTACCTTCTCAAGGGTTTGGGGTTTCTCGGTTGGTTTCCAACTAGGATGAGATATCCTTTACAATAAAGCACAATGCAAAGGGTTAGGATATCTCGACTAAGCTTTGGATAATTCTTATCAAGCTAGGCTTAGTATAGTGAGCTCTCTTCAATGTGGAAGCACTTGGGAAATTCTAAGTTTTTCGAGTGCTTTAACTTTTGCAAGAATAAGTTTGAGCTCTTGAGTTGCGTATAAATTTCCCATAACCTTACAATGTAGAGGGTCACCAGTATTTATAGGCATACACCAAGGTCACTTTTGAAAACTATCCGTTGGAGAGATAGCTTCGTGAGTTCCCTCTTATGGTGTGTGAGAAACGGCTATATTTAGGGTTTGAAACTCCCTAACACGTTTTAGGCAATAGCCTTTCATGTAGCCGGTCTTCACTTTTTGCAGTCTGGAACTATTGTACATCTGACATCTTTTTCAGCGACCTGTCACTGTCAGTGTCAGTATGGTACAGTGTCGTCTTCCTCTTTTTGACTTTTGTCTCCAGTTAAAGGTAGACTTCTTCAACGGCTCTTTTTAGTTACAAACTCTGAGTTTGATATAACCTTAACAACACTTCTGACTTAGTTCATTTTGTCTGCATTTGAATGTCTTTGGCAAATATCTTTTATCTAAGGAATCGCGATCTTCTCAGTATTGCATCCTTCAGATAGATATATTCAGTGCCTCGGAACATTCAGGCTCATACTGAGTATTCAGTACCTTACTGAGTCTTCGGTAATTACCGTGCCTTCAGTATTCTTGATCTTCAGTCTTCAGTCTTCAGTCTTATGTCTTCAGAGTCTTCTGAGTCTTCAGGATCTTCTGAGTCTACTGACTGATATACTGAATCTTTGTGCTGAGTCTTCAGTTACTCAGTATCCTACTGAGTCTTCAGTATCTCAGTTTTACACTGAGTCTTCAGTATCTATCCTGAACTATATCTGCTGACTATACATTCTGCAGATAACATCCTGAATATTCTAAAACTGAATCCTGACTCAACTATCAAGATCATTCTGAACATGTCATACTCAGGGGTTTTGGGATCTAATCAAAATCATATATCTTTATTAAATTCATCTCCCAACAATTTCCCCCTTTTTGATGATGCCAAAAACCTATCTTGTTAAAAACATATATAACCTATACTCAGGTTTCAGTTTATCTTTTTACAAGATGGTTGTCTCCCAACAACTTCCTAAATCAGAAAAAAAATTCCCAACAAATTCAGAGAGTCTCCCAATTAATTTAAATCAATTAACAATTTCTTCAGTAATGAATCTCTTTAAGTAGTTCATTACTAAATACTTAAACAATTTCCCCCATATTCAGACAATTTCTCCCTTATCAACATACAGTCAGTTCAGAGACATTCATTCAGGCATATCAAAATAAAAGACATGTAAATAAGATAATGAGATATTATCTTTTGAGCATAATGATAAATCTTCATTGATGATTGATATCCCATTACATATTACAATGAGTTTATCAACAAAATCAAAAAGACAAAAATTTAAAGATTACAGAATCTTCTGAGTCTTCAGTCTTCGGTCTTCAGATTTTGGCTCTTCAGTCTTCTGCTCTTCAGTTTGCTTCATTCTCAAATTCATCAGCGGGCACCTCCAGGTCGAACATTCCGAAAAATCTCTTCTTCAGCTCATTTCTCTCCTTAATAATATCCGGATTGTTTCCTGTTAAACCCAACTGACCAGCATACTGAGCAATTTCTTGAGTAATGGCCTTCTCATTCACCAAGCCATTACCAAGTCTTGGAGGAGGATAGGAATATGGACCAGGGGCTACTATCTGTACCTCTCCTTCATCCGCAAAGTTAATCCAGCTCTGTAGATACTTTGGATAGAAGATAAGAAGATATTCAATGAAAGCTTCATTCTGATCTGAGCTTTCCCCTCTCCATTCCCTGAGAACATCATAATTGAACCAGAAGGTTCTCTTAACTTCTTCCCACATATCGTTGAGTTTGATAGGCATCCATTTATCAACGTGGGACCACTTTAGTGCTTTTGATGCTCCTTTCCTCTTGCTCGCAAACTTCCTGAATTCACTCCTTCGCTTCTGCTCTTCGTCTATCTTCTTTCTGATCACAGACG
This sequence comes from Stenogyne calaminthoides, assembly GCA_037126765.1. Lineage (NCBI taxonomy): Eukaryota > Viridiplantae > Streptophyta > Magnoliopsida > Lamiales > Lamiaceae > Stenogyne > Stenogyne calaminthoides. The sequence goes on from JBBCBC010000015.1 coordinate 11,329,673, forward strand.
CTCCTGAGACCGAAGCAGCAACTTTCTTAGCTTGTTCTATTTGGAGTGTCTTCAGAGCATCTCTCGTGTTGAAGACTTTCTTCTGAGGTTAAGACTCAGATTCTTCCGTTTCTTCATCATCCAGAATTAGCTTTCTCTGGATTGGCTTAGAAGCCTTCGCACGTTTGCTTTCAGGTTGAACAACGCCCAAGGCTTTCCTCTTCATAGGTAATTCAGCAGCAGCCTGGCTTGTTCCAACCTTTGCTCTAGCACTCAGTTTCTCTCTTGCAACATCAAGCATGGTTTGCTCAGAAACTCGAGTGTAGATAGGCTTTTCTACCTGAGCGAACTTCAACTTCTCAGTAGCTTCGACTTCTTTAAAGGCTTTGGCTAGATTATACATTTTAGCATCTTTCTGAGCCTTCTTCTCCAAAGTACGTGCCATGAACTTTCTGAGATCTTCAGCTTCCTTTTCCCCCTTCTTGGCACCGTAATTTGGAAGAAGCCTGGAGAGTGCTGTGTCCATGTGATATTGCTCTTTGCTCACACAGCGAACTTCTCCTGCTATCTGATCTTGTTCGTCTTCCAGCCTCCTTAGATGGTTCTTGGCCACGGAAAATTCTTCAGATAAGTGAGCAAACTGGCCAGAGAGTGCTTCCTTGAACATCTCTGTCATCTTGGTCATGAGCATTGAGCTCATTTCCTCAACAACAGATTTTATCATCACTTCATTCCTCTCTGCCAACTTCACCTCTAGAAATGCAGTTGACTCCTGGTGCTTCTGATTCATTTCAGCACTGAGCTCAGCTTTGACTCCCTCCAGTTTTTCATTCAGCTTTTTCCTTCCATGGAGGTCATCGGAGAGGTCGAGTGTTTTGGATTAGCACCAGCTCTGAAGAGTGACTAAGACTTTCCATCTTTTGAGCTTGATTGGCCAATGTTTCTTCCATCTGAGCAATCTTAATCATCATTGGCTCAACCTTCTCAAGTTTCTCCATCAAGGGAGTGAAATCAATCTCAGGAATCTTCTGCACCTCCTGTGCTATCTGATCATCTTGAGGTTCAGGTACAATCTGAGGTCGGCTGCGCTGAGCTTGACTTCAACTTTGAGCTCCGATCTCCAAGCGAGCCTCGATCATTTATCGAACAATTCAGAGTTAAAGATAGGACTTTCAGTAACTTTGGCATAATTGTTAATAGTGCCAAAAGGTACCTGAAGAGTTCTAACCGATCGAGGTTGACCAATTTAAGGTTGATCGACAATGAAGTTTCCTTTTCCATCTCGAGGCTAACTTCTCAACATCTCCTGTTGGTCCCCATCTCCATCTTGAGATTTGTCTCCGGCGCTTGGGGCAACAACCCGATAGCTTTTCTTTATTAACTTCCTCTGAACCGGCTCATCAAAATTAAAGTTTTTCATCTGAGCTTTTTCCTTCGAACCACGAGAAGTCGGTCGAAAAGGCATCTCCTCATTCCACCGGTCTTCCCCTCTGAAAGCAATATCAAGCATCTCGGGAAGAGTCGATTTAGGATGAACACAGTTGTCCTTAATCGAAGAAAATATCTTCGGTCGGGGTATGAGCCGAGCTCAAGGTAGCGTCAAGAATGAACCGTTCCCCTCGCTCCTCCACTCGCCTTCTTGACCCTCGCCCTTCTTCCATCTCGGGCTCTACGGTTCAGTTGAAGCTTACGCTAAGGGATCAAAAGTAGATCACTTTCGAGGAGCTCATCAAGAATATTACGCTCTGAGTCTCGGCAGACCTCTGAAGGTTGTCGCGGTCGGTCCTCGGTTGCATCTGAGTGGGTTACGGGGCTGGGCTGACACTTCCCTCGATTTGGTTACGAGTTGGCTCTTCTATTTGTCTGGAGCCGACACTTTTTCAATGGAATCTCGAGGTCTGAGTTTCTTTGAAAATTTCTGAAAATTTTATGCGAACTTAGAGATGTCTCAAGCACCTCGGAGAAGACACATTCCTCAGTTTGGTCTTGTGCCTTGGAGATAACTGAGCCAAAACTTGCAATGGCGAACTCGAGTGGTTTGGCCCTCAGGTTGAATTTCCTCTAGAATCACTTGCCATCTTCATCAGTGAGAACCACCAATCTTCTGCGCTTTGGGGCAAGGTTCTTCTGATTCATCATTTTTGCTCCTTGCTCCATCTTTGCCTCCAACAAAACCTTCCCCCTAGTTTGTTGAGTCTCTTTTTTTCGGCCCATGAATTGGTGATTCAACCTTCTTTTCTCTCTTCCCCGATGACACCTTCTTCTTTGCGAAGATGGGTTTAAAGAGAATTTTGGACTTAGCGAATGAGGTCGAATTGGCAAAGATATCCTCCTCCTCTCTGCACATCTCCAAAATGTAAGCAATTTTGGTGGCATGGTGGATATTGCCTTTTATTGAGATCGCCCCGTCAACCTTCTTCAAAACTTTGGTTCGCTCACTCACCGTCTGAATCGAAAATTTCGGCCCGGTGAAGTCGATTGGGGTGAGGCCTCTATCGCCGCCATCGATCGAGCTTGAGTCTTGATCTGCTCAAAACTCCCAAGAAGACTCATGATGCACTTGCTCACAATATCCATCAACACACGATATTGTGGCTTTAAATGCCCTCTTATGCAATGTCGCCTCAAACTTAACAGATTCTCGGCAATCCTATCTAAGTACTCTGCTCTCTACCCAACATATACATCATAGGATCCTCTCCTCTATCCACGAGCTCAAAAACATCATTGATTTTTTGGAACTATATCTGAATCCCTCTCAAAATTGATGTATTTGGACGATTTGCTCTAAGTGTGATCTGATTATCTTAGAATGCATCTGATCTTCTTCATCTATCTTCAAGTTATATATGAATTGATTACCTCTTTTTGCAAAGCTATTTGGTCCGGCAGTGGGTTTGCGACTAGTTCAGGTGAGTTTAGCCAATCGAATCATATGTAGCCTCCTCCTCTTACGGCTTTGAGTTGGTTGTGCTTTCAAGTGAGACAACGAACTTCGTACCCACGGTTTGTTGGTTTAATTAATCTCTCAAAAGCGGGGTTGGAGCCATTTTTTTTTTGAGATTGATTGAAGAAGTGAAGCTTTAGGGTTTGGGATTTTCTGGGCAAAGGGATTTTATTTGCAGAGGATTTGGGAACGAAGGATTTGATAAAATTTTGGCTTGAATGGCTTATTGGGGGTTTATATAGCTTCGAGATCGTGGGAAATCGTGTTGGTTAGGTGAAATGCAACGGTTGAGATTAATCTTTGATTAATCGGGTATACGAACCGACCATCTCCGAAAAGTAAGCCGCCAAAACATCCTCATTGTTCATTAATGTAGCAGAGCATTAAATGACTGTTGACCTTCTTCGGAATTTAAAACGATCCCGCCCAAAAACATTCCTCAGGTGTTTTGTATTTATTGCGAATGATTACTGAATTTTACTTAAGCATTAAATGAGTCGCATGAGTCATTACTTCTTCAGACTAATTTCCCTCTATCAGTCTTCTTGAAAGTCTTGACTTTGATAAAATGTCGATTATAATCTTTAATCTTGTCCTTGATGATTACGAGTTTCTCTGAGACTCAGTTCAGTATTTCCATTTTATCCTGAGCTTCTCAGTAGAATTCTGAGAAAACTTCATGCATCTGAAAACCTTCAATTTTTTGATTTTTACTCTATACACCGGTTCTAACATCCCTAATTCAACCGAAAGTTCACGAAATCTTGATTCAAATTTAAAGGTTTAGTCAAGATATCAACTCTCTTTATCGGTATGAATTTTCTCCATCCTTATGTCCTTCTTCTCGACATGATCTCGATGAAGTGATGTCTCGATATCCACATGTTTGCATCGGTGTGCAATCTGGGATTTTGTGAAATAGAAATGTCACTATTATTGTCACAAAATATTGGTACTTCATTGGCTACAACTTTATAATCCCTTAATTGTTGTCTGCGAGCCAAAGAATCGAAAGCACGCAATGACTTCATGCAGCCATTTATTCGACTTGATAGTACTTTCGTTACTCTTTGAGGTCTTTCTTTTGAAAACCAAGATATCGACTTGCTTCCTAGAAATTAACAAGTTCTGAAGTGGACTTCACATCAATTCTGCAACCTCCATAATCGATTCGAGTAACCACTTAACTCAAGGTTATCATCACCGGATACCATAATCCTCTATTCATTTGTGCCTTTAAGATATTTGAAGATTTTTGGCGGCTTCCATGTGACTAGTCTTAGGATTAGCTTGGTATCTTCTTGGCATCCCAACAACAAATGTTATATCCGGCCTACTTTAACGTGAGATAGAGCAATGATCCAATGATTCCTCTATAATCGGTTATGACTCATTTGATTTGCCTTGAAATCGGGATCCATCTTGTAGTTAGTATTCATGGGAATCCTACCTGTATTGCAATTCTGTACACCATATTTAGCAATCAGATCTCTGGTGTACTTTACCTGGTTGATGAATATTCCTTCCTTTGATTGTTTCACTTGAAGACCTAGAAAGAAATTCATCTCTCCCATCATTGACATCTCAAACTTGTCTTTCATCAGTGTTGAAAACTTTTCACACAACTGATGGTTTGGAGATCCAAAAATGATGTCATCAACATATATCCCTGAACTAGTAAGATATCTTCCCCATCCTCTATCCTCGAACGCGAGTTCTATCAGCAGTTCCTTTGACAAAACCATGGTCGATGAAACCGAGAAAGAGTATCATACCATGCTCTGGGTGCTTGCTTAAAACCATACAAAGCTTTTCTGAGCCTATAAACTTGGTCATTCTGTTTGAAACCAGGAGATTGTTCCACATGAACCTCTTCTTCAAGCACACCGTTCAGAAATGCACTTTTCACATCCATCTGATAGACTGTGAACTTCATGTGGGCAGCATATGCAAGAAACAATCTGATGGCTTCTAGTCTTGCAACAGGTGGAAAGGTTTCATCATAATCCAAGCCTTCTTCTTGGGAATAACCTTGTGCAACTAGCCTTGCCTTGTTTCTTACAATGTTGTTGTTTTCATCTCTTTTGTTCTTGAAAACCCACTTGGTTCCAATGACATTGTGCCTTTTTGGTCTATCTACTAGCTCCCATACTTCATTCCTTGAGAATTGATTCAGCTCATCTTGCATGGCAGTAATCCAGTGAGAATCTTGTAGAGCTTCACAATCTCAGTAGGTTCTTTCTCTGATAGGAAGCAGCAGAATAGTGCACTCTCACCATGGAACCTTCTTGTTTTAACACCTTCAGTTAGATCACCCACAATCTGACTTGTAGGATGACTGTCTAACCATTTCCTTCTTGATGTTCCCTCTTCAATGGTATCCTCAACATTTGAAATGTTAGGTTCAGTTAAATCAGCAAAATCAGGGAACAACATAACAGGAGAAAGGGAATCATTTTCCTCAGGGGAAATTCTATTCAGAACATTGTCAGAGACATTTGTTCCCCTTTGGTTGATAGATTCAGAATTTGCCTCAGCTGTGACCACATCTTCATTGGCATCACATACCTGAGTCTGAACTGGTGTCTGTTCAGATTGGTCAACTTTGGAGTGTTGGTTTTCCTGGGTCTCACCATCCTGATTTCCATCCTGAACTTCTTTATCTGAGTCTGAGTTACTCCAATCATAGATAGTGACTAACTTCTTCTTTTCAGGTTCAGTGGATGATTTATCTTTCTGTTTCAGGCTTAATCTGGTGATCCTCTTAGTCAGTTCATCTGCATCATGTTCCTGTTTCTTCTGAACACAAACAGATTCATCAAAAACAACATGAGGTGTTTCTTCCACAATAAGAGTCCTACAGTTGTAAACTCTGAAAGCTTTACTGACTTCAGAATATCCTAAGAATATTCCTTCATCAGCTTTACTATCAAATGTTTTCAACTGATCTTTACCATTATTGTGTATGAAACACTTGCAACCAAACACACGAAAGAAAGAAACAAGAGGCTTCCTTTCATTCCAAAGCTCATAGGGTGTTTTGCCTTGACTCTTAGTCAGCATGGATCTATTCTGAGAGTAGCATGCAGTGTTGATAGCTTCATCCCAAAACCTTTTAGGAATGTCAGCTTCAGCAATCATTGTCCTTGCAGCTTCTTTCAGAGTCCTGTTCCTTCTTTCAGCAACACCGTTTTGTTGAGGGGTCCTTGCAGCTGATGTTTCATGTGAAATTCCATTCTCTGCACAATAATCAGATATGATATGATTTATAAACTCAGTTCCTTTGTCAGATCTGATTTTGACCACACTCAGATTTTTCTCAATACTGAGCCTTTTTAGTAACTCTGGCAGCTTTATCTGAGTCTCTTTCTTACTGAGTAAGAATATGACCCAAGTATATCTTGGGTAGTCATCAGCTACTACCAATGTGTATTTCTTGCCATTAGTGTTCACAGGTGTTATAGGACTAAAGAGATCCATATGCAGTAACTGAAGTATTCTTTCAGTAGAAACTTCAACTCTGCTTTTAAATGATGCTTTAACTTGTTTTCCTTTCTGGCACGCATCACAAATGTGTTCCTTACTGAACACTTCATTAGGCAACCCTCTCACAAGAGCTAATCTTGCAAGCTTGTTCAGGGTTTTGAAATTTAGGTGATTCTTTCTTTTATGTCATAACCAACTGGTATCAGTGGAACTTTTAGCTACTAAACATGTATCTTTAGGAGTTGAACTCCAATCAGCAAGATACACATTCCCTTTTCTTGTACCAGTCAGTAATACTTTCTGTGATGTATCATCTTTCACAAAACATAAGTTCTTGGAGAACTCAACATTGAAACCCTTATCACAGAATTGGCTAATTGACAGCAAGTTATGCTTCAATCCAGATACATATGAAACACCATGGATATGAACTGAGTCAATTTCCAAAGTTCCATATCCCTCAGTCTGTCCCTTGGAGTTATCTCCAAAAGTGATCTGTGGGCCTCTTTGTTCAACATAGTCACTGAGCATCTTCTTGAATCCTGTCATATGTCTTGAGCATCCACTGTCAAGATACCATACATCAGGAGCTTTTTCGTCTCTGCTCATCAGTGCCATGTGATCTTTCATCAGCTTAGTGCCCTTGTTTTCCTCCTGAAAAATAGATCAATTCTTAGGTACCCATTTTGTGTAGGGTCCTACAAGGTTAGATGTACCTTTCGGAATCCAAATCTGCCTGACAACTCTAATCACTTTAGAGTGGCTAATTTATCTTCCATAAACATCAACATATACATCCACTACTCTGGGTGCCTTAGCAGTTTTCTGTATATGTGTGCTAGCTTTAGCATGAACATGTGCCTTTGAATTCTTCTTTGGTTCAGGCCTTCTGTTCATTTGCTTTGGCTTCTGTGCAGCCGGTCTAAATCTTTGTTGACTCGGGTTCAGATAACCTTTTCCCTTAGGAAAGTGGGGTTCAGGTTGTCTGTACTGAAATCTGGGTCTTTCAGCATACTGAGGACTTGGTCTCTTCAGTTGAGAATGTCTCTACTGAGTGTTTCTCATCTGAGGATTCCTCTGATGGTTCAGTGTGGAGCCTTTCAGGTTTGCATTCTTAGCCTGAAGCTTTGAAGTACTTGCCTGAAACTTTCCAACTGACTGCTCAGGTTTCCTTGCCTTCACCTGAGGTTTGGGCTTTCTAACCTGGTCATTCAGTTTTACTGAGACCATAGGTCCTTTTCCCTTGTCTACAACCTTGGGCATTACTTCAATTTGAATTGTAGGTGCCACTGGTTTTACAAAGATAGTCTTCTTGCTACTTGATGCAGCATTTAGATGACCTTGTGAGGTTCCCCCTGGAATGTATCCCAATCCAGATTTTATAGTCACAGATCTCTGGTAACTCTGAATTTCATCTATTACATTAGATGCATTATTCAATAGAGTTAACTTCTTCTGTGCACTATCCTCACAGTTCTGTAGAGTTTTATGCTTCTCAGAGAGGTCATTGAACTCAGTTCTGATTAGCTGAATTTCTTCAGTGGATTTCTCTAGCTTTTCAGTTAGGGACATTATCAACTTTTCTTTCTCTGAGAGTTGTACTTTCAGAACATCCAGTTCATCAGTAGCTCCCATTAATTGAGAAGTGATTTCAATATTGCTAGAGTCTTTCCATTTTAGATTTTCAGCTTTCAGTTCCTTATTCTGCTCTTGAGTTCTATTTAGCAGTCCTTGCAAAACAGCATAGTCCTTCATCAGATTCTCAAAAGAATCCATCAGGTCAAAATGACTGTTTTCAGTGGAACTTGAAAACTCTTGTGCTAGTGTAGGAGCAACAACAGAGAAAGAAGAGTTTACCTCCTCAATGGCCATCAGACATATGTCATCACTTCACTGTCTGAGAATATCTCATCTGAAGAGCTAGATCCCTCCTCAGAGTGTTCTTCTTCTGCAACCATGGCCTTTTTGCTAGAGAACTTCTGGTCTCTTTTAGCTTGCCTTTCTCTTCTCTCCTTAGCACTTAAATCTGGACAATCATACTGGAAGTGACCTTTCTTCTGGCAATTATAGCATCTGTTGGTATCATCATCCTGATCATTTTCTTCTTTGGACTTGGAGTCTTTTCTCTTGGATGAAGATCCTTCAGCTTTCAGGTCCTTCTTCTTCTCAAATGATCTGTCCTCAGGTTTCTTCTGGTACCTGTGGTTCCTGTAATAGTTTTTGTATTTTCCAAATCTACTATTAAGTCTATCAAACCTCCTTGCCATCAGTGCTAGCTTTTCCTCAAGCTCATCCTGATGTTTGACATGGGGATTCTCAGACTCTCTAGTTTTACAGGTTTTATCTTTGGCTTTTAAAGCCACATTCTTACTTGATGAAGAATCATCTTTGCTGTCAGCCTTTTTGGATTTCTAATCAATTACAAATTCACAGGCCTTCAGCTCAGAGAAGACTTGTTGGTAAGGCATTGAGTTAATATTCTTGGTGTTTTCAATCACCACTGCATGAATATCTCATTTCTTAGAAAGACCTCTAAGAATTTTCAATGCAACTTCTCTCTGTGGGCATTTCTTTCCAAGTGCATTTAGATCATTCATGATGCTAGTGAATCTGACTTCCAATTTGTCTATTGATTCACCATCATCCATTTCAAAACTATCAAACTTTCCAATTGCCACTGGAAGTTTGTTTTCTTTTATATGATCTGTGCCTTGGCACATAACAGCTAGTGTATCCCAAATCTCTTTAGCAGTATTACAGTGAGAGATCATTCCCATCACACCATCATCAACTGTACTGTATAGTGTGTCTTTTGCAATGTAGTCTAGATTGACTAATTTTCTCTCCTCCGGAGTCAGTTGGTCATCAGACTTAGGAAATTCTGCTCTAGAATCAATTCTCTCATCTTCTGTTCCTCTGGATTCACTACAGTAAATTGGAATGGTCCTTGAGAGACCACTCTCCACATACGCTCATGCTTGGAATACAGATGAGCCTGCATTCTCAGTCTCCATAGATCATAGTTCTCCACTGAGAACATGGGAAGTTTTTTAGAAGACATTTTTCTGATCTCTTGAAAAAATAAAAAGTTTCAGCAACTAAGATCAGTTCAGATAGACCACAAGTATTTTTGAAAATAAAACTTTGGTCAACACAGCAGGTGGTCAAGTTGAACCACTGCTCTGATACCACTTGTTGGTCCCGGTGCAAACGAGTCTTACACGTGTATGGGGGGGGAATACACGTGTTCAGTGTTTTTAAAATTTTTTCTTACTGAGGTCAGCTTGGGTCAGATAATCCTGAAGATTTGGTTCTGAGAAGCACAAATCGCTCTGAGTCAAAGTCTACTGAGATAGTGATCCTGAGCTGCTTTCAGATACCTCAGATAATCCCAACTGAGTCCTGAGTGACAGAGATCCTGAGTTGCTTGGATCAGATAACTAACTTACTGAATCCTCAGAAGAGAGTTCAGTTTGGTAACTATCTGTTCTAGCTACTCAGTCATGCGGAATGGTTGGCCCTTAGTTTATACTCGGTTTAAGCTTTGCTGAAAACCTTCCCTTTATGAAATAGTGATTAAGCTGTGAATCAATTTACATGCAACTTCAGTGGATTGATTCCAACTGAATATCAGTGAAAAGTATGCTTTCAAAATCAAGTCAATGCAGCAGTTAAGCACAGATAAGGAAAGCAATAAAGAACACATCAATTATAGTGGTTCAGAGACTCAAGCTCCTACATCCACTCTCTCTGATCCTCAGAGAAATTCACTATCAACTTCTGAGCTTTCTGACTACCTCGCGTAGTTTACTTACTCAACTCGGCCCTGAGTTTTCTGACTACTCCACTTAGTTTACTTACTCAACCCGACCTTGAGCTTTCTGACTACCTCCGTAGTTTACTTACTCAAACACAAACAAGCTTTCAGACTACCCCTGTAGCTTACTAACTTCTCCTCTAGAGTTTTCTGACTACTCCGCGTAGTTTACTAACTCTTTACAACTCTTTCTCACCAACAAACACACTCCAACTACCTTCTCAAGGGTTTGGGGTTTCTCGGTTGGTTTCCAACTAGGATGAGATATCCTTTACAATAAAGCACAATGCAAAGGGTTAGGATATCTCGACTAAGCTTTGGATAATTCTTATCAAGCTAGGCTTAGTATAGTGAGCTCTCTTCAATGTGGAAGCACTTGGGAAATTCTATGTTTTTCTAGTGCTTTAACTTTTGCAAGAATAAGTTTGAGCTCTTGAGTTGCGTATAAATTTCCCGTAACCTTACAATGTAGAGGGTCACCAGTATTTATAGGCATACACCAAGGTCACTTTTGAAAACTATCCGTTGGAGAGATAGCTTCGTGAGTTCCCTCTTATGGTGTGTGAGAAACGACTATATTTAGGGTTTGAAACTCCCTAACACATTTTAGGCAATAGCCTTTCATGTAGCCGGTCTTCACTTTTTGCAGTCTGGAACTATTGTACATCTGACATCTTTTTCAGCGACCTGTCACTATCAGTGTCAGTATGGTACAGTGTCGTCTTCCTCTTTTTGACTTTTGTCTCCAGTTAAAGGTAGACTTCTTCAACGACTCTTTTTAGTTACAAACTCTGAGTTTGATATAACCTTAACAACACTTCTGACTTAGTTCCTTTTGTCTGCATTTGAATGTCTTTGGAAAATATCTTTTATATAAGGAATCACGATCTTCTCAGTATTGCATCCTTCAGATAGATATATTCAGTGCCTCGGAACATTCAGGCTCATACTGAGCATTCAGTACCTTACTGATTCTTCAGTAATTACCGTGCCTTCAGTATTCTTGATCTTCAGTCTTCAGTCTACAGTCTTATGTCTTCAGAGTGTTCTGAGTGTTCTGAGTCTTCAGGATCTTCTGAGTCTACAGACTGATATACTGAATCTTCGTGCTGAGTCTTCAGTTACTCAGTATCCTACTGAGTCTTCAGTATCTCAGTTTTACACTGAGTCTTCTGTATCTATCCTGAACTATATCTGCTGACAATACATTCTGCAGATAACATCCTGAATATTCTAAAACTGATTCCTGACTCAACTATCAAGATCATTCTGAACATGTCATACTCAGGGGTTTTGGGATCTAATCAAAATCATATATCTTTATTAAATTCATCTCCCAACAGAGAAGCATCGTACATTCTTGGTATTAAGGTCATTCGTGATCGGAAAAAGAGAATGTTGTGTTTATCTCAAGCGTCTTACATTGATACTGTGGTTGCTCGTTTCAGCATGCAAAACTCCAAGAAGGGCTTACTGCCTTTCAGACATGGAGTTCCCCTATCTAAGGATATGTGTCCTGAGACACAGAAGGAGATAGAGGAGATTGCTAAGGTTCCTTATGCATTAGATGTGGGAAGCCTTATGTATGCAATGCTGTGTACGAGGCCTGATATTTGCTATGCAGTCGACATGGTAGCGCGATATCAGTCTAACCCTGGTCAAGGACATTGGATAGCTGTCAAGCACATTCTCAAGTATTTGAAAGGGACTCGAGATTGTGCGCTGATATACCAGTCAAACAACATGATTCCTTTGGGTTATACCGATTCAGATTTCCAAGCTGATCGAGATGAACGGAAGTCTACCTCGGGTTATGTGTTTATGCTGGGAGGTGGAGCCATATCTTGGAGAAGTGTAAAGCAGAAATGCATTGCGGACTCCACTATGGAAGCTGAGTACGTGGCTGCCTCAGAAGCTGCTAAGGAAGCTGTCTGGCTACGTAGTTTCTTACTGGACTTAGGGGTTTCTAAGAGTATGCCGAGGTGTATCACCATTTATTGTGATAACGCGGGTGAAGTGGCAAACTCGAAAGAACCTAGAGCCCACAAAGCTAGTAAACACATAGAGCGGAAGTACCACATTATACGAGACATCGTAAATCGAGGAGACGTGGTTGTGGCTAAGATTGCATCGTTGGACAACCTGGCTAATCCTTTCACAAAGACTCTGGCAATAAAAGTCTTTGAGAAACATGTAGAGGGTCTTGGTTTACGATGTATTACAACTAGACTTTAGTATAAGTGGGAGAATTGTTATGGCTTCATGTGTATACTAAAAATTTAGCTTTAGTATAAGTGGGAGATTGTTGGTGTATATTGTAAAGCAAAATCTTAGTGAGCTTTTGTGGATGTATATTCAATTTCAAATTATCTGAAATAAATGGTTTTTCACATTATTGCATTCTTATAAATTACTTATGTGTCTGCTTATCTTATATTGTAGACAATGTGGTGGGTTTGTAGTCACAAAGAAGATCACATCGTCAAGTTCCTTATAAGATATAAATAATATTCACAACTGAGATAGTTCTAGAAATAACTATTGGTTTAAGTTGTAGTATAAACTTGTTGGTGGCTTGTCTTGGCCATTAGTTTACACTAGTGCGATATGTCGCATTGAATGGGTCACAGATAAGGCATGTTCTTCTATTCTAATTGTTATGAAGAACTAGAGGTCCTGGTGACTTTTATTATTCTTAACACTAAGTGTGGTATTTAGATATGTGGGGTTCTTGTTCACTACTTTGATTTACTATAGATGAGAATCTTGATAGATTCTCCATGCTCCGTATTTTGGGTAGTGACATCGCTCGCATGATGTCTATTTACTGGCATTAGGGCACCGTGTCCTGGACATCCAGGATGATGACGTCCCCTTGAGGAAACTCATAAAGGATTGTCGTATTAAACCCTGCAGGTGGATTTAATCCGTACGACAACAAAGGTTGAGTGGTACTACTCAAGGTATAAAAGATATTAATTAATTAAAACAGTCAGAAGCTTTAATAATTAATGGACGTGCGATATCTTTAACACTGGGAATTATAAATTCTAATAGAAGCCCTGATTTGGTTCGGGATAGGACGGGAGTGCAACATTAATTCTCTAGCGGGATTAGTTGATGTTATCGGGCCAAAATAATGTTCTGGGCTGAACATAAGAGTATTTGGGTCTGTAAGAAGCCCAAACTGTTGGGAAATTAGGGTGCCCGAATCTATTCGAGATGATTTTTAAATACATATTTAAATTAAACAAATAATTACTAACATGAATTAATCCCAAATTAATTCAACATAATAATTAAACAACATGTGTACACATAATTCACGTAAATCCTAAACATGCGGAACTAGGAGTTACGGAATTACTAAACTCTTATAGAGACAAGCTTTGAGACGATGGATCAACCCAAGAGCCTTCCCAAATATATCCCCAAGTCCACGAACGTAATCCGGTGGGAGGATTCACATGAATGATTTTAATGGGAGAGAAATTAAATATTTTGCTACCACCTTTGTGGATTTCTAATATTTCCAACACATGGAATTGCACTTGGGAATGAAGAGCTCATCCCCTATAAATAGGGAGAAGGGGTTCGAAATTTTAGGTCAAGAAAATAAGGAAGAAAATCTTTTCTTGGTCTCCAAGAAATCTTGAATATATCTTCTATATTCTTTTCTCCTTAATTAAATTTTCCATAAAAATCTCTTTTCCCTCTTTTCCCATTATTTTCAAAATTTAACAAGATTAAGAAGTCAAGATTTGACTTCTTGAATTTATGGGATAATTATGTATTCCTACAATAATTATCTCTTTCCATAAAATATCCACAAGAAAATTAAGACAATCTTTTCTTCCTTTTATCTACATAACTTTCGAAAAGTACAAGCATGGAAATATAGCAATATATTTTCTTCTCTCTCTCATTAATTGGAATTTATTTTGGGCTATTTGGGGGGCCTTTAGGAGAATTAAGATTGGACCTTCAATGGACTATGAAGCTTTAATATTTTGGGCCAAATATTATTCAAGTCCATTAATATTAATTTACTCCACTATAAAATTAATATTGAACTATCCATCTTAACCCATATTACGATTTCACATATAACATGGCTCCCGGTCATTATTTCCCGCGTTTAAGATTATATTAGTCCATTAATTAATTAAGCCACTGAACAAGCTTTATATTAATTAATATCTTTGTCATTGGAGTAAAGACAACTCAACATTATTATCCATACCGGAAATAAATTTCCACTTGCAAGATTTGGTATGATAAAGGTTCTGAGCCCATCAAGGGGACAAATCAAGCAAGATGTACTTGCACGCGATTCTCCGTATTAAATGTCAGCAATCGTCATGTAATTAATAATATTGCCCATGATATAAGGTATCGAATATCATTGACTCTCTTCCAATCATAAATCAAAGCAATAGTTATTAATTTCACACGATCCTATTTTTAGGGACGGATGTTGGGATATTTTAGTTTTGATGAATTATGCCAAAACATTATCAACTTGTGTTTTTGAAGCTAATCTACAGATAACAAGTTGAGGGGGAACGAGAGAACAAATTGAGGGGGAACTCACGAAATCAGACGTAGATGATCGAGATCAGACGAGGCTGCAGATAAGACTGATCGAGATCAGATGAGTAAGATGAGTTCCGGAGTTAACTGATGAGCTGAGCAAAATCAGAAGAGAAGAAAAGCTAAGCCAGCTGATCAGAAGATCAGATGACCAGTTGACCTGATCAGATGACCAGAACAGAAGGTTGCAGATCAGAAAAGGAGCAGATGAGACTGATCGAGATCAGACGTGATCGAGATCAGATATGAAGATGAGCAGTTGATCAAGATCAGACGTGATTGAGATCAGATGTGCTAGCCTGATATGCTAACCTAATATGCTAACCTGATGTACTAATCTGATGCAGATAAACTGATATGCTGACCTAATGCTATACTGATTTGATCATGTGAGCTGATCAGATCAGGCGAGAAGAAATCAGATATCAGAAAACCTGAAATCTGCATACCAGACCAGGAAAGAAGTCATCAGAAGAGAAGTCATCTGAAGTCATATTCACTGAGAATCAGAATGCTGCTGATGATCAGTTAACCTGAGTGCTAGTGACCTGAGGGTCAGATTGTCTGAAGACAGAAGAACTGAACTCAGTCAGCCTGAGTGTCAGTATGCCTGATCAGACAAGGTCCGCTGAAGAGAAGTCAGCTGAAGGCTCAGATAGACCTGAAGGCTCAGATGGAACTGAAGACACTGAGACTCATAGAATCCTGAATGATTCCAAGGCGAGGAATCTGAGGAATATATCCATTAGAATCAGCTGACGTGGACCAACGAGAGGAAGACAACCAGCCTGGAAAAGCTGCAAAAAGCTACAGAATAGTATGGATTTGAATGTGACTCCATCCAACGGTAACATTCAAATCCACACTATAAATACAAGTTCTTCCTTCATAATTCTGTGTGGAAAAATGCGTGAAACATCCATCAAGCCAAATCATCAAGCATTCCCACCATAGAACACTAAGCAAGAAATACACGCATATATTCAAAGAGTGTTCTAGAACCCAATCTAAGAAACTCACAATGTATCCTAAGCTTAGAGAGATTTTCCCAACCTTAGCATTGAGGCTAAACAAATGTAAGGGAAAATCTCACCGTAGTTGGAAACAAACCTTACCCAAATCAGTCGGTTAAGTTTGTAGGTGAGTGTGAACTCGGTAAACATCTAGCAATCCCGAAAGGGAGGGTAGGCAATCCAGAGTGAGAGTGATAAGTCCCGTTGGAGTGTGAACTCGGTAAACATCTGTAGGCAATCCCGTGGAGGGTGATAAGTCCCGTTGGAGTGAGAGCTCATTAAATATCTAGAGGCGAACCCGAGAGGGTGATAAGTCCAGTTGGAAGGAATTTCTCTAAGAACAGGGAGAGTGGATGTAGGAGCTTGAGCCTCCGAACCACTATACATTGTTGTGTTATTTACTGCTTTATGTTCTTATATTGTCATATGCATTCGATTATAAGCAAAACACAACACATGAGCTTAAAAAAAGCAAAAATTGGAATCACTCTGCCCTCACCCCTGTTTTATATTCATCGCTTTTAAAATGTTTTGCTTCCGCACACGCAAAATGGGTTTTTCAACCAGGACCATCAATTGTGGTATCAGAGCTTTGATTGATTCAGCAGTTATCAGCTCAGCTGGTGATCCTACTTGAGCAGATTTCTTCATATCGAAATCAAAATCTGCAAATTCATCAGCACCTCCCATCTGTTCTATAATCATCATAAAATCTGAGAAGCTTTTTAACCGGAGATCTTTCCAGGTGAGGATCTCCATAACTTCCTCTCTGATAACTGGATGGGCTACCAGCTCTGGATACATCGCATCAATATCTCGTTCAATTTGTTTTTAATTTCACACGATCCTATTTTTAGGGACGGATATTAAGAAATAACGCACCACTGATGTCTAATTCTTGTATATTCAGTACCAAAGAATTTGTCCTCCTGTAGGTCCTCATTCAACGCACCTAAATGCGCTAGTGTGATCCCTTGGTCAAGACAAGCCAATCCGGGTCTCACACTTCAACCGTTCATGATGGTTTGTTCATTTCCATCTGGGTTGTGAATTTGTACTTAATTATGAGGGCTGTTAATTTGATCTTCAGTGATCGGGTATCACCAAATTAACTACAACGTAATACGTACTGTCTTATTGAATAGGTTTGCAATAAACATATATATCATTCATTCATATTTAATGCAACAGTGATTAAATAATTTATTTCAGTAAATAAATAAGAAACTTCAGTTTGGTTATACAAAGTAAAAGCATACTTTTCAGTATAACCCCAACAATCTCCCACTTATACTCAAAGTCTGCTTTTAAGTATACTACAACATGTCTCGTGTTCTATGTGACATCTAATGTCATCCTACAAGAACCTAATATAATTTCTCCCACTTATACTCAAAGCAGACCGACAACGTCTTTGACACCCATTCCTTCCACATGTCTCTCGAATGTACACTGAGGCAGACCCTTTGTGAATGGATCTGCTAGGTTGTCTTCCGATGCAATCTTATCCACCTCAATGTCTCCTCTCTTAACGATTTCTCGTATGAGATGGTATTTTCTTTCAATGTGTTTGCTGGCCTTGTGGGCTCTCGGCTCCCTCAAATTTGCAACTGCTCCGACGTTATCACAGTAAACCGTGATCGTGCTGGGAAAATCCGGGACGACGTCCAAGTCCACTAGGAAGTTCTTGAGCCAAACCGCTTCCTTCGCTGCTTCACAAGTAGCAACGTATTCGGCTTCCATGGTAGAATCGGCGATGCATTTCTGCTTTACGCTTCTCCATGTCATGGCTCGTTCCCCCATGCAAAACACACTACCCGAGATAGGCTTTCTGGAGTCAACATTTTATTGGAAATTTGAGTCCGTGTAACCGATGGGGACTAGACCGTCTGACTTGTAAACCAACATTCTGTCCCGTGTCTTTTTCAGGTACTTCAGAATGTTCTTTACTGCAGTCCAATGCTCTTTCCCAGGGTTACTTTGATATCTTGCCACCATGCCTACGGTAAAGCAGATATCCGGTCTCGTACACAGTATTGCATACATGTGGCTTCCCACAGCCGAAGCATAAGGGATGCTCTTCATGTCATCTATCTCTTTCTGTGTCTTGGGACACATCTCTTTGGACAGATGGATTCCATGTCTGTAGGGCACAAAGCCTTTCTTGGAATCTTGCATGCAGAAACGCTTCAAAACAGTATCTATGTATGAGGCTTGCGAAAGCCCGATCATTCTTTTCCTGCGATCTCGAGTGATCTTGATCCCTAGGATGTGACCGGCTTCCCCTAAATCCTTCATATCGAACTGTTTTGACAGTCATGCCCTTACGTCTGATAACACCTTTATATCATTTTTGATGAGCAGAATGTCGTCCACGTATAATACCAAAAAAACCAATGCAGTTCCGTCACGCTTTTTATAAACACAACTTTCAAATTCGTTTTGATCGAAACCGTAGGATTTTATAACTTGATCAAAACATTGATTCCAAGCGCGGGATGCTTGCTTCAGCCCATAAATGGACTTCTTAAGCTTGCAAACCAGTTGCTCTTGGCCTTTTTCAATGAAGCCTTCGGGTTGTTGCATATAGATTTCTTCGTCAAGATTTCCATTTAGGAAAGCTATCTTGACGTCCATTTGCCAGATCACAAAATCTATATGCGCAGCAATCGACAAGAGAATGCGGATGGACTTGAGCATGGCTATGGGCGAAAAGGTTTCCTCATAATCGATCCCTTCTTTCTGAGTGTACCCTTTCGCCACTAGTCTTGCTTTGAAGGTTTCAACCCTTCTGTCCGGTCCCCTTTTTCTCTTGTATACCGACTTGCATCCGATGGGTTTTACCCCATCAAGTGGTTCGACTAGTTCCCACACCTCGTTGTGATCCATTGAACCCATCTCGGTTTCCATTGCTTTTTGCCAGGATTGAGCATCTTTATCTCGGATCGCCTCGTTGTAGGACCATGGATCTGACATTTCTACAGAGATCAAGTCCGAAGACTCTCCAATCCCCAAGAATCTCTCGGGTTATCTGATAACCCTCCCACTACGATGAGGTTTTGGTTGTGTAGGCGTGACGTTTGGTATATCATTTTGTACAATTGGAAATGGAGTTTCCCCCCTAAGTTCTTCTAAGGTAATTTCACTTCTAGGCTTTCGACTATTCATATAGTCTTTTTCCAAAAATCTAAAGTGGGTACTGATCACCACCTTTTGATCTTCAGGACCATAGAACATGCATCCTTTAGTTCCTTCGGGGTACCCTATGAACATCCTTAAATCCGAACATGCATCCAATTTACCAGCTTCCTTGTCTAGCACTTATGCCGGACACCCCCAGATCCTGATGTGTCCGAAACTGGGCTTGCGCCCCGTCCACAATTCTCTCGGGGTTTTAGGTACCGATTTGGATGGCACTAGGTTCAGAATATAAGCCATTGTTTCTAATGCGTAACCCCTTGGCTCCAAATGCCCTCTTGGTCATCTTACCTTCCAAGCATGATTCACAAGTCGGAAATGGCTCAATTTGGAGAGACCCCAAAGAACCATCTTTCACCAACCTTTGAATCCTTTTCGGGTTAATATGACCTAATCTTAGGTGCCAAAGAAGTGTCTCGTTCACATCAGTCGAGCGCTTCCGTTTACAAGAAATAATAGATGTGTTATAGGATGCATTTTGTGAGTGATGTGCACAGTTAATAATATAGAGATTGTTCCTTAAAGTTCCACGACAGATAATCACATCGTTATGAAAAACAGTAATATCTTTATTAAAACGAACATAATATCCATCGAAAAAGAGTTTAGAAATAGAAATAAGGTTTTTCCGAAAAATAGGAACGTATAGAACATCTCTTAAAATTAAAGTCTTGTCTTCAAAAGACAGGTGCACTTCTCCCACTGCTTTAGCTACCACTCTCGTACCATCGCCTAGCGTGATGAAGATTTCACTCTCACTAAGTCGCCGGGTCTGCTTGAAACCCTGCAATGTGAAACATACATGATCAGTGGATCCCGTATCCAATACCCACGAATGGGTAGCATACTCCGCCAAACAAGTTTCTACAACTAGTGAGTGTGAATTAACTTTCTTTCCATTCCTTTTGGGTTTGGAACAGGTCGACTTCCAATGTCCCTTTTCACCGCAATTAAAATATTTTCCTTTTGGTATCTTCTGAACTTTTAACCAATTGGCTTTCTTACCAATTTTGTTGATGGCATTGCTTTGGATCGAACTATTCATCTCCTTCTCAATCTTACCTTCCATTGGTCTAGATCTTGAGAGCAGTTTCTTAGTCACCAAAGCTTTGTCTTCTTGTCCCAAGTGTTTCTCTACCGTCTCCAAGATCTCTTGTAGGGTATCCATGGTAAACATGTGATCATTCATCACAAAATTACAATAGAACTCATTAAAGCATCTTGGAAGAGTTAGGAACAAGAATTCGATTTGAGCATCATCACAGTACCGTGTACATAGGTAAGAAAGTTTCTCAAAATGGCATCTGATTTTGAGAACGTTATCCCTTACGGGTGTTCCCTCAATCATCTTCAGCTTTTCAACTCCATTTCGATGAAACTCTTTGATCATACAGCTCTCAGAGGAAAACATTTCCTCCAGACTTTGAACAATCTCCACAGCTGAATCAATTCCCTCATGAATGAGCCTCAAATCATCAGACAGTGAAGTCAAGATTATCGGTTTCATTGATTCATTTGCTTGCTCCCAGATTTTGTACAAACATCTTTCCAAGCTTGATGACCCTTCAGTGATTTTTTTAGGCTTTGGTCCACCAAGAACCCAATGATGTTTTTGTGCAGTGAGGACAAAAGACATATTTCGTTTCCAAATAACTAGTTTTCACCAGTGAGTTGGTATTCTTTGAGCATATATTTCAATGGATTAAAAGGTTGCGACATTATGAACTGAAATAAACATATATTTTGTATCAATATCCAGATCAACACAAAATTAAATCACATAATTCGATCACATGATTCATATTAAAATCTCAAAAAAAATATGAACATGCATCAGCCAACATCTCAAAACAGATTTAAATGAGCCTCGTGGGAGGGTCATCATTTAAATCACATTCAACCAGGTTACAAACAAGAACAATTACAAACCTTTAATTTTAAAGAAAATTAATAGTCCGCTCCCACTTGACCAATATAAAATTGACAGGGACTTCGGAGAAGTATATAAATATCAATTTTATACCTAAGTAATAACCATGATTAAATACATAATTATTACTTTGTTTTGATCGAGCCTCGTGGGAGGGTCATCGTCGCCACTAATAATAATTCACAATCATCCTTTTGGGAATTTATTCATGTGAAAGCTATCTTTTGACCGTCCCGTAGGGGAAATTCTTCAAAAGATTTCACAAATAAATAAATCATGGAGGTCAAAATTAATTTGTGTCAAAACCAAATTAATTATTAAACATACTTAGTAATTTTTGAATTTGATATTTTTCGTTGAGCAATTCTCATGCAAACATATTTAAACAAATTTAATAAAGCACAAGAAAATACAATAGTAATAAATCAAGCAAAGTAGAAAATAAACACATTGAGCACAAATTATCCAACTGTCATGATTTGAATTTCCTTGGCTTGATTTTTGTAGAAACGCCATCTTGAATTTCTCCCACTCGTTTGTCTCGAAAAGAACTCGATCTTGAAACGCCACGCCAAGCAGCTCGCAGCCGGGATGCCCGCCCACATCCGGCCGGCCGCTTGGCCCGAGCGCCCGCGCCCATGCGCCTAGGGCACAGCGCGTGTCGCCAAAAGGAAAGGCTCGGCAGCCTCAGAAGGCGGTGGGCGGGTCGTGCCTATGCGCGTGCGCTGCTCGTCTGCTCACAAACGCCTCGCTTCGCCTACGCCCATCCGCCTACGCTCGCGTCAGCTAGTGCACCCGCGCGCGATCCCTCCTGGCGCCTAGCACCTAGGCCCGTCTGTGCAGCGTCGTCCGAGCCACGCGCGTGCCTCCCTTGGCACGTTTCGCGCGGCGCACGTCGCCCACGTATGGTTCCGGATCCATTTTTAACTCGCCTCCGTCTTCGTCTCCAATCAGGTTACAATTTATTAAACGAAAAATAAATACCTTAAATCTAGACTAGTCTATTACATTGAACAAATCAAATAGCCTAATCTATTCGAGATGATTTTTAAATACATATTTAAATTAAACAAATAATTACTAACATGAATTAATCCTAAATTAATTCAACATATTAATTAAACAACATGCTTACACATAATTCACGTAAATCCTAAACATGCGAAACTAGGAGTTACGGAATTACTAACCTCTTGTAGAGACAAGCTTTGAGACGATGGATCAACCCAAGAGCCTTCCCAAATATATTCCCAAGTCCATGAACGTAATCCGGTGGGAGGATTCGCATGAACGATTTTAATGGGAGAGAAATTAAATATTTTGCTACCACCTTTGTGGATTTCTAATATTTCCAACACATGGAATTGCACTTGAGAATGAAGAGCTCATCCCCTATAAATAGGGAGGAGGGGTTCGAAATTTTAGGTCAAGAAAATAAGGAAGAAAATCTTTTCTTGGTCTCCAAGAAATCTTGAATATATCTTCTATATTCTTTTCTCCTTAATTAAATTTTCCATAAGAATCTCTTTTCCCTCTTTTCCCATTATTTTCGAAATTTAACAAGATTAAGGAGTCAAGATTTGACTTCTTGAATTTATGAGATAATTATGTATTCCTACAATAATTATCTATTTCCATAAAACATCCACAAGAAAATCAAGACAATCTTTTCTTCCTTTTATCTATATAATTTTCGAAAAGTACAAGCATGAAAATATAGCAATATATTTTCTTCTCTCTCTCATTAATTGGACTTTATTTTGGGCTATTTGGGGGGCCTTTAGGAGAATTAAGATTGGACCTTCAATGGACTATAAAGCTTTAATATTTTGGGCCAAATATTATTCAAGTCCATTAATATTAATTTACTCCACTATAAAATTAATATTGAACTATCCATCTTAACCCATATTACTATTTCACATATAACATGGCTCCCGGTCATTATTTACCGCGTTTAAGATTATATTAGTCTATTAATTAATCACTGAACAAGCTTTATATTAATTAATATCTTTGATCTTGGAGTAAAGACAACTCAACATTATTATCCATACCGGAAATAAATTTCCACTTGCAAGATTTGGTATGATAAAGGTTCTGAGCCCACTAAGGGGACAAATCAAGCAAGACGTACTTGCACGCGATTCTCCGTATTAAATGTCAACAATCGTCATGTAATTAATAATATTGCCCAAGATATAAGCTATCGAATCACATTGACTCTCTTCCCATCATAAATCAAAGCAATAGTTATTAATTTCACACGATCCTATTTAAGGGACTAAGATTAAGAAATAATGCACCAATGAGGTCTAATTCTTGTATATTCAGTACCAAAGAATTTGTCCTCCTGTAGGTCCTCATTCAACGTACCTATATGCGCTAGTGTGATCCCTTGGTCAAGACAAGCCAATCTGGGTCTCACACTTCAATCGTTCACGATGGTTCGTTCATTTCCATCTGGGTTGTGAATTTGTACTTAATTACGAGGGCTGTTAATTTGATCTTCAGTGATCGGGTATCACCAAATTAACTGCAACGTAATACGTACTGTCTTATTGAACGGGTTTGGGTTTGCAATAAATATATATAACATTCATTCATATTTAATGTAACAGTGATTAAATAATTTATTTCAGTAAATAAATAACAAACTTCAGTTTGGTTATACAAAGTAAAAGCATACTTTTCAGTATAACCCCAACACAAACCCAATTCCTTCTAATGTATCCCTAGTCTGGCCCACAAAACCTATGGAGTCTATATAAAAGGGACTTGATTTCGTTCCAAACCCTAACACATGAAAACAAAAACACAGCAGCCGAGCAAGTTAGGGTTTGAAAAGATAAAACAACAGGCGCCTTCTCCACGTTCGATAGATTGCTGTCCACTCGGCATTTGGACGAGGCTGGGAGACAGACTAGAAGATCTTTAGTAGAATCAACATCTCGATCTTCAAAGGTAATAAATCTAAGCAATTATCAGCAGATCTTTTGCCAGTCATTAAACAATCATCATTTTTGTCAAACACATAGCATGAATTCTTGTCAAATTTTACATGTAAATCATCATCACATAACTGACTAATACTAATCAGATTAGCAAGTAAACCTTTTACATGTAACACATTTGTTAACTTTGGAAAACCAGGAACATTCAATATTCCTTTTCCAACTGATAGGATATTTTAGTTTTGATGAATTATGCCAAAACATTATCACCTTGTGTTATTGAAGCTAATTTACAGATAACAAGTTGAGGGGGAACGAAAGAATAAGTTGAGGGGGAACTCACGAAATCAGAAGTAGATGATCGAGATCAGACGAGGCTGCAGATGAGACTGATCAAGATCGGATGAGTAAGATGAGTTCCGGAGTTAACTGATGAGCTGTGCAAAATCAAAAGAGAAGAAAAGCTAAGCGGTGATCGATCGAAGATCGGATGACCCGAGAATGCGAACGATCGGATGATCGGAAAAACAATGAAATGATATGGTGATCGGGAAGAAGCGCATAAGCCGACGAAAGAACCCGACTGTAAGATCGGAAGAGAAGGTTGCGATCGCCAGAGGAGCAGATGAGACTGATCGAGATCAGACATGATCAAGATCAGATAAGATAACCTGATATGCTAACTTGATGTACTGACCTGATGCTATCCTGATATGTTGACCTGAAGATGTGTTGATCTGATCAGTCGAGCTGATCAAATCAGACAAGAAGAAATCAGATAACCTGAGTCAAGTGACCTGAGGGTCAATAAGTAAAAGTGACCGAGGGTCGATGTCCAAGTCGAAGAGCAACTCAAGAAGCCCGAGTGTCAAGATGCCTAATCGCATAAGGTCCACCAAGAGAAGTTCTGAATCAAGAATCCTGAGTAGAAGTATCCTGAGACTCAGAGTATCCTGAGACACAGAGAAACCTGAGACTCAGAGAACCTGAGACTCAGAGAACCTAAGACTCAGAAGATTCCTGAAGACTCAGAAGAATCCTAAAGACTCAGAAGAACCCTGAAGACTCAGAAGTTCTTGAAGAATATAGCCGTTAGAATTCAGCTGACGTGGACCAATGAGAGGAAGACAACCAGCCTGAAGAAGCTGCAGAACTTACAGAATAGTATGGATTTATATGTGATTCTCTCCAATGGTAACATTCAAATCAACACTATAAATACAAGGTCTTTCATCATTCTAAAGTGTGGAAAGTGTAGAAAGTGTGGAGAATGTGGCAAAAGATGCTACAGAGCCAAGAGCCACATACTCAAGTATTCCCACCATAGAACACAAGTCTGTAGATATACAAATACATCCATGAGTGTTCTAAAACCCAATCTAAGCAACCCACGATATATCCTAAGTTTAGAGAGATTTTCCCAACCTTAGCATTGAGGCTAAACAAATGTAAGGGAAATCTCAACCTAGTTGGAGACACCAACCCAAACCCAAACCCTATTGTTAGGTAGTTTGTGTGATTGTTGGAGTTGTAAAGAGTGAGTAAGCTGCAGAGTAGTCAGCCAGAAAACTCTAGAGAAGAAGTGAGTAAAATTATCTTGGATAGTCAGAAAGCTTGTGTGTGTTTGAGTAAGTAAGCTGCAGAGTAGTCAGCCAGAAAACTCAAATGTAGAAGAAGTGAGTAAGCTACAGTGAGTTAGCCTGAAAGCTTGTAGGCGATCCTGTGAAGGGTGATAAGTCCCGATTGAAGGAATTTCCCTAGGAACAGGGAGAGTGGATGTAGGAGCTTGAGTCTCCGAACCACTATACTTTGTTGTGTTCGTTATTGCTTTATGTTCTTATCTTGTCATATGCATTTGGTTATAAGCAAAACAGAACACATGGACTTAAAAAGCAAAAAATCTGGAATCACCCTGCCCTCACTCCTGTTTTATATGTATTTCATGATTTTTCTGCAGTTCATGGGTTTTTCACCGGGACAAACAAGTGGTATCAGAGCAGGAGTTCAAAAGTTCACTTTTAATGTGATCACCTGAACGGATCTTTTTAAACAAAAACCTGTTTCTTTAAAAGTGCATATATTTTAATGTTTTGGAGTCATTATATAAAAGGGGGAATTTTTTAGGATATTTTTGTTTTGATGAATTATGCCAAAACATTATCAACTTGTGTTATTGAAGCTAATTTACAGATAACAAGTTGAGGGGGAACGAAAGAACAAGTTGAGGGGGAACTCATGATATATCAGTAGATGATCGAGATCGAGGCGAGGTCAGATTTAGACCGATCAAGATCGATGAGTAAGATGAGTTCGGGAGTTAACCGATGAGCCGTATGCAAAATCGAAGAGAAAAAAGTTAAGCCGGTGATCGAAGATCGGATGACCGTAATGCAACTGATTAGATGATCGGAAGAAGAATGAAATGGATATGGTGATCGGAAGAGCGCATGTTTGATCGAAAGAAACCCACGGAAGATCGGAAGAAAGTTGCGGATCGTCGAGAGGAGGCGATGAGATCGATCGAGATCGGATATAAGATAACCTGATATGCTTTACCGAAGGTAATCGACCGATGCTATCCCGATATGTTGACTGAAGATGTGTTGATCCGATCGCCGAGCCGATCGATCAGCAAGAAGAAATCGATAGCTTTGAGTCAAGTGACCAGGTCGAATGTAAAAGTGACCGAGGGTCGATGTCCGGTCAAGAGTCAAACTCAAGAAGCCTCGAGGCCGTCGATGCCTCGATCGACAAGGTCCGGCTAAGAAAGTCTATTTGAATCAAGAATCCGGAGTAAAAAGTATCCCGAGACTCCAGAGTATCCCGAAAACTCGTGAGAAACCCGAGACTTCAGAGAACTCCGAGACTCGTAGAACCTAAGACTCGAAGAATCTCAAGACTCGTAAGAATCTCAAGACTCGGAAGAATCAAGAATACTCGTAAGAACCCACAAGACTCGAAGTTCCTCAAGAATATAAATCGTTAGAATTCGGTGACGGACCAATGAGAGGAAGACAACCAAATCAAGAAGTTCGGAACTTACAAAATAGTATGGATTTGAATGTGATTCTCTACAGTGGTAACATTCAAATCCACACTATAAATACAAGGTCTTTCATCATTCTAAAGTGTGGAAAGTGTGGAGAATGTGGCAAAAGATGCTACAGAGCCAAGAGCCACATACTCAAGTATTCCCACCATAGAACACAAGTCTGTTGATATACAAATACATCCATGAGTGTTCTAAAACCCAATCTAAGCAACCCACGATATATCCTAAGCTTAGAGAGATTTTACCAACCTTAGCATTGAGGCTAAACAAATGTAAGGGAAAATCTCAACCTAGTTGGAGACACCAACCCAAACCCAAACCCTATTGTTAGGTAGTTTGTGTGAATGTTGGAGTTGTAAAGAGTGAGTAAGCTACAGAGTAGTCAGCCAGAAAACTCTAGAGAAGAAATGAGTAAAACTATCTTGGATAGTCAGAAAGCTTGTGTGTGTTTGAGTAAGTAAGCTGCAGAGTAGTCAGCCAGAAAACTCAAATGTAGAAGCAGTGAGTAAGCTACTGTGAGTTAGCCTGAAAGCTTGTAGGCGATCCTGTGAAGGGTGATAAGTCCCGATTGAAGGAATTTCCCTAGGAACAGGGAGAGTGGATGTAGGAGATTGAGTCTCCGAACCACTATACTTTGTTGTGTTCGTTATTGCTTTATGTTCTTATCTTGTCATATGCATTTGGTTATAAGCAAAATACAACACATGGACTTAAAAAGCAAAAAATCTGGAATCACTCTGCCCTCACCCCTGTTTTATATGCATTTCATGATTTTTCAGCATTTCATGGGTTTTTCACCGAGGCAAACAAGTGGTATCAGAGCATGAGTTCAAAAGATCACTTTTAATGTGATCACCTGAACTGATCTTTTTAAATAAAAACCCGTTTCAGTAAAAGTGCATATTTTTTAATGTTTTGGCATCATTATAAAAAAGGGTGAAATTGTTAGGATATTTTAGTTTTGATGAATTATGCCAAAACATTATCAACTTGTGTTATTGAAGCTAATTTACAGATAACAAGTTGAGGGGGAACGAAAGAACAAGTTGAGGGGGAACTCACGATATCAGAAGTAGATGATCGAGATCAGGCGAGGCTGCAGACTAGACTGATCAAGATCACATAAGTAAGATGAGTTTCGGGGTTAACTGATGAGTTGTGTAAAATCAGAAGAGAAGAAAAGCTAAGCCAGCTGATCAGAAGATCCGATGACCAGAATAGACCTGATCAGATGATCAGAAGAATAGTCGAACTGATATGGTGATCAGAAGAGCAGACAAGCTGATCAGAAAGAAACTGACCAGAAGATCAGAAGAGAAGGTTGAAGATCAGAAGAGGAGCATATGAGACTGATCGAGATCAGACGTGATCTAGATCAGATAAGATAACCTGATATGCTAACCTGATGTACTGATCTGATGCTATCCTGATATTTTGACCTGAAGATGTGTTGATTTGATCAGTCGAGCTGATCAGATCAAGGAAGAAGAAATCGGATAGCCTGAGTCAAGTGACCTGATGGCCAGTAAGTAAAAGTGACCTGAGGGTCAGGAAGTCTGAAGTCAGAAGAGCTGAACTCAGTAAGCCTGAGTGTCAGTATGCCTGATCAGACAAGGTCCGCTGAAGAGAAGTCTGCTGAATCAAGAATCTTGAGTAGAAGTATCCTAAGACTCAGAGTATCCTGAGACTCAGAGAAACCTGAGACTCAGAGAACCTGAGACTCAGAGAACCTAAGACTCAGAAGAATCCTGAAGACTCAGAAGAATCCTGAAGACTCAGAAGAACCCTGAAGACTCAGAAGTTCCTAAAGAATATAGCCAATATAATTTTACTGACGTGGACCAATGAGAGGAAGACAACCAGCCTGAAGAAGCTGCAGAACTTACAGAATAGTATTGATTTGAATGTGATTCTCTCCAACGGTAACATTCAAATCCACACTATAAATACAAGGTCTTTCATCATTCTAAAGTATGGAAAGTGTGGAGAATGTGGCAAAAGATGCTACAGAGCCAAGAACCACATACTCAAGTATTCCCACCATAGAACACAAGTCTGTTGATATACAAATATATCCATGAGTGTTCTAAAACCCAATCTAAGCAAACCACGATATATCCTAAGCTTAGAGAGACTTTTCCAACCTTAGCATTGAGGCTAAACAAATGTAATGGAAAATATCAACCTAGTTGGAGACACCAACCCAAACCCAAACCCTATTGTTAGGTAGTTTGTGTGACTGTTGGAGTTGTAAAGAGTGAGTAAGCTGCAGAGTAGTCAGCTAGAAAACTCTAGAGAAGAAGTGAGTAAAACTATCTTGGATAGTCAGAAAGCTTGTGTGTGTTTGAGTAAGTAAGCTGCAGAGTAGTCAGCCAGAAACTCAAATGTAGAAGAAGTGAGTAAGCTACAGTGAGTTAGCCTAAAAGCTTGTAGGCGATCCCGTGAAGGGTGATAAGTCCCGATTGAAGGAATTTCCCTAGGAATAGGGAGAGTGGATGTAGGAGCTTGAGTCTCCGAACCACTATAGTTTGTTGTGTTCGTTATTGCTTTATGTTCTTATCTTGTCATATGCATTTGGTTATAAGCAAAATACAACACATGGACTTAAAAAGCAAAAAATCTGGAATCACTCTGCCCTCACCCCTGTTTTATATGCATTTCATGATTTTTCCGCATTTCATGGGTTTTTCACCGGGACAAACAAATGGTATCAGAGCAGGAGTTCAAAAGATCACTTTTAGTGTGATCACCTGAACTGATCTTTTTAAACAAAAACCCATTTCTGTAAAAGTGCATATATTTTAATGTTTTGGTGTTATTATCAAAAAGGGGGAAATTGTTAGGATATTTTAGTTTTGATGAATTATGCCAAAATATTATCAACTTGTGTTATTGAAGCTAATTTACAGATAACAAGTTGAGGGGGAACGAAAGAACAAGTTGAGGGGGAACTCACGATATCAGAAGTAGATGATCGAGATCAGGCGAGGCTGCAGACTAGACTGATCAAGATCACATAAGTAAGATGAGTTTCGGGGTTAACTGATGAGTTGTGTAAAATCAGAAGAGAAGAAAAGCTAAGCCAGCTGATCAGAAGATCCGATGACCAGAATAGACCTGATCAGATGATCAGAAGAATAGTCGAACTGATATGGTGATCAGAAGAGCAGACAAGCTGATCAGAAAGAAACTGACCAGAAGATCAGAAGAGAAGGTTGAAGATCAGAAGAGGAGCATATGAGACTGATCGAGATCAGACGTGATCTAGATAAGATAAGATAACCTGATATGCTAACCTGATGTACTGATCTGATGCTATCCTGATATTTTGACCTGAAGATGTGTTGATTTGATCAGTCGAGCTGATCAGATCAAGGAAGAAGAAATCGGATAGCCTGAGTCAAGTGACCTGATGGCCAGTAAGTAAAAGTGACCTGAGGGTCAGGAAGTCTGAAGTCAGAAGAGCTGAACTCAGTAAGCCTGAGTGTCAGTATGCCTGATCAGACAAGGTCCGCTGAAGAGAAGTCTGCTGAATCAAGAATCTTGAGTAGAAGTATCCTAAGACTCAGAGTATCCTGAGACTCAGAGAAACCTGAGACTCAGAGAACCTGAGACTCAGAGAACCTAAGACTCAGAAGAATCCTGAAGACTTAGAAGAATCCTGAAGACTCAGAAGAATCCTGAAGACTCAGAAGATCCCTGAAGACACAGAAGTTCCTGAAGAATATAGTCGTTAGAATTCAGCTGATGTGGACCAATGAGAGGAAGACAACCAGCCTGAAGAAGCTCCAGAACTTACAGAATAGTATGGATTTGAATGTGATTCTCTCCAACGGTAAAATTCAAATCCACACTATAGATACAAGGTCTTTCATCATTCTAAAGTGTGGAAAGTGTGGAGAATGTGGCAAAAGATGCTACAGAGCAAAGAGCCGCATACTCAAGTATTCCCACCATAGAACACAAGTCTGTAGATATACAAATACATCCATGAGTGTTCTAAAACCCAATCTAAGCAACCCACGATATATCCTATGCTTAGAGAGATTTTCCCAACCTTAGCATTGAGGCTAAACAAATGTAAGGGAAAATCTCAACCTAGTTGGAGACACCAACCCAAACCCAAACCCTATTGTTAGGTAGTTTGTGTGATTGTTAGAGTTGTAAAGAGTGAGTAAGCTGCAGAGTAGTCAGCCAGAAAACTCTAGAGAAGAAGTGAGTAAAACTATCTTGGATAGTCAGAAAGCTTGTGTGTGTTTGAGTAAGTAAGCTGCAGAGTAGTCTGCCAGAAAACTCAAATGTAGAAGAAGTGAGTAAGCTACAGTGAGTTAGCCTAAAAGCTTGTAGGCGATCCCGTGAATGGTGATAAGTCCCGATTGAAGGAATTTCCCTAGGAATAGGGAGAGTGGATGTAGGAGCTTGAGTCTCCGAACCACTATAGTTTGTTGTGTTCGTTATTGCTTTATGTTCTTATCTTGTCATATGCATTTGGTTATAAGCAAAACACAACACATGGACTTAAAAAGAAAAAAATCTGGAATCACTCTGCCCTCACCCCTGTTTTATATGTATTTCATGATTTTTCTGCATTTCATGGGTTTTTCACCGGGACAAACAAGTGGTATCAGAGCAGGAGTTCAAAAGATCACTTTTAATGTGATCACCTGAACTGATCTTTTTAAATAAAAACCCGTTTCAGTAAAAGTGCATATATTTTAATGTTTTGGCGTCATTATCAAAAAGGGGGAAATTGTTAGGATATTTTAGTTCTGATGAATTATGCCAAAACATTATCAACTTGTGTTATTGAAGCTAATTTACATATAACAAGTTGAGGGGGAACGAAAGAACAAGTTGAGGGGGAACTCACGATATCAGAAGTACATGATCGAGATCAGACGAGGCTACCGATGAGACTGATCAAGATCAGATGAGTAAGATGAGTTCCGGAGTTAACTGATGAGCTATGCAAAATCAGAATAGAAGAAAAGCTAAGCCAACTGATCAGAAGATCAGTTGACCAGGACAGACCTGATCAGATGATCAGAAGAACAGTCGAGCTGATATGGTTATCAGAAGAGCAGACAAGCTGATCAGAAAGAAACTGACCAGAAGATCAGAAGAGAAGGTTGTAGATCAGAAGAGGAGCATATGAGACTGATCGAGATCAGATGTTGTTGGGAGATGAATTTAATAAAAGATATATGATTTTGATTAAGATCCCAAAACCCCTGAGTATGACATGTTCAGAATGATCTTGATAGTTGAGTCAGAATTCAGTTTTAGAGTATTCAGGATGTTATCTGCAAAATGTATAGTCAGCAGATATAGATCAGGATAAGTTCTGAAGACTCTGAAGAACTCAATATGTTTATGAAGAAACTGAAGTTTCAGTATGAAACTGAAGTTTCTGAAGACTCAGTGTGAAACTGAGATACTGAAGACTCAGTATGATACTGAGGAACTGATGACTCAGCATGAAGACTCAGTATATCAGTAAGTATATCTGTAAAAACTCAGAAGACTCTGAAGACTCAGAAGACGCTGAAGACTCAGAAGACCCTGAAGACTCAAAAGACTCTGAAGATGCAAGACTGAAGACTGAAGATCAAGAATACTGAAGGCACAGTAATTACTGAAGACTCAGTAATGTACTGAATGCTCAGTATAAACCTGAATGTTCCGAGGCACTGAATATATCTATCTGAAGGATGAAATACTGAGAAGATCGCGATTTCTTAGAAAATAGATATTTGCCAAGGCATTCAAATGCAGACAAAAGGAACTAAGAGAAAGTGTTGTTAAGGTTATATCAACTCAGAGTTTGTAACCAAAAGAGCCGTTGAAGGTGTCTACCTTTAACTGGAGACAAAAGTCAAAAAGAGGAAGACAGCACTGTACCATACTGACACTAACAGTGACAGGTCGCTGAAAAGGATGTCAGATGTACAAAAGTTCCAGACTGCAAAAAGTAAAGACCGACTACATGAAAGGCTATTGCCTAAAACGTGTTAGGGAGTTTCAAACCCTAAATATAACCGTTCCTCACACACCATAAGAGGAAACTCACGAAGCTATCTCTCCAATGGATAGTTTTCAAGAGTGACCTTGGTGTATGCCTATAAATACTGGTGACCCTCTACATTGTAAGGTTACGGGAAATTTATACGCAACTCAAGAGCTCAAACTTATTATCGCAAAATTTAAAGCACTCGAAAAACTTAGAATTTCCCAAGTGCTTCTATATTGAAGAGAGCTCACTAAACTAAGCCTAGCTTGATAAGATTTATCCAAAGCTTAGTCGAGATATCCTAACCCTTTGCATTGTACTTCATTGTAAAAGATATCTCATCCTAGTTGGAAACCAACCGAGAAACCCCAAACCCTTGAGAAGGTAGTTGGAGTGTGTTTGTTGGTGAGAAGAGTTGTAAAGATTTAGTAAACTACACGGAGTAGTCAGAAAACTCTAGAGGAGAAGTTAGTAAGCTACAGAGGTAGTCTGAAAGCTTGTTTGTGTTTGAGTAAGTAAACTACGGAGGTAGTCAGAAAGCTCAAGGTCGGGTTGAGTAAGTAAACTACGTGGAGTAGTCAGAAAGCTCAGGGCCGAGTTGAGTAAGTAAACTACGCGAGGTAGTCAGAAAGCTCAGAAGTGATTAGTGAATTTCTCTGAGGATTAGATAGAGTGGATGTAGGAGCTTGAGTCTCTGAACCACTATAATTGTTGTGTTGTTTATTGCTTTCTTTATCTGTGCTTAACTGTTGCATTGACTCGAATTTGAAAGCATACTTTTCACTGATATTCTGTTGGATAAAAATGTCTTCTAAAAAACTTCCCATGTTCTCAGTGGAGAACTATGATCTATGGAGACTGAGAATGCAGGCTCACCTGTATTCCAAAC
Organism: Stenogyne calaminthoides; assembly: GCA_037126765.1. Lineage (NCBI taxonomy): Eukaryota > Viridiplantae > Streptophyta > Magnoliopsida > Lamiales > Lamiaceae > Stenogyne > Stenogyne calaminthoides. Next base: position 11,363,541 of record JBBCBC010000015.1, read on the forward strand.
ATGAGCGTATGTGGAGAGTGGTCTCTCAAGGACCATTCCAATTTACTGTGGTGAATCCCAGAGGAACATAAGATGAGAGAATTGATCCTAGAGCAGAATTTCCTAAGTCTGATGACCAACTGACTCCTGGGGAGAGAAAGTTAGTCAATCTAGACTACATTGCTAAATACACACTATACAGTACAATTGATGATGGTGTGATGGGAATGATCTCTCACCGTAATCTTCTAAAGAGATTTGGGATACACTAGGCAGAATGTGCCAAGGCACAGATCATATAAAAGAAAACAAACTTTCAAAGGGCAATTGGAAAGATTGATAGTTTTAAAATGGATGATGGTGAATCAATAGACAAATTGGAAGTCGATTCACTAAAGATCATGAATGATCTAAATGCACTTGGAAAGAAATATCCACAAAGAGAAGTTGCATTGAAAATTCTTAGAGGTCTTTCTAAGAAATGAGATATTCATGCAAAGGGGTGATTGAAAACACCAAGAACATTAATTCAATGCCATACCAACAAGTATTCTCTCGAAATTTGAAGGCCTATGAATTTGTAATTGATAAGAAATCCAAAAAGGTCGACAAAAGAAAGATGATTCATCATCTAGTAAGAATGTGGCTTTAAAAAGCCAAAAATAAAACACAATAAAACTAGAGAGTTCGAGAACCCCATGCCAAAAATCGGGATGAGCTTGAGGAAAAGCTAGCGATGGCAAGGAGGTTTGAAAGAATTAATAGTAGATTTGGAAAATACAAAAGCTATTATTACAGAACCACAGTACCGAAAGAAACCCGAGGACGAGATCAACCGAGAAGAAGATGGACCTGAAAGCTGAAGGATCTTCATCCAGAAAGAAGGACTCCAAGTCCAAAGAAGAAAGTGATCAGGATGATGATGCCAACAGATGCTATAATTACCAAAAGAAAGGTCACTTCCAAATGATTGTCCGTTGAGTGCTAAGGAGAGAAGAGAAAGGCAAGCTAAAAAGAGACAAGAAGTTCTCTAGCAAAAAGGCCATGGTTGCAAAAAAAGAACACTACGAGGAGGGATCTAGCTCTTTCGGATGAGATATTCTCGAGACGAAAGAAAGTGATGAAATTTGTCCGATGGCCATTGAGGAGGTAAACTCTTCTTTCTCTCTTGTTGTTGCTCCTACACTAGCACAAGGGTTTTCAAGTTCCACTCGAAAATCATTTTGACTGATGGATTCTTTTGAGAATCGATGAAGGACTATCTTTGTTTTTACAAGAACTGCTAAATAGAACTCAAGAGCGAAATAAGGAACCGAAAAGTCGAAAATCTAAAATGGAAAGACTCTGTAATCTTGAAATCACTTCTCAATTAATGGGAGCTACCGATGAATTGGATGTTCTCGAAAGTACAACTCTCGAGAGAAAAAAGAAGTTGATAATGACCCTAACCCGAAAAGCTTAGAAAATCCACTTTGAAGAGATTCAAATTTAATCGGGGACTAAGTTCAATGACCTCTCTTAGAAGCATGAAACTCTACAGAATCGTGAGGGATAGTGCATGGTTAACTCTATTGAATCTGCATCTAAAGTAATAGATGAAATTGAGTTACCAGAGATCCGCCACTATAAAATCTGGATTGGGATACATTCTAGGGGGAACCTCACAAGGTCATCTGAATGCTGCATCAAGTAGCAAGAAGACAATCTTTGTTAAATCAGTGGCACCTACACTTCAAACTGAAGAAATGCCCAAGGTGCTAGACAAGAGAAAAGGACCTATGGTACCAATAAAACTGAATGATCAGGTGAGAAAGCCCAAACCTCAGGTGAAGGCTAGAAAACCTGAGCACTCAGTTGGAAAGTTTCAGGCAAGCACTTCAAAGCCTCGGGCTAAGAATGCAAACTGAAAAGGCTCCACATGAACCATCGAGGAATCCTCGATGATGAGAAACACTCAACAGAGACATTCTCAATCAAGAGACCAAGTCCTCAAGACAATCGAAAGACCCCAATTTTCAAAGACAGCAACCTGAACCCCACTTGCCTAAGGGTAAAGGTTACCTAAACCCGAGTCATCAAAGATTTAGACCGGCTGCAAAAAGACTAAGCATCTGAACAAAAGGCCTGAACCAAAGAAGAATTCAAAAGCCCATGTTCATGCTAAAGCTAAGCACATACACGTAAGACCGCTAAGGCACCCGAGTAGTGAATGTGTATGTTGATGTTTATGGAAGACAAATTAGCCACTCTAAAGTGATTAGAGTTGTCGAGCATTTGGATTCCGGAAAGGTACATCTAACCTTGTAGGACCCTACACAAATTGGGTACCTAAAAATTGATCTTTTTTTCAGAGGAAAACAAGGGCCTTTGAATCGATAAAAGATCACATAAAGACCGATGAGCAGAGATGAAAAAAGGCCCACGATGTATGGTATCTTGACGGTGGATGTTCAAGACATATGACAGATTCAAGAAGATACTCAATGACTATGTTGAACAAAGAGGCCTGAGATCACTTTTTGGAGATAACTCCAAGGATAGATCAAGGATATGAAAACTTGGAAATCGACTCGGTTCATATCCATGGTGTTTCATATGTATCTGGATTGAAGCATAACTTGCTTTCAATTAGCCAATTCTGTGATAAAGGTTTTAATGTTGAGTTCTCTAAGAACTTATGTTTTGTAAAAGATGATACAACACAGAAAGTTTTACCGGTAGGGTAAAGAAAAGGAAATGTGTATCTTCTTTGATTGGAGTTCAACTCCTAAAGATACATGTTTGGTTGCTAAAAGTTCCACGATACCGAGGTTGGTTATGGCATAAAAGAATGAATCACCTAAATTTCAAAACCCTGAACAAACTTGCAAGATTAGCTCTTGTTAGAGGGTTGCCTAATGAAGTATTCAGTAAGAAACATATTTGTGATGCGTGCCAGAAAGGAAAACAAATAAGAGCATCATTTAAAAGCAAAGTAGAGGTTTCTACTGTCAGAATACTTCAGTTACTGCATATGGATCTTTTTGGTCCTATAACACCGATGAGCACTAATGGCGAAATACACATTGGTAGTAGTTGATGACTACTCAAGATATACTTAGGTCATATTCTTATTCATGAAAAAGAGACTCGAGATAAAAAACCATGCGAAAAGGGCTCAATATTGAGAAAAATCGAGTGTGGTCAAAATCCAGATCTGGACAAAGGAACTCAATTTATAAATCATATCATATCGATTATTGTGCAGAAAATGGAATTTCACATGAAACATCAGCGCAAGGACCCCTCAACAAAATGGTGTTCTGTGGAAAGAAGGAACAGGACTCGAAAGAAGGCTGCAAGGACAATGATAACTGAAGCTGATATTCCTAAAAGGTTTTGGGCTGAAGCTGTCAACACTGCATGCTACTCGCATAATAGATCCATGCTGACTAAAAGTCAAGGCAAAACACCCTATGAGCTTTGGAATGAAAGGAAGCCTCTTGTTTCTTTCTTTTCGTGTGTTTGGTTGCAAGTGTTTCATACACAATAATGGTAAAGATCGATTGAAAACATTTGATAGTAAAAAAGCGATGAAGGAATATTCTTAGGATATTCAAAAATCGATAAAAACTTTCGAGTTTACAAACTGTAGGACTCTTATTGTGGAGGAAACACCTCATGTTGTTTTTGATGAATCTACTTGTGTTCGGAAGAAACAGAACATGATGCAGATGAACCCGACTAAGAGGATCACCAGATTAAGCACGAAAACGAGAATGACAAATCATCCAATTGAACACGAAAAGAAGAAGTCACCACTAGCTATGATTGGAGTGACTCGGACTCGAGATAAAGAAGTTCGGGATGGAACTCGGGATGGCGAGACTCGGAAAACTAACACTCAAAGGTGACCAATCCGAATGGACACCCGCCTCGGACTCGGGTATGTGATGCCAATGAAGATGTGGTCACAATCGAGGCAAATTCTGAATCTATCAACCAAAGGGGAACAAATGTCTTTGACAATGTTACGAATAGAATTTCCCGAGGAAGATGATTCCCTTTCTCCTTTCTCGTTGTTCCTCGAGTTTATGAATTAAATGAACCTAACATTTCAAATATTGAGGATACTCTTTTGAGGGGGAACATCAAGAAGGAAATGGTTAGATAGTCATCCTACAAGTCGAGTTGTGGGTGATCTAACTCAAGGTGTTAAAACAAGAAGGTTCCATGGTGAGAGTGCACTATTCTGGCACGCTTCTATCGGAGAAAGAACTCGCTTTGAGATTGGTGAAGCTCTACAAGATTCTCATTGGATTATTTGCTATGCAAGATGAAATTTGAATCAATTCTCAAGGAATGAAGTATGGGAGCTAGTAGATAGACCTGAAAGGCACAATGTCATTGGAACCAAGTGGGCTTTTAAGAATAAAAGAGATGAAAACAACATTGTAAAAAACAAGGCAAGACTAGTTACACAAGGTTATTCCCAAGAAGAAGGCTTGAATTATGATGAAACCTTTGCACCTGTTGCAAGACTAGAAGCCATCAGATTGTTTCTTGCATATGCCGCCCACATGAAGTTCACAGTCTATCAAATGAATGTGAAAAGTGCATTTCTGAACGGTGTGCTTAAAGAAGAGGTTTATGTGGAACAACCTCCTGGTTTCAAACAGAATGACCAAGTTTACAGGCTCAGAAAAGCTTTGTATGGTCTCAAGCAAGCACCCAGAGCATGGTATGATACTCTTTCTCAGTTTCTTACTGACCATGGTTTTGTCAAATGAACTGCTGATAGAACTCGTTCGGGATAGAAGATGGGGAAGATATCTTACTAGTTCGAATATATGTTGATGACATCATTTTGGATCTCCAAACCATCACCGTGTGAAAAGTTTTCAACAATCGATGAAAGGCAAGTTTGAGATGTCAATGATGGGAGAGATGAATTTCTTTCTAGGTCTTCAAGTGAAACAATCAAAGGAAGGAATATTCATCAACCGTGGCAAAGTACACCGAGATCCGATTGCCAAATCGGTTATGCTGACTGTGCAATGCGCTTAGGATTCCTATGAATACTAACTACAAGATGGATCCTCGATTACAAGGCAAATCGGTGAGTCATCTCGATTATAGAGGAATCATTGGATCATTGCTCTATCTCACGACAAGTAGGCGGATATAACATTTGCTGTTGGGATATGTGCAAGATACCAAGCTAATCCTAAGGTTAGTCACATGGAGGCTGCCAAAAAGATACTGAAGTATCTTAAGGGCATAGTGAATAGAGGATTATGGTATCCAGCTGATGATAACCTTGAATTAACTGGTTACTCAGATGCTGATTATGGAGGTTGCAGGATTGACAGGAAGTCCACTACAAGAACTTGTCAATTTCTAGGAAGTAAGCTGATATCTTGGTTTTCGAAGAAATGCACCTCGATAACAACCAAAGACTACAAAGTTTGAATACATGGTCTGCGAGGAAGTCATTTTGTGCTTTCGATTCTTTGGCTCAGACAACAACTAAGGGATTATAAAGTTGTAGCTAATGAAGTACCAATATTTTGTGACAATAATAGTGCCATTGCTATTTCAAAAAATCTGGTATTGCACACCAGATGTAAGCATGTGGATATCAGACATCACTTCATCAGAGATCATGTCGAGAAGAAGGACATAAGGATGGAGAAAATTCATACTGATAAGCAAAGAGCTGATATCTTGACTAAACCTTTGGCTGAATCAAGATTTCAGGAACTTTCAGTTGAATTAGGGATGTTAGATCCAGGTGTGTAAAGTAAAATCTGAAAAATTGAAGATTTTTCAGATGCATGAAGTTTTCTTAGAATTCTACTGAGAAGCTCAGGATAAAATGGAAATCTTGAATCGAGTCTCGAGAAACTTCAGATTCTTGAAGGTCAAGATCGAGATTATCTTGAACCCATTCAAGATTTTCGATTATTATCTTGACATTTTATTAAGGTCAGTACTCAGTAAGACTGATAGAGATAAATTAGTCTGAAGAAGTAATGACTCATGAGACTCATTTATAACTTAAGTAAAACTCAGTAATCATTTGCAATAAATACAAAACACCTAAGGAAAGTTTTTGGGCGGGATCGTTTGAAATTCCGAAGAAGGTCAACAGTCATTTAATGCTCTATTACATTAATGACCAATGAGGATATTTTGGCGGCTTACTTTTCGGAGATCGTCTGTTCGTATACCCGATTAATCAGAGATTAATCTCAACCGTTGCTTTTCACCTAACCAACGCGATTCCCCACGATCTCGAAACTATTTATACCCCAATAAGCCATTCAAGCCAAAATTTTATCAAACCCTTCGTTCCCAAATCCTCTGCAATTAAAAATTCCCTTTGCCCAGAAATCTCCAAACCCTAAAACTTCATTTCTTCAATCAATCTCTAAAATGGCCCCAACCTTGTTCGAGAGATTAGCCGAAACTAACAAGCCTTGGTACGAGTTCGTTGTCTCACTCGATAGCACAACCAACTCAAAGCCAGAAGAGGAGGCTCTGCATATGATTCGACTGGCTAAACTCACCCATCTAGTCGCAAGCCGACCGGATCAAGAGTATGCAAAAGAGGTAATCGAATTCATCTGTAATTTGAGGATAGATGAAGAGGATGGTATGCATTCTAAGATTACTGTATCACATTTAGAGCGGTCATCCAAATACATCGATTTTGAAAGGGAATTATATATTATTCTGAAGAATTTAAATGATGTTTTTGAGCTCTGTGATAAAGGAGAGGACCCTGTTATGTATATGTTGGGTAGAGAGCAGTAGTATTTAGATAGGATTGCTGAGAATCCTGTGAAATTTGAGGCTACATTGCATAAGAGGCATTTGAAGCCACAATATCGTGTTTTGATGGATATTGTGAGCAAAAGCATCACGAGTCTTGCGGGGAGTTTTGAGCAGATCAGTACCCCGAAGCTCAGACTGATGGCGGCGATCGAGGCTTCACCCACCACTGACTTCAACTGGCTGAAATTCTTGATTCAGACGGTGACAGAGCAAGCCAAGGTCATAAAGAAAGTTAACGGGGCGATCTCGATTAAAGGCAAGATCCACCATGCAACCAAAATAGCTTTTATTTTGGAAATGTGCAGAGAGGAGGAGGATATCTTCGCTAATTTGACCCCATTCCCTAAGTCCAAGGTGCTCTTAAAGCCCATTGCTGTGAAGAAACAGACCATCAGAGGGAAGAAGGAAAAGAAAGCAGAATCACCGGTTGCAGCTGCTGAAAAAGAGACCCAACAAACCAGGGGGAAGGTTTTGTTGGATGCAAAGATGGAGCAGGGTGAGAAGTTGAAGATGCAGAAAACCCTCGCTCCCAAGCGCAGAAGATTGGTGGTTCTCACCGATGAAGATGGCAGTGATTCTGAAGAGATTCAACCTGAGAGCCAAACCGCTCAGAATTCGCCACTACAAGTTTTGGCTCAGGTTATCTCCAAGGCACAAGAACAGACTGAGGAGCAGGTCTTCTCTGAGGTGCTTGAGACATTGCTCAGCTCAGATAAAATTTCTCAGGAAATTTTCAAAGGAACTCAGGCCTCAGAGATTCCTACAAAAGAAGTGCTTGCTCGCAAATAGAAGAGCCAACTCAGAGTCAATCGAGGATATGCCCGCCAGCCCTCGTAACCCACTCGGATGCAAACTAAGGACCTGACTGCACAACCTTCAGATGCTGCTGAGACTCAGGAGTAGAATATTCTTGATGAGCTCCTGAGTGATCTACTTCTTGATCCCTCAGCTGATGCTTCAACTGAACCAGAGAGCCCGAGATGGAAGAAGGGCGAAGCTGAAGTAGGCGAGTGGAAGAGCAAGGGGGAACGGTTCATACTTGACCGATACCCTGAGCTCAGCTCATACCCTGATCTGCAAGATATCTTCTTCAGATTAAGGTCGACTGTGTTCATCCTCAACCGCACTCTTCCGAGATGCTTGATATTGCCGCATTCGGAGGGGAAGATCGGTGGAATGAGGAGACAAACCTTCCCGACCGACTTCTCGGGGTTCGGGAGGACAAAGCTCGGGATGAAAAAACCCATTTTGATGAGCCGGTTCAGAGGAAGATAAAGAGGAAAGCGATCGGGTTGGTGCCCCTAGCAGCAGAGACAAATCTCAAGATGGAGATGGGGACCAACAGGGAGATGCTGAGGATCAGTCTCAGATAGAGAAGGAAACTTCTGGTGCTGATCAACCTGAAATTGGTCAACCTCGGATCGGTTAAGACTTTGAGGCACCTTTTGGCACTATTAATAATTATGCCAAAGTTACTGAAAGTTCTATCTTTAATTATGAATTGTCTGATATACAGACTGAGGCTCAGTTGGAGACTGGAGATCAGGATGAAGCGGAAGCTCAAAAAGACCAACCCCTCGGGTTGTGCACGAACCTCAGGATGATTAGTCGGCCGCAGAGGTGCGAGAAGGTTCCTGAGATCGACCTCACTCCCTTGATGGAGAAACTTGAGAAGGTTGAGCCAATGATGATCAAGATTGCTCAGATGGAAGAAACATTGACCAACCAAGCTCAGAAGATGGAAAGTATTAGTCATTCTTCAGAGCTGGTGCTAATCCAAAACACTCTGACCTCACAGATGACCTCCATGGAAGATAAAAATTTGAATGAAAAGCCGGAGGAGTCAAGGCCGAGCTCGATCTTGAAATGAAACAGAAGCACCAGGAGTCAACTGCATTTCTAGAGGTGAAATTGGCAGAGAGGAATGAGGTGATGATCAAATCTGCTGTTGAGGAAATGAGCTCATTGCTCATGACCAAGATGACAGAGATGTTTAAGGAAGCACTCTCTGGCCAGTTTGCCCATTTATCTGAAGAATTTTCTGTGGTTAAGAACCACATCAGGAGGCTGGAAGACGAACAAGATCGATAGCGAGGAGAGGTTCATTTGTGTGAGCAAAGAGCAATATCACATGGACACAACACTCTCCAGACTTCTTCCAAATTACGGTGCCAAGAAGGGGGAAAAGGAAGGTGAAGACTTCAGGAAATTATTGGCACGTACTTTGAAGAAAAAGGCTCAGAAAGATGCTGAAATGCATAATCTATCCAAAGCCTTAAATGAAGTCGGGTTACCGAAAAAGATGAAGTTCGCCGGTGGAGAAGTTTATCTACACTCGAAGTTTGAGCAAACCATGCTTGATGTTGCAAGAGAGAAACCGAAAAGGCTAGAACTAAGGTTGGAACAAGCCAGTCAATCTTCTTGAATTGCTATGAAGAGGAAAACCTTGGGCGTTGTTCAACCTGAAAGCAAGCGTGGCGAAGGCTTCTAAGCCAATCCAGAGAAAGCTAGATTCGGATGATGAAGAAACGGAAGAATCGAGTCTCAACCTCAGAAGAAAGTCTTCAACACGAGGAATGCTCTGAAGACACTCCGTAGAGAAACAAGCTAAGAAAGCCGCCGCTTTCCTCAGCGTGCTCGTGATAAGAAAGAAGATCAAGAGGAGAGCCGGGCGAAGAGTGGATTCAAGAAGTTTATGAGCAAACGAGAGAGACATCAAAAGTAATCAAGTGGCCCCACGTTGATAAATGGATGCCTATCAAACTCAAAGATATGTGGGAAGAGGTAAAGAGAACCTTCTGGTTCTATTATGATGTGCTCAGGGAGTGGAGAGGGGAAAGCTCAGATCAGAATGAAGCATTCATTGAATATCTCCTAACCTTCTATCCAAAATATCTCCAAAGCTGGATTAACCTTGCAGATGAAGGAGAGGTGCAGATAGTAGCCCCCGGTCCATATTCCTATCCTCCTCCAAGACTTGGTAATGGCTTGGTGAATGAGAAGGCAATTACTCAAGAAATTGCTCAGTATGCTGGTCAGTTGGGTTTAACAGGAAACATTCCGGATATTATCAAGGAGAGAAATGAGCCGAAGAAGAGATTTTTCGGAATGTTCGACCTGGAGGTACCCGCTGATGAAGTTGAAGTAGAAGCAAACTGAAGAGCAGAAGACTGAAGAGCCAAAATATGAAGACTGAAGACTGAAGACTCAGAAGATTCTGTAATCTTTAATTTTTGTCTTTTTGATTTTGTTGATAAACTCATTGTAATCTGTAACTCAAATCAATCATCAATGAAGATTTATCATTATGCTCAAAAGATAATATCTCATTATCTTATTTACATGTCTTTTATATTTGATATGCCTGAATGAATGTCTCTGAATCAACTGTTTAAGTATTTGGTGATGAACTATTTAAGAAGATTCATTACTGAAGAAATTGTTGAAAGAATAATTGTTGGGAGACTCTCTGTAATTGTTGGGAGATTCTCTAATTCATAGTATTGGGAGACTCATTATTTAAGGGGGAAGATTGTTGAAAACATAACCAATCTTGTAATAGGATAAACTGAAACCTGAGTATAGGTTATATGTTTGTAACAAGATAAGGTTTTGGCATCATCAAAAATGGGGAAATTGTTGGGAGATGAATTTAATAAAAGATATATGATTTTGATTAAGATCCCAAAACCTGAGTATGACATGTTCAGAATGATCTTGATAGTTGAGTCAAGATTCAGTTTTAGAGTATTCAGGATGTTATCTGCAAAATGTATAGTCAGCAGATATAGATCAGGATAGGTTCTGAAGACTCTGAAGAACTCAATATGTTTCTGAAGAAACTGAAGTTTCAGTATGAAACTGAAGTTTCAAGACTCGATGAAATCGAGATCTCAAGACTCAAGATGAATCTTGAGGAATCAAGACTCAAGAAGAAGACTCGATTATATCGGTCAAGATATCTGTAAAAACTCGAAGACTCAAGACTCGAAGACGCCAAGACTCGTAAGACCACAAGACTAAGAAGACTCTGAAGACGCAAGACTGAAGACTGAAGATCAAGAATACTGAAGGCACATTAATTACTGAAGACTCAGTAATGTACTGAATGCTCAGTATAAACCTGATGTTCCGAGGCACTGAATATATCTATCTGAAGGATGCAATACTGAGAAGATCGCGATTTCTTAGAAAATAGATATTTGCCAAGGCATTCAAATGCAGACAAAAGGAACTAAGAGAAAGTGTTGTTAAGGTTATATCAACTCATAGTTTGTAACCAAAAGAGCCGTTGAAGGTGTCTACCTTTAACTGGAGACAAAAGTCAAAAAGAGGAAGACAACATCGTACCATCTTGACAATCGACGGATAAAGTCATTTGAAAAAGGATGTCAGATGTACAAAAGTTCCAGACTGCAAAAAGTGAAGACCGGCTACATGAAAGGCTATTGCCAAAAACGTGTTAGGGAGTTTCAAACCCTAAATATAGCCGTTCCTCACACACCATAAGAGAAAACTCACGAAGCTATCCAACGGATAGTTTTCAAGAGTGACCATGGTGTATGCCTATAAATACTGGTGACCCTCTACATTGTAAGGTTACGGGAAATTTATAGGCAACTCAAGAGCTCAAACTTATTATCGCAAAAGTTAAAGCACTCATAAAACTTAGAATTTCCCAAGTGCTTCTATATTGAATAGAGCTCACTAAACTAAGCCTAGATTGATAAGATTTATCGATATCCTAACCCTTTGCATTGTACTTCATTGTAAAGGATATCTCATCCTAGTTGGAAACCAACCGAGAAACCCCAAACCCTTGAGAAGTTAGTTGGGGTGTGTTTGTTGGTGAGAAGAGTTGTAAAGAGTTAGTAAACTACGCGGAGTAGTCAGAAAACTCTAGAGGAGAAGTTAGTAAGCTACAGAGGTAGTCTGAAAGCTTGTTTGTGTTTGAGTAAGTAAACTACGGAGGTAGTCAAAAAGCTCAAGGTCGGGTTGAGTAAGTAAACTACGTGGACTAGTCAGAAAGCTCAGGGCCGAGTTGAGTAAGTAAACTACGCGAGGTAGTCAGAAAGCTCAGAAGTAATTAGTGAATTTCTCTGAGGATCAGAGAGAGTGGATGTAGGAGCTTGAGTCTCTGAACCACTATAATTGTTGTGTTGTTTATTGCTTTCTTTATCTGTGCTTAACTGTTGCATTGACTCGAATTTGAAAGCATACTTTTCACTGATATTCGGTTGGGATTAATCCACTGAAGTTGCATAACTGAATCACAGCCTAATCACTATTCCATAAAAGGAAGGTTTTCAGCAAAGCTTAAAACGAGTATAAACTAAGGGCCAACCAATCCGCACATCTGAGTAGCTAGAACAGATAGTTACCAAACTGAACTTACTCTTCTGAGGGTTCAGTAAGTTAGTTATCTGATCCAAGCAACTCAGGATCTCTGACATTCAGGACTCAGTTGAGATTATCCGAGGTATCGAAAAAGCTTCGAGATCACTTTGTCTCGATGAGACTTTGACTTCGAGCGATCTGTGGCTTCTCGGGACCTAATCTTGAGGATTATCCGACCCAAGCTGACCTCAGTAAGAAAAAGTTTTAAAAACGCTGAACACGTGTATTCCCCCCCCTACACGTGTAAGACTCGTTTGCACCGGGACCAACAGACGTGATCGAGATCAGATAAGATAATCTGATATGCTAACCTGATGTACTGATCTGATGCTATCCTGATATGTTGACTTGAAGATGTGTTGGTCTGATCAGTCGAGCTGATTAGATCAAGGAAGAAGAAATCGGATAGCCTGAGTCAAGTGACCTGATGGCCAGTAAGTAAAAGTGACCTGAGGGTCAGGAAGTCCGAAGTCGAAAGAGCCGAACTTCGGAAGTTCGAAAGTCGAAGATGCCTATCGGACAAGGTCCTCTGAAGATAAATCTGCTGAATCAAGAATCTTGAGTAGAAGTATCCTAAGACTCAGAGTATCCTGAGACTCAGAGAAACCTGAGACTCAGAGAACCTGAGACTCAGAGAACCTAAGACTCAGAAGAATCCTGAAGACTTAGAAGAATCCTGAAGACTCAGAAGAATCCTGAAGACTCAGAAGAACCCTGAAGACTCAGAAGTTCCTGAAGAATATAGCCGTTAGAATTCAGCTGACATGGACCAATGAGAGGAAGACAACCAGCCTGAAGAAGCTTCAAAACTTACAGAATAGTATGGATTTGAATGTGATTTTTTCCAACGGTAACATTAAAATCCACACTATAAATACAAGGTCTTTCATCATTCTAAAGTGTGGAAAGTGTGGAAAGTGTGGAGAATATGGCAAAAGATGCTACAGAGCCAAGAGCCACGTACTCTAGTATTCCCACCATAGAACACAAGTCTGTAGATATACAAATACATCCATGAGTGTTCTAAAACCTAATCTAAGCAACCCACGATATATCCTAAGCTTAGAGAGATTTTCTCAACCTTAGCATTGAGGCTAAACAAATGTAAGGGAAAATCTCAACCTAGTTGGAGACACCAACCCAAACCCAAACCCTATTGTTAGGTAGTTTGTGTGATTGTTGGAGTTGTAAAGAGTGAGTAAGCTGCAGAGTAGTCAGCCAGAAAACTCTAGAGAAGAAGTGAGTAAAAGTATCTTAAATAGTCAGAAAGCTTGTGTGTGTTTGAGTAAGTAAGCTGCAGAGTAGTCAGCGAAAAACTCAAATGTAGAAGAAGTGAGTAAGCTACAGTGAGTTAGCCTGAAAGCTTGTAGGCGATCCCGTGAAGGGTGATAAGTCCCGATTGAAGGAATTTCCCTAGGAACAGGGAGAGTGGATGTAGGAGCTTGAGTCTCCGAACCACTATACTTTATTGTGTTCGTTATTGCTTTATGTTCTTATCTTGTCATATGCATTTGGTTATAAGCAAAACACAACACATGGACTTAAAAAGAAAAAATCTGGAATCACTCTGCCCTCACCCCTGTTTTATATGCATTTCATGATTTTTCCGTATTTCATGGGTTTTTCACCGGGACAAACAAGTGGTATCAGAGCAGGAGTTCAAAAGATCACTTTTAATGTGATCACCTGAACTGATCTTTTTAAATAAAAACCCGTTTCAGTAAAAGTGCATATATTTTAATGTTTTGGCGACATTATCAAAAAAGGGGGAAATTGTTAGGATATTTTAGTTTTGATGAATTATGCCAAAACATTATCAACTTGTGTTATTGAAGCTAATTTGCAGATAACAAGTTGAGGGGGAACGAAAGAACAAGTTGAGGGGGAAACTCACGATATCGAAGTAGATGATCGAGATCGATTTAGGTCATTGAGACGAGACCCATCAAGATCGAATGAGTAAGATGAGTTCCTGAGTTAATCGATGAGTCAGGTAAAAATCGGAAGAGAAGAAAAGCTAAGCCACCGATCGTAAGATCAAATGACTGTAATGACTGATCGATGATCAAGAACAAATGAAATGATATGGTGATCGTAAGAGCGCATAAGCCGATATTTAAAGAAACCGACCGTAAGATCGTAAGAGAAGGTTGTAGATCAAAAGAGGAGCATATGAGACTGATCGAGATCAGACGTGATCGAGATCATATAAGATAACCTGATATGCTAACCCGATGTACTGATCTAATGCTATCATGATATGTTGACTTGAAGATGTGTTGATCTGATCAGTCGAGCCGATCAGATCAAGGAAGAAGAAATCGGATAGCCTGAGTCAAGTGAACTGATGGTCAGTAAGTAAAAGTGACATGAGGGTCAAGAAGTCTGAAGTCAAGAGTTGAACTCAAGAAGTCCGAAAGGCCAAGATGCCCGGACGTACAAGGTCCGGCCAAGAGAAGTCTGGCCAATCAAGAATCTTGAGTAGAAGTATCCTAAGACTCAGAGTATCCTGAGACTCAGAGAAACCTGAGACTCAGAGAACCTGAGACTCAGGGAACCTAAGACTCAGAAGAATCCTGAAGACTTAGAAGAATCCTGAAGACTCAGAAGAATCCTGAAGACTCAGAAGAATCCTGAAGACTCAGAAGAACCCTGAAGACACAGAAGTTCCTGAAGAATATAACCATTAGAATTCAGCTGACGTGGACCAATGAGAGGAAGACAACCAGCCTGAAGAAGCTGCAGAACTTACAAGATAGTATGGATTTGAATGTGATTCTCTCCAACGGTAACATTCAAACCCACACTATAAATACAAGGTCTTTCATCATTCTAAAGTGTGGAAAGTGTGGAATGTGTGGAGAATGTGGCAAAAGATGCTACAGAGCCAAGAGCCACATACTCAAGTATTCCCACCATAGAACACAAGTCTGTAGATATACAAATACATCCATGAGTGTTCTAAAACCCAATCTAAGCAACCCACGATATATCCTAAGCTTAGAGAGATTTTCCCAACCTTAGCATTGAGGCTAAACAAATGTAAGGGAAAATATCAACCTAGTTGGAGACACCAACCCAAACCCAAACCCTATTGTTAGGTAGTTTGTGTGATTGTTGGAGTTGTAAAGAGTGAGTAAGCTGCAGAGTAGTCAGCCAGAAAAATCTAGAGAAGAAGTGAGTAAAACTATCTTGGATAGTCAGAAAGCTTGTGTGTGTTTGAGTAAGTAAGCTGCAGAGTAGTCATCCAGAAAACTCAAATGTAGAAGAAGTGAGTAAGCTACGATGGAGTTAGCTTTGAAAAGCTTGTAGGCGAACCCGTGAAGGGTGATAAGTCCCCAGATTGAAGGAATTTCCCAGAAGGCAAGAGTAGTGGATGTAGGAGCTTGAGTCTCCGAACCACTATACTTTGTTGTGTTCGTTATTGCTTTATGTTCTTATCTTGTCATATGCATTTGGTTATAAGCAAAACCAAACACATGGACTTAAAAAGAAAACAATCTGGAATCACTCTGCCCTCACCCCTGTTTTATATGCATTTCATGATTTTTCCGCATTTCATGTATTTTTCACCGTGACAAACATATTAGTTGACTATTGTAATCGATATCACTAATGGAATGTCGTCTCTCGTAAACACATCCAAAGGTATTAGTTGACTATTTTAATTGGTATCACTAATGGTACATGGTCACTCGTAAACACATCAAAAGTATTAGTTGACTATTGTAATCGGTATGACTAATGGAATGTTGTCTTTCGTAAACACATCCAAAGGTATTAGTTGACTATTGTAATCGGTATCACTAATGGAATATCGTCTCTCGTAAACACATCGAAAGGTATTAGTTGACTATTGTAATCGGTATCATTAATGGAATATCATCTCCCGTAAACATATCCAAAGGTATTAGTTGACTATTGTAATCGGTGTCACTAATGGTACATGGTCTCTCGTAAACACATCAAAAGGTATTAGTTGACTATTGTAATCGGTATGACTAATGGAATGTTGTCTTTCGTAAACACATCTAAAGGTATTAGTTGACTATTATAATCAGTATTGTAGGTCCCGAACGGGTTTTGTGAGGGTGGAAGTCTAGAGGGGAGGGGTGAATAGACTTCCAAAACTTTTCGTGCGGATCAGGTGTGAACTGCAGATTACCCGATCAGAGTGTTAGTGTATCAGTTTAGAGTGATGTTCAATCTTACTGAGTGCCAGAGGGCAGATCAGTTTGATATCTGTCAGCTTAACTGAATGGTGCAGAAGCTTGTTTTTACCCATGTGAAAAACCAGTTTTATCAATCAGATTCTTAAGTCAGTTTTTTCAACCGATTGACCAAGTGTCAATCGTCGATCGATTGCTTGGTGCGGTCGATCTTAACTTTAGAATATGTATGCGCTTTAAACTTCGGTTGTGTGACTTGTGTAAAAGCGATAAGAAAAAGCAAGTAAATGCACACAAGACATTTTATAGTGGTTCGGACAAAACCCGTCCTACGTCCACTCTTCCCTTAACACAAGGGAACCTTAACCTACTTTAACCTGCGGGACTTATATCCTTTTCAGGATGACCGAGATGTTTACCGAGTTCCCACTCTTACAAACTTAACCTGCGGGACTTATATCCTTTTCAGGATGGCCGAGATGTTTACCGAGTTCCCACTCAAGCTTAACCTACGGGACTTATATCCTTTTCAGGACAGCTGAGATGTTTATCGATTTCCCACTCTACAAACGTAACCAGCGGGACTTATATCCTACAAAGAGGATAGCCGAGATGTTTAATGAGTTCTCACTCTACAGACTTGACCTAACTTGCGTTTGGGTAAAGAATGATTGAGGGTTCCAACTGGAAATCTATCCTGGTGCTTTAGATAGCCAAAATGCTAGTGGATAGGATTTCTTGCTAAGAACTTATGGGATGAACACTCTAAGAATAATCTTCAAATGTAGTGTTCTTTTGAGTGGAGACTTGCTGTAGCTTTAGCTTCTTTTGCGATGTCTCCTTGTTTGTTCTTGCGTTTTTCACTTGTTGGTCCTTTGTTGGTCCTTTGTTGGTCATTTGTTGGTCCTTTGTTGGTCCTGTTCTTCAAAATGAAGGTCGATCCCATTTTATAGACTCCGAAATCAAAAGGCCGTTGGAGAGCAATTTGAATTTCGGGCTATATTAGGTAGGCTGTAGGATATGATTGTGACGTGCTACGATTTTCGGCGTGGCCGTAGGCATGATTAGCGCCATTTTTGTCTGCAGCGTCGTATCCCGTATTGTCAGCTCTTTTTGTGCACGTGTCGCTTTCTCCTTGGCTTCGCGAGGCGACACTTTAGATATTTGCCCGTTAGACGATTAATATTCCTTTTGAAGGGGATTCGTCTTGTCTGGTGTATCTTTTTGATTGTCACCAGGTGTGAGCTTACTTGATCAAGTAACTGATCAGTCTACCTTGTTGAGTTTTCAGTTGCACATTGTCTTAGCTTCAATATCACGAGACTCTGCTTTGAAAGTAGGTCTTGTGTCTTTTGATTTTCGGTGTCTCGAGCCTCGGTGTATTGATCGTCTTGAGTCTTGAGTTTGATCTTTGAGTCTTGAGTTTATCCGAGTCTTGAGTTCATCCGAGTCTTGATGCTATCTCCGAGTCTTGAGTTCATCTGAGTCTTCGAGTTCATCCGAGTCTTGAGTTCTTCCGAGTCTTGATGTCTTCTTGTCTTCACGATCTTGACTTCTTGTCTTGATTTAAGCTTAGTCTTACGATCATCGACCTTCTCTCCGGGTCATCCGATACTTCGACGACCCTATACATATTGAGTTCCCTCTCAATATGTGACCTATCTTTACATCAGCTATCTATACATTTCAATTTGGTCATCTTTTTTCTCGAATCAAAGTCATCGATCCAATAGTCCGACGATGGTCCTATTACAACTTTGTTTTGGAACTTCCATCAAAACTAAATTACATATTTCCCAACAATTTCCCCATTTTTGATGGAACCAAAACACTTAACCAAATTTGATCGAAAAAAAAGATACCATGAATGGAAATGTAGATAATGCAAATAAGACATACCTCGGAAGACAATGAGATGAATGTCTTAGAATCAGTGGGATGGAAAGTTTTATTCAGATAGGTGTGTGCATTGTAGAATATGTGTAGAGCGTACCTATCATCTGATTCCAAGTTGTCTTCTTCAGGTGTACTTGAACGTTTGCAGTTCTTTGGGGATGCCAAACATCTTGTACATCCTTTGCATTAGCTTGTCCAAATTTCTTTTTTTATGGATTCCTCTTTTTTTTTTAGTCCATAGTAGATGTTCTTGAATTTAACGGGATCTAGCTTGTTGTCTGGACGCAAAGGTGGAAGGAGTAGTTCAAAGGGTGGAGCTTCTGGTATCAGTGACATGATCTTGCCTTCTGTCATCACTATCTGGTAGAAGTCACCAGTTCTGAAATTCATCATCATTTTCAGTCTGATCTTGATGAATTGGAATCTTCTCCAGGATGTGGACGTCACATAACCATTCTCCTCTGATCTGATCCCATTCTGGAAGCAAATCTTGTCGTGCACAGAGGATGCCTTTAACAGGTGCTGGAAGGGCATTTTTCTCCCATGCAATCTCCTCAGCTGCAGCTTCGATCTTCCTCTTCCTTCGGATGTAGGCAATGTTCAGCCTCTTTGCCTCTGCTAACTTCTGCTTCTTAATTGTGGCCTCTCTTATTCTCTGTCTTGTTTGCTCTTGATCTTGTTCAGGAGTCATCTGGCTTTTGGTGGAGAATGTCTGGCCTTGTCTTTGATCTTCCGCAGTTGCTTTCATCATCTTGCCTTTGCCTTTCTTCCTCCTCAGAGTCTGCTCAGGTTCATCTTGTTCTTCTTCTTCAGCTAATTTCTTAGCGAGTTCAAGGCTCTTGGCCTGATCATCAGCTTCCATTCTTTTCTGAACGGATGAAGAGAAGTCTTCAATTTTGTCGACTCTGGTAGTAATCTTTGAAAGAGTACTTTTACGCTTTCAAATGATCTCTTTCTTGTGTTGCTCCACGGTTTCTCTTTATTTCAAAGAACTAGATCGGTAGATGGAGTGGGCGGCAAGTTAGATCTGATGGTTTTTGGTAGAGATGAAAATTTTACCAACCGTATGCGAAGTCATTCTTCTTCTTCCTTCTCTTTTTTCTTGAGTCATTTTTTAGTATTCTCTTTTCCTTCGGACTCTTTTCGGACTCTTTTCCTTCCCCCTTTTTGGTTGCATCAAAGAGGTTGGATATCTTGCGGTTCAGAGTTGTTAATTTCCATGAGATCTCCTCTCTAAGTTCCTCGACAACAAGAGGGGTGATCTGGACGGTGGCAGAAGGTGCAGGTGTGTAGAAGCGTCTGAGAGAATTTTCGATTTCCTGTCTTGCCTTTTCTGTAGAAGCTAGAAAATGTTTCCAACCCATATCCAAGTGATTGTTGGTTTTGTCCAAGGATGCCCAGACACTCTCCAAAAGTACCTGTGTCTGATTGAGCATCTCTGTCTGAACTGAGAGTTTGTCAGACTGGAGCTTGAGCTTCTCAGCAAGAGGGTATACTAGTTGCATTACTTCAGCAAGGATGGCATTGTGCATCCCAGCAGTGTGACTTTGTTCCTTGTCAACTAATTTCGCTGCTCATCTTCAAACCGCTTCATCAGATCTGCTGTGAGCGTTGCGAATTTCTCTTCAAATGCAGCCTGGATCCCATCCTGAATCTTCTTAGAGTGATGATCTAGGGTATCAGAGCTCATTTTAGCAGTCTGTTCAGATGTTGAAGCCTTGCCAAATTGGGTCTCATCTGCAGCACCCATTCTTGGTTCATCGACAATTCCCTCATGATCTGTAGGAGGTTGAACGGTTTCCTCCCTGTTATCAGCAATTCCAAACCTTTCGTGAATCAGCCATTTGATATCGTCGTCTGATGCTAATTCAACAGCACTTTCAATCCCAGCATTATGTAGACATTTCAACTCTAAGTCTACAAAGAAGTCTGATCCCAGAGTTGTCATTAGAATCAGAAGTTCTTCAATGCTCTTCAGTCTGATATCCCTCCAGAACACCATCTCTTCTATCTATTGCTGGATGCCAGGATGTTGATCCAATTCAGGGCATAGATCCAGCAGATACTCTTTGATCTAAAGCTTCATTATTCTTACGATGGGGCTCTCTGGAGCAGGTGAAGCAAGTACTGTTCTGGTGTTGAAAGGATTATGAGAGATGGACACATGTTCGTCGACTCTCTCAGGTTCTTGAGACTGGATTGAGGATTGGGATGTTAATTGTTCAGGTTCGTTTTCAGCGTGTAGAGGGTGTTCAGTTTTCTGAACGGGTTCATTGATTGGTGGTGTGGGAGATTTTGTTCTGAGAGGTGAGGGTGAGGGAGAGAAGGTTTTGTGGGGAGAGGGTGGAGGTGATGATTTCAGAGGAGAGGGTGATGGTGATTTGGAAGTGGGCGTTGACGATCTTGCTCTCTGGAAGGTCTTGGTTAGAGGCAGGGAATCAGATGGTGATTCTTCCTCAGATTGCACCATTCGCGTCGCTTCCTCCGACCATTGCTCTCCTTCTTTGTGATCATCTGTTCTTCCCGCACTTCTCGATAGTTGGCTCGGGCGGATTATCTCTTCGTTTGATCTTTCTGTGATCGGATCTTACGCTCTTTGGTTTCTTTGGGCGAAACTTGGAAGCGATTTTAGAGGAGATGAGACTCTCTTACATTTTTTCCTTTGTCTGGTTTCTTGGCGGATCCTTCCTCTTCATCCTCTTCTCTTCAATGGCCTTTTCACGCGCACTTCCGGGATCGATTGCCTTATCTTTTCCTTTCTTTTCTCCCTTGGGTTTGGGCACATAAGGAGTCGGATCCTCATCAGCTTGTCCAGGCAGGGACTCATCCTTGCCCAATATGGCCTTGTGCTTTGCTTGATAAATCTTCGCTCCATTCTCGTTCCATTCATAATTCGTGGGCGGCTTATCGGCCGAGAATGATAGAATTTTGTGTATGAATGAGCACTTTGAAGATAAGCACACCTTGCATTGCTTCGGGTCGATTCAAACTTCCCGGAGTCTTTTCTCAATCTTGCTTTGACCATACCCAACCAATCGATGTCTGAAGCCTTCTTGATTATTGCAGCCATTACACTTATCTTGTATGAAGTGACCGCATCAAGGCTGTAAGTTGAGCACATGATCACCTTCTGAACGATCTCAAGAAGAAGGCGATACTTTCTTTTCAGATAGGAGGCTTTGACGTTAAATCGTGTTCTCCTTGTTTCTTTGGTCTCAACAAATCGGCTTCAAGAAACTCCTTTTCTCCTCTGGCGGTTGTGTAGGTCTCTCTCGATTGATGCTTCCTCGAGTTAGTCCGAATATCCTCTCAGAGATCGTCATTCGTCACTCGGACTTCCATTCCGTCAACGGAAGAAATCAGGTCAGCATCATTGTCTTCATCCCTCTGCAGATTGTAAAGAAACTCCAGGGCTTCATGGGTGTGAACGATGTTCTGATGAGTAGAACAATATCGTTCCAGTCCACACGCTCTTAAGCACTCCAGAATTTCCAGCGATTCCGGATCTGAGGTGATGTTGAAGACGACGTACTTTTCATCAATGATGTCTTTCTTCATCGATGCAAAATTGCAGTACTTTTTCCCTTGTCCCGGTCTTGAAACAAGATGTGCCATTTCTGTAAGATATGCAGATTGATGTTTAATTTGAGTAAGATATTTCAATAAATTCATCCAAACTAAAAAAAACAGCATCAATGTTGCAAATAAGCGTTTAGATCAAATAAATTACAGAAATACAACTTGTAAACCTAGGTACCATAGAGAATTCTAGATCATGCAAATGATTTAAAACAAGAAATTACCAGTGATTGATTCGAAGGATTTTAAAAAATCAGAAGTGTAGAATCAAATGATTTCGAAGATAATTCTCAGAGAATTTTAAACAAATATGATCTTTTCAGAATTTTGAGAAGACGAAGTAGTGGAAAGCGGTTTTCTAAGTAAAAAATTGGATTTTGTAGAAAACGAGGGAACACCTTTTTGCACAACTTTCCAAAGTACTCAAGTATCCGTGTTTTGAAATCGATGGCTGAGATTAGTCGGCCAAAAAGTATTTTGATCGCACGGTTGAGAAAAATAGTCTTCTCGTTTTCCGGACTCGAAAAATCGCAATAAAAACATTTTGAATACATTTTCAGGTCCGCATCGAAAGCTTTGCAGAGCATGCGTCATAAATAGTGTAAAATAAATCAAATAAATAACGCATAAAAAGATATTCAGAAAGAGATAAATAAGTGAGCATATCTGACTGATTGATATTGTAATCAATCAGTTACCACGGTGATCTGATCTGGTACTCTGTTGACTTATCTGATGTTTGCCTTATGCATTTCCCAACAATATCTCGCTTATCTGATCAGATTCTTTGCTTGAAACGCTTCGCCACTTATCTGATCCTCTTTTCTGAAAAACTTCATCCTTCAGTTTCCTTCTATCATCTCGCATTAACTGAAGTCAACTCCTGCCAAAACTTTAACTTCGGGGAGTCAAAAAGTCACCTCGATTCCCAAATCGGCACGATTTGACATTCCGTAATAATGGCATAGATACGCTGTGATTTAATCACACCGTTAACTCATCCAACCATTAGCCGCGTGTTCCAAACGCGTTGTCGATGCAAATTTCTCTTAAGATCTTCTGAGAAGATAAAATTTGCATTTATACCCCTAATTTCCTTCTATAAATAGCCTGGGGTGTTAGGCGAACAACACAATCATAAACCATTTTATCTTCTTTAGCATATCCTTCATGCTTTTCCGATGAGTTCCTTATTTCCGGTGAAACTTCCGGTGGGAACCTTTAGCCCTTTTCTAATGAAATCAGCTTCTCAGATCAACCCTGTGTGTTCTTTCACACTGCTTTCGTCGTCATCTAAGATTTCACATACGATCAATGCTAAGCTTCTTTACCACCATGGAGGCGGATCTGCTAAGGCAAATGAGAAGGCACTTCTCCTAACCGTATGCACCTTGTGCGCCTATCGAGATGACGGTATTAGCATCAACAGACTTAGTCTGAAACAAAATATGAGGTTGGTATATGGTCTGCAACAGTCAACAACTGATCTCCATATATCAAGCTCAATTTTTGCATGCGACACAAGTGTCTGTTTGGTCCTTGTGACCAAACCTTTGGCACTGTGCCTCATTTAATAGCTGGAAGTCCTGTTGATTTTACGCTTAAGGGCTTCCGTCTTGGACATCCTTCAAAGCCTCTCTTGCTCCTCCTTCCGAAGCTTTGAGATTGGCTCAATATTCTCGAAGCCTCTCTGACGCCTCTTCTAGGACTGAGGGAAAATGAGAGCATCATACCTTGACCTCTCTCTCGCGTTCCCTGCCTAGGGTTGTCTTAGGGCTGATGGTTTATGCTTTGACCTCCGGGTCTTCTTGTACTTGTAATACCACTTGAAGATAGATGTAGCATTTGTAGCTTGTGATATCACTTGTAACTTGTAAATCAGACCTTCGGGTCTTTATCAATGAAAAACTCTGTTATTCCATTGCTGTGTTGTTTTCTTTTGACTTATGCGATCTGTAGCTTTACTCTTGATTTGCTTGTTGACTGCAGCTTTAATCGGCTTATAAAGTAATCTTCCAATCTGATCAGTTCCCCCTTAATCTGATATATCTTGAACTGATCTGCCCTTTGTCTGAACTTCAGATCGGCTACCTTTCTGACTTTCTGATCTGCTCATATCTGAACTTCAGATTGGCTACCTTTCTGACTTTCTGATCTGCTCCTATCTGAACTTCAGATTGGCTCCTCGTCTGGTCGTCTGATCAGTTGAGATTCCTAACTCAACTGATTCCACTTAACCTTGGTTAGTCTTTTAACCAACTGAATCTGGAGATCAATCCTTCAGCCATATATGGTGCATTTTCTCCAAGATCCAGAAGCCCTAGCTCGTTGCATAACTCTCTGAATCTGATCTCAGCTAGTGGCTTGGTTAAGATATCAGCTTTCTGCTTGTCAGTATGGATCTTTTCCATCCCCGATATTCTTCTTTTCAACATGATCTCGATAAAATGGTGTCGACATCCACATGCTTGCATCTTGTATGTAGAACGAGATTCTCGAGTGATTGCAATAAAGCACTATTATCATCACGTAATATAGGTACTTTCTTAGCTACGATGTTGTAATCCCTCACCGCCGACTTAGCCAGAGCGGTTAGGAACAACGACTTCTCGCAGACCATATATTCTCGCTTCAAGAGTAGATGTCGCGAATCGATGTCCGCCTTCTTCGAAAACCAAGAGATCGGTTTATTTCCCGTAAACCGACATGAACCCGAGGTTGACTTCTTCCGATTCTCGCAACCTCCGTAGTCCTAATCGTAATACCCACTAAGCTCTAGATTGCCATCGATGGGTAAAATAAACCGAGGTTTACAAATCCATTCGATACTTGAGAATCCGCTTAGCCGCTTCTAGGTGGCTTAGCATTGGATTTGCTTGAAATCTAGCACATACACCTACTGCAAAAGTAATGTCTGGTCTGCTGGCAGTCAGGTATAGTAGAGATCCAATTAGAACTCTATACTCCTTTTGATTCGTTTTCTGACCATCTTCGTCTGGATCCATCTTGAATCCGGTCATCATTGGAATTCTGGCTTCCTTGCAGTGTTGAACTCCGAACTTTGCCAGTAGATTCCTTGTGTACTTTGCCTGGCGCGATGAATATCCCTTCGAACTCGCTTGACTTGTAATCCCGTAAAGTAATTCATCTGACCCATCATGGACATCTCGAATTTCCCTTGCATCAACTTGCTGAACTTCTCACATAACCTTTTGTTGGGAGATCCGAAGATAATGTCGTCCACGTAGATCTGAACCATAAGAATATCTTCTCCATCTTCTATTCTGAATAAGGTTCTGTCCACTGTTCCTTTAGTGAACCCGCTGTCTGTCAAGAACTGAGAGAATGTATCATACCAAGCTCGAGGAGTTTGTTTCAGGCCGTAAAGAGCTTTCTTTAAACGGTACACTTGGTTGCCCTTTTCAAAGCCTGGAGGTTGTTCGACATAAACTTCCTCTGCTAGTACCCCATTTAAGAATGCACTCTTTACATCCATCTGATACACAGTGAACCCTCTGTGGGAAGCATATGCGAAAAAAAACCCGAATGGCTTCTAAAGAAGCCATTTGGTGCAAAGGTCTCATCATAATCAATTCATTCGATTGTGAATACCCCTTAGCAACAAGTCTTGCCTTTATTCCCCGTTATGACATTTTTTCTCATCTCTCTTGTTCTTGAATACCCACTTTGTGCCAATTACGTCTTGATGAGTTGGTCTGTCCACCAATTCCCAAACTTGATTTCTCTCGAACTGTTCCAGCTCCTCCTGCATGGCTAGAATCCAGCTTGCGTCTTGTAGAGCTTCCTCTACTGTAGTTGGTTCCTTCAGCTAATGAGTTGGTCTATCCACCAATTCCCATATCTGATAGTTCATTACTAGTGATTGGGAGTGGTACAGAATTATGATCCACTTGATAAGAACATGTCTCAGCTGATGTTGGACTCATCATGTGCTGAAGTCTGTTCATAGGATTTTCAGAAGTTCCCCCGACCGATATGGTTCGGTTGATCTTATCTCGGTATATGCGGCTTCTTCAGCGGCGATCGTCGTACCTTTGGGTCTGATTGACTGTTGAATCCGCAAGATCAAGTTCTGGGATGTACACTTTTACGTGTTCAGCTTCTTTCTCCTTGATGCTTAGCTGATCCATTTTCTGCATGTCAGGTATAGGTTGATCTGGTACGGCTTGTTCTGAGGCAGCTTTCTCTTGTTTAGAGGATGTCTTATCAAGGACCACATGGGGTGTTTCTTCCACAACTAGAGTTCGTTTGTTGTAAACTCTGAAAGCCTTGCTGGATGAGGAATATCCTAAGAATATACCCTCATCTGACTTGGCCTCAAAAGTCTTCAACTGACTTTTCCCATTGTTGTGAATGAAACATTTGCACCCAAAAGCATGGAAGTATGAAACACGAGGTTTTCTGTCTTTCCACGGTTCATAAGGTATTTTGAAGTGAGTCTTAGTCAGAGAACATCTGTTCTGAGTATGACATCTTTGTGTTTATTATACCTTGAAAACGGCTTGGTGCGGCATGTTCAAATAAATAGTGCTGGCGACTTCCTTGAGAGTTATGTTTCTCCGTTCTGCTACTCCATTTTGTTGTGGCGTTCTTGCAGCTGACGTTTCATGCTGTATACCAAACTCAATGCAAAAATCAGTAATAAAGGAATTCAGGAACTCTGTACCTTTATCTGATCTGATCTTTACTATGCTGACACCCTTCTCATTTTGTAGCTTTTTGAGCAGTTCGGGTATCTTAGTCGTTGTCTCGTTCTTCTTGTATAAGAATACAACCCAAGTAAACTTGAAATAATCATCCACAATTACAAGAGTATATTTGCGTCCACTGAGACTGACTGGTGTAACTGGTCCGAATAGATCCATATGGAGCAGTTGCAATACTCTACTGGATGCTGGTCCTGGTATTCCATTGAATGAGGCTTTAACTTGTTTTCCCTTCTAACATGCGGCACATGTCTGATCTTTGGAGAATATCTCATTCGGAAGTCCCTCAACCAAAGACATCCTAGCGATCTTGTTAAGAGTCTTGAAGTTCAGATGACTCAATCTTTTTGTGCGAGCCAACTGCCACTTTTAGAACTCTTAACAATTAAGCATGTATTCTTGGGGTAATCGCTCCAATCGCTATCACGGTCGTGCCTTTCCTTGAACCAGTTAGCAAGATTTGTTGAGTGGCTCGATTCCTTATCGTACACTTGTCGCTCGAGAACTCATCGTTGAATCCGTTGTCGCAGAATTATGATACTGATAGTAGATTGTGCTTCAATCCTTCAACATCACGAGACTCGGTTACTTGTACATCATCATTCTCTAAGGTTCCAATCCCTTGGTAAAACCAAAGTTGTCATCACCGAAGAGTACACGTGGGCCTTCTTGTTCTTTGTAAGATCTAAGGAGATGTTTGCTTCCTGTCATGTGCCTTGAGCATCCACTATCGATGTACCAGATAGTTTCTTGTGCACCTCCTTTGTTGGCGGT
Source organism: Stenogyne calaminthoides (assembly GCA_037126765.1). Classification (NCBI taxonomy): domain Eukaryota; kingdom Viridiplantae; phylum Streptophyta; class Magnoliopsida; order Lamiales; family Lamiaceae; genus Stenogyne; species Stenogyne calaminthoides. The sequence goes on from JBBCBC010000015.1 coordinate 11,390,881, forward strand.
CCCACGCGAACTGCGCAATCAAATAAGACTTTAGGTACCCCTTTGAATTGGGTCCCAGGGGTTAGTGGTGGACTTAGGGATCCACACAAACAGAGCACTTCTATGAAAATCAAAAGATTAGAAGGTCCGATTTGTCTCCATACATATCAACATAATCATACGCCTCTTTATATGCTTTCTCGATTAGTATGATTATTAGTGTGAGAGCCCTTGGATGACTTAGAAGACTTGGGATTTTTCTTTATACTTTGTCTTCTTTTTAATCCAAAGGTGGCTCAAAAAAGCGATAACCATAGATCTCTGATTATAAGGGTAGGTACGACTGCTACCATCAAAAGATTCATATCTTTTTGGCATATGTGGTCTTTTTAGTTTACCTATAGCTTGCTTATTAGGCAGCTGACCTTGATTGGGTCTCAGATTAGATTTCCTTCTCATGGGTTGTCTCTTCTGATACCTAATCTGCTGATCAGGTTGAGGTCTCTTCAAGAACCGGGTTCTTCATTGATTCCGCTTGGTGATGCTTTATCGATTAGGGGTCCATTTACGCTTCCTTTCCGATTAGGCACTGCCTTTACTTGCTCAAAGCCAGTCTTTTTTCCCTTATTAGATACAATTTTAGCTTTTAGTGTATCTTTGTCAGAGTGAAATCAACCGGGGCTTTTAAGGATGTAGAAGGGTTCTCATACCCAATTACCTTATTGTTAGTAGGCGTTCGAAAATAGGTGTTCATTTCTTAAACGGTTTTAGATGACTTTGTGAAAACCTCTATTTTCTTTCGCAGACTATCCTCAGAAGATTTAAGACTCTCATGTAGTCGGAATAACTCATCAAATTTAGCTTGAAGGATTTTGAAATCATCAGCTTGCTGTTTGTTGATTGCTAGCTGATCTTTGATCTGTTTCTCCTGATCAGAAGATTTAACTTTCAGAATGTTAAGTTCCTCAGTTACCTTCTGAGCAGTTTCAGCAGATTTTAGTTCAGTAGCTTTACTGAGAGCGTTCTCTTTAACAAGCTGATTATTTCCGATCCTTAGCTTGTCATTTTCAGCTTCCAGTATTGTGTAAGTGTCTATTGCTTCAGAGAGATCATCAAGCAATTGCTCAGAGTAGAGCTGCAAGTCAATCTCTCCAGCAGGTGTGCTAATAATAGAAGGTGTGGAAATTGAAAAAGCAGAAGGTTTGGAGGTTACCTCAGATTGGTCCTCCTTGGCCATTAGGCAGACTTCATCGTCATCTGAAGAGAATATCAGATCTTCATGCTCGTGGAAGTCAACAATACTGCTTATCAGGCAGAAGTCTTCTACAGATGAGTACCCAGAGTCCTCAGAAGGCAGATAGGAATCATCAATTCCAGATGTGTCAGCTACCAGGGCTTTCCTATCTCTGAGGTGTTGCTCTCTTTTGTTCCGTTTCTCTTCTCTTTCTCTGGGAGTCAGGTCAGGGCAGTCGGTGCTGTAGTGACCTGGTTTCTCGCAGTTGAAGCATGATCCTCGATCTACGGAACTTCCTCTACCAGGTGAGTCACTCAGTCTGTAGGATCTGTCAGGTGACTTCCCTTTCTGATAGTAATCAGAACTTCTTCTGTCAGATCTGTTATCTGTCAGATCATCTCTTTTCTTTTCTTCTCTGTGATCTCTTCGATCATCAGATCTGGTTCTTTCTCGTGATCTGTCAGTTGGCCTCCTGTTTCTTTGATAGTCACTGTAGAATCTCCGATACTTACCAAGCTGAGTATTTGTTTTTTCAAGTTTCTTGGTAAGCAGAGCGATCTGTTCTGATTGACTTATGATGTTTCCAACATGTTCAGTGGCCTTCGATCTGCTGCTGGTTGCTTTAAACGCAACTGATTTAGACGTTGAGGCTTCAGCAGGCGTCTCATCTTCATCTGCTTGTCCTCTTTTGATTAAATCAAACTCGTGAGTTTTAAGGCTTAGGAACAAGCTGCTTGGCTTCATTTTTGAAATGTCTTGGCAATCCTTGATTACCGTGACTTTCATGTCCCATTTCTTGGTGAGAGATCTTAAGATCTTGTAGTTGATATCTTTGTCTGACATCTCTCTACCAAGTTCTCGTAGCTTATTGACTGACATGGTGATCCTCCCATCGAGCTCGTTGATGGTCTCGTTGGGCAACATCTTTAACTTTTCGAACTTTACCAGTTCAGCTTGTAGGCGGCTAGCCGTCTTTGATCTGATCATTTCCTTCGCAGATCTCAGCAAGAGTATCCCACATTGCTTTTGCGGTTTTGAGATACTTTATCTTCTCTTTGGTGACTTTATCCATTGTCTTCATGATTATATGCCTAACGATTGTGTCTAGAGTGAACAACTTTCTTTCCTCTGCATCCATCAAAGCTGGGCTTTTTCGCACAAGACTTCCCGTGGCAAAGTCTGGATCTCCTCCGACTGCTGGGTTGTCGTGGTATATGATGATGGGTCCTCGTTCGATGACTTCCATCATTCTGCCACTTATCGATCCTAGATGGTTGCACATATATATGGCCCAATCTGCATACTCATCAATTGAGAATTTAAGCAAATCATGATACATACCAGAGGTATTATCAATGCTGAGTGATTTTGAAAACGAATGAGTTTTTAAAAATGGTTTTTCAAGATCTGTTCAAATGACCACAAAGATTCTTCCTCAAGAATCGATGATACTCAAAGCCAGTGGTCTGTAGAACCACTACTCTGATACCACTTGTAGGTCCCGAACGGGTTTTGTGAGGGTGGAAGTCTAGAGGGGAGGGTGAATAGACTTCCAAAACTTTTCGTGCGGATCAGGTGTAAACTGCAGATTACCCGATCAGAGTGCTAGTGTATCAGTTTAGACTGATGTTCAATCTTACTGAGTGCCTGAGGGCAGATCAGTTTTATATCTGTCAGCTTAACTGAATGGTGCGGAAGCTTGTTTTTACCCTTGTGAAAAACCAGTTTTATCAATCAGATTCTTAAGTCAGTTTTTCAACCAGTTGACTGAAGTGTCAATCTGATCAGATCAGTTGCTTGGTACAGACTGATCTTAACTTTAGAATATGTATGTAGTTTAAACTCAGTTGTGTGACTTGTGTAAAGCGATAAGAAAGCAAGTAAATGCACACAAGACGTTTTATAGTGGTTCGGACAAAACCCGTCCTACGTCCAATCTTCCCTTAACACAGGGGAACCTTAACCTACTTTAACCTGCGGGACTTATATCCTTTTCAGGATGGCCGAGATGTTTACTGAGTTCCCACTCTTACAAACTTAACCTGCGGGACTTATATCCTTTCCAGGATGGCCGAGATGTTTACCGAGTTCCCACTCAAGCTTAACCTACGGGACTTATATCCTTTTCAGGACAACCGAGATGTTTATCGAGTTCCCACTCTACAAACGTAACCAGCTGGACTTATATCCTACAAAGAGGATAACCGAGATGTTTAATGAGTTCTCACTCTACAGACTTGACCTAACTTGCGTTTGGGTAAAGAATGATTGAGGGTTCCAACTGGAAATCTATCCTGGTGCTTTAGATAGCCAAAATGCTAGTGGATAGGATTTCTTGCTAAGAACTTATGGGATGAACACTCTAAGAATAATCTTCAAATGTAGTGTTCTTTTGAGTGGACATTTGATGTAGCTTTAGCTTCTTTTGCGATATCTCCTTGTTTGTTCTTGCGTTTTTCACTTGTTGGTCCTTTGTTGGTCCTGTTCTTCAAAATGAAGGTCGATCCCATTTTATAGACTTCGAAATCAAAAGGCCGTTGGAGAGCAATTTGAATTTTGGGCTATATTAGGTAGACTGTAGGATATGATTGTGACGTGCTGCGATTTTCAGCGTGGCCGTAGGCATGATTAGCGCCGTTTTTGTCTGCAGCGTCGTATCTCGTATTGTCAGCTCTTTTTGTGCACATGTCGCTTTCTCCTTGGCTTCGTGAGGCGGCACTTTAGATATTTGCCCGTTAGACGATTGATATTCCTTTTGAAGAGGATTAAATCTTATGCGGTGTATCTTTTGAGTGTCACCAGTGTGGTGACTTGATCAAATGGCGATCGATCTACCTTGTTGAGTTTTCGGTTGCACATTGTCTTTGCTTCAATATCACGGACTCTGCTTTGAAAGTAGGTCTTGGGTCTTTTGATCTTGGTGTCTCGAGCCTCGGTGTATTGATCGTCTTTGAGTCTTGAGTTTGATCTTTGAGTCTTGAGGTTTATCTGAGTCTTGAGTTCATCGAGTCTTGATGTTATCTGAGTCTTGAGTTCATCCCCGAGTCTTGATGTTATCTGAGTCTTGAGTTCTTGAGTCTTGATGTCTTCTTGTCTTCACGATCTTGACTTCTTGTCTTGATTTGCTCTTAGTCTTACGATCATCGACCTTCTCTCAGGTCATCGATACTTGACACGACCTATACATATTGGGTTCCCTCTCAATATGTGACCTATCTTTTACATCAGCTATCTATACATTTCAGCTGGTCATCTTTTTCTGAATCAAATTCATCAGTCAGCTAACAGGTCTGACTGGTCCTATTACAACCAGTTTTGGAACTTCCATCAAAACTAAACTACATATTTCCCAACAAGTATCACTAATGGAATGTCGTCTCTCGTAAACACATCCAAAGTATTAGTTGACTATTGTAATCGGTATCACTAATGGAATGTCATCTCCCGTAAACACATCCAAAGGTATTAGTTGACTATTGTAATCGGTATCACTAATGAAATATCGTCTCTCGTAAACACATCCAAAGGTATTAGTCGACTATTGTAATCGGTATCACTAATGGAATGTCGTCTCTCGTAATCACATCCAAAGGTATTAATTGACTATTGTAATTTGTATCACTAATGGTAGATGGTCACTCGTAAACACATCCAAAGATATTAGTTGACTATTGTAATTGGTATAACAAATGGTAGATGGTCTCTCTTAAACATATCCAAAGGTATTTCATTGAGTATTGTAATCGGTATCATTAGTTTACTATTGTAATTGGTATCACTAATAATAGATGGTCTCTCATAAACACAACCAAAGGTATTAGTTGACTATTGTAATTGGCATCACTAATGGTTGATGGTCTCTCGTAAACACGTCCAAAGATATTAGTTTACAATTGTAATTGGTATCACTAATGATAGATGGTCTCTCGTAAACACATCCAAAGGTATTAGTTGACTATTGTAATCGGAATCACTAATGGAATGTCCTTTCTCGTAAACACATTCAAAGGTATTAGTTGAGTTATTGTAATTGGTATCACAAATGATAGATAGCCTCTCGTAAACACATCCAAATGTATTAGTTTACTATTGTAATATGTATCACTAATGGTACATGATCTCTCGTAAACACATCAAAAGTTATTAGTTGACTATTGTAATCGGTATGACTAATGGAATGTCTTCTCTCGTAAACACAACCAAAGGTATTAGTTGGCTATTGTAATTGGTATCACTAATGGAATGTCGTCTCTCGTAAACACATCCAAGGGTATTAGTTGACTATTTTAATTGGTATCACTAATGGTAGATGGTGTCTCGTAAACACATTCAAAGGTATTAGTTTACTATTATAATCGGTATCCCTAATGGAATGTCGTCTCTCGTAAACACATCCAAAGGTATTAGTTGACTATTGTAATCGGTATCACTAATGGAATGTCGTCTCTCGTAAACACATCCAAATGTATTAGTTGACTATTTTAATTGGTATTACTAATGGTATATGGTCTCTCGTAAACACATCCAAAGGCAATAGTTTACTATTGTAATCGGTATCGCTAATGGAATGTCATCTCTCGTAAACACATCCAAATGTATTAGTTGACTATTGTAATTGGTATCACTAATGGAATATCGTCTCTCGTAAACACATCCAAAGGTATTAGTTGACTATTGTAATCGGTATCACTAATGGAATGTCGTCTCTTGTAAACACATCCTAAGGTATTAGTTGACTATTGTAATCGGTATCACTAATGGAATGTTGTCTCTCCTAAACACATCCAAAGGTATTAGTTGACTATTGTAATCGATATCACTAATGGAATGTCGTCTCTCGTAAACACATCCAAAGGTATTAGTTGACTATTTTAATTGGTATCAATAATGGTAGACAGGTTCTCGTAAACACATCCAAAGGTATTAATTTACTATTATAATCGGTATCACTAATGGTATATGGTCTCTCGTAAACACATCAAAAGGTATTAGTTGACTATTGTAATCGGTATCACTAATGGAATGTCGTCTCTCGTAAACACATACAAAGGTATTAGTTGACTATTTTAATTGGTATCACTAATGGTAGATGGTCTCTCTTAAACACATCCAAAGGTAATAGTTTACTATTGTAATCGGTATCACTAATGGAATATCATCTCTCGTAAACACATCCAAAGGTATTAGTTGACTATTGTAATCGGTATCACTAATGGAATGTCGTCTCTCGTAAACACATCCAAAGGTATTAGTTGACTATTAGAATCGGTATCACTAATGGAATGTCGTCTCTCGTAAACACATCCAAAGATATTAGTTGACTATTGTATTCGGTATCACTAATGGAATGTCGCCTCTCCTAAACACATCCAAAGGTATTAGTTGACTATTGGAATCGATATCACTAATGGAATGTCGTCTCTCGTAAACACATCCAAAGGTATTAGTTGACTATTTTAATTGGTATCACTAATGGTAGATAGTCTCTCGTAAACACATCCAAAGGTATTAGTTTACTATTATAATCGATATCACTAATGGTACATGGTCTCTCGTAATCACATCAAAAGGTATTAGTTGACTATTGTCATCGGTATCACTAATGGAATGTTGTCTTTCGTAAACACATCCAAAGGTATTAGTTGGCTATTGTAATCGGTATCACTAATGGAATGTCGTCTCTCATAAACACATCCAAAGGTATTAGTTGACTATTATAATCGGTATCACTAATGGAATGTCATCTCCCGTAAACATATCCAAAGGTATTAGTTGACTATTGTAATCAGTATCACTAATGAAAGGTCGTCTCTCGTAAAAACATCCAAAGGTCTCTCGTAAACACATCCAAAGGTATTAGTTGACTATTGTAATTGGTATGACTAATGGAAAGTTGTCTCTTGTAAATACATCCAAAGGTATTAGTTGAATATTGTAATCGATATCACTAATGGAATGTCATCTCTCGTAAATACGTCCAAAGGTATTAGTTGACTATTGTAATCGGTATCACTAATGGAATGTCATCTCCCGTAAACATATCCAAAGGTATTAGTTGACTATTGTAATCGGTATCACTAATGGAATGTCGTCTCTCGTAAACACATCCAAAGGTATTAGTCGACTATTGTAATCTGTATCACTAATGGAATGTCATCTCTCGAATACACGTCCAATGGTATTAGTTGACTATTGTAATTGGTATCACTAATAGTAGATAGTTTCTCATAAACACATCCAAACATATTAGTTGACTATTGTAATTGGTATTACTAATGGTAGATGGTCCTCGTAAACACATCCAAAGATATTAGTTGACTATTGTAATCGGTATCATTAATGGAATGTCGTCTCTCGAAAATACATTCAAAGGTATTGGTTGACTATTGTAATTGGTATCACTGATGATAGACAGTCTCTCGAAAACACATCCGAAGGTATTAGTTGATTATTGTAATCGATATCACTAATGGTAGATGGTCTCTCGTAAACACATCTAAAGGTATTAGTTGACTATTGTAATCGGTATCACTAATGGAATGTTGTCTATCGTAAACACATCCAAAGGTATTAGTTGACTATTGTAATCGGTATCACTAATGGAATGTCGTCTCTCGTAAACACATCCAAAGGTATTAGTTGACTATTGTAATCGGTATCACTAATGGAATGTCGTCTCTCGTAAACACATCTAAAGGTATTGTTGGGATTATACTGGAAAGTATACTTTTACTTTGTATAATCAGACTGATTGAATTTCGGACTTATTTACTGAAATAAATTGTTTATCACTGATGCTTTAAATATTATCGAATGTTACATATATTTACTGCATTACTGTTCATTAAATAGTACGTGCTACATTGTAGTTAATTTAGTGATACCAAGATCACAGAAGATTAAATTAACAGTTCCTTGTAACTAAAAGTACATCATGCACGACCTAGATGGAAATAAACAATCCATCGTGAAAGGTTGTAGTGTAAGGCCCATATTGGTTTGTCTTGACCAAGAGATTACACTAGTGCATGACTGATGCATTGAAGAGGACCTACATGAGAACAAATTCTTCAGAACTGAACTAGGAAGAATTAGACCTCAGTGGTTAGTTATTTCTTAATCTTCGTTCCTTAAATAGGATTGTGTGTGGCTAGTAACTATTGCTTTGACTTATTATGGGAAGAGAATCAATGAGATTCAATACCTTATATCTTGGGCAATATTATTGGTCACATGCGATTGCTAAGATTTAATACGGAGAATCGTGTGCAAGTACGCTTGTTCGATTTGCCCCCTTGGGAGGTTCATAAGTTTTATCATACCAAATAAAAGATATGCCCCCTTGTTGAACCGTTCCTTTACCAATGATAAAAGATATCAATTAATGGAAAGCTATTTCAGTGACTTGAATTAATTAATGGGTTAGATAATCTTAAACACGGGAAATAATAATCGGGAGCCATATTAACTGTAATATGAGTTAAGATAGATAGTGCAATATTAATTATGTAGTGGGATTAATTAATATTTATGGGCTTGAATAATATTGTGGCTAAATATTGATAATTCAAGATCCATTGGAAGGTTCAATCTTAATTCTCCTAAAGTCCCCCCAAGTAGCCCAAGATAAAGTCCAATAACTGAAAAAGGTGTTTAAAAATAAAATAAATTTCGTTGCTTATTTTTCCTCTCTTTTTAGAAAATTATGGATAAAGGGGGAGAGAGATTTTCTTTGAATTTTGTTATGGAATGAAGATATGTATTCTTGGAATACAAGATTATCTCATTAAATTCAAGAAATCTCCCACTTGGTTATTCATAGTGAGATTTTTGAAATTTTCAAAGAATTAAGGGAAAGAAAGATTTTCTTGAAAAGATATTATGGAAGATATGTATTTCTTGAAATACAAGTATATCTCATAAATTCAAGAAGATCCAAATATTGGAATCTTGTCTCTTAATTTTTCGAAAATTGGCCATAACAAGATATGGTGGGATTTTTGTGGAATATTTTAATTATGGAGAAAAGAATATAGGAGATATATTCAAGATTTCTTGGAGATCAAGAAAAGATTTTTCCACATTATTTTTCCCCAAAATTTCGACCACCACCCTATCTATAAATAGGGGATGATTCTTTCATTCCCAAGTAAAATTTCATGTGCTGGAAAAATTAGTAAATCCACAAAATTGGTGCAACAAAGTTTATTTTTTCCTTTTGTTAATTGTTCACGAGTATCCTTCCACCGGATTGTCGAGCAAGGACTAGGGAATACTTGGGAAGGCTTTTTGGTGTGTTTTCATCGACGAGCCCATTGCCATTCCAAGAGGTAAGTTCACGTAAACTCGTAGTAATTCCGCATGCGTAGGATTTACGTGAACTATTTATATGCATGATTTGTTGTTGAATTATTATTTGAATTAATATGGGTTAATTCATGCTAGTAATAATTATCAGAATTAAATTTGCATTTAAATATTCATCCCGAATAGATCCAGACAATTAATTCCCCAACAACTGGTATCAGAGCCTCGGTTTCGGGCTCTGAATTTTAAATTGTAATTTAATTCGCTGTCATTAAATTTGAAATTGGATAGTAGAATTTCTAGATCTTTTTTGTAGGTATTGTCATGGAATTTAATGTGTTTAGTTTATGCATGCATATAAATTTTGGTTTTTTTTAATTCGATTCGTTCGGATTCGTTTTGCCTCGTGAGAAAATCCACGAGTAGATTAGTATTTGTTTGATTTGATCAATGTAATAGACTAGTCTAGATCTAGGTTTATTTATTTTTGTAAATAAATTATAACCGGATCGGAAATGGAGGCGGAGACGAAAGAATTAAAAGATGGGATCGAAATCGAAGCGTAAGGGCGTCGCGTCGTCGCGAAAAGGTGCCAAAGAGGCACGCGGACACTTGCTTTTGCGCGCGCGGGTGTAGGGCGAGGCAAGGGGAAGCGCCGTAGATCCAATCGGCGGCGCGGCGCGACGGTGACGCTTGGCGACGCGGCGTCGTGGGCGATGCGATTTTGAAGGCGTCTTGGCGAACGAGGCGGCGACTGCGAGGCTTGTGACGCCGCGGCGACGCCGAGAGACGGGTGTGTCGGCGACGGCGACATCATGGCGACATGCGCGCTTGACGCGCGATTTGCCACTCGACATGGCGAGAGTGCTAGTAGGCATCCGGGCACTCTCAATGGGTCGATGACGATGGCGTGACAGCAGGCATTTTTTTAAGACGGTCAAGTGAGAGCTTTTCGAGACGAACGATGAAGGCTATGAAGACGATTTCTCAAGATCAAGACATGACAAAAATTAACCATGACAATTGGATAAATGTGACCAATATGTTTAATTTTTTGTCTTGATGTTTATGCATTATTTTATGCTTATTTAAATTGTGTTTAAATTTGCGATGCATGAGAAAATGTTTTGAAAAAAAAATATCACTTTCGAAAATTACTAAGTATGTTTAAAAAATTAATTGACAATTTTATTCCGGATAATAAAATTGAATTAATTATTGACCTCCATGATTTATTTATTTGTGAATTCTTTTGGAGAAATTCCCCCTACGGGACGGTAAAAGATAACTTTCACATGAATAAATTTCAAACGGATGATTGTGGATTATTACTAGTGGCGACGATGACCCTCCCCACGAGGCTCGTTCAAAGCGAAATAATAATTTTGTATTTAATCATGGTTATTACTTAGGTATAAAATTGATATGCATATACTTCCCAAGTCCTGTCAATTTTATATTGGTCAAGTGGGAGCCAACTATTAATCTGGATATTAAAGGTTTATAATCGTTTGTTTGTAACACGCTTGAATGTGTTTAAATAATGACCCACCCCACGGGCTTATTTAAACTGTTTTTGAGATATTAATGATGCATGTTCATATTTTTTTTGAGATTTTAATATGAAACATGTGATCGAACCTTGTGATATATTTATGCTTATGCATATTATTATTTATTTCGATTCAAAGATGTCCCAACCTTTTAATCCAATTGTTCAATATACTTAAAGACAATTTGCTTACTTGGTGAAAACTTTGTTGATTGGAGTCATAAACTTACTATTGTCCTCATTTGCACAAAGCCATAACCGGGTTCTCACTACACCTAAACCGTAAAAGCCAAATGACGAGTCAACTAAATCGGTTAAGAAAGAGTATCTTTTTCGGGAGCGTTCAAATCGAAATGGCAAAGTGTACCATCTTGGCTTCAATGTCGGATGTGTTGCAACTCCAACACCGTAACATTGAGACCGCCGCACATCATGACTAGTTTTTAAAGCGATGTTTCAACATCGAACCAGGTGGCCGTCGGATCACCATGAGGGACTTGCTCTCTATGAAAATGGTGGAGGAACGCCTGTAAGGGAGCACGTTCTCCGATGATGGCTCACCTTAACAAACTTGAGGTACTTGGTGCGAATCGACGTGAGACCCAAATCAATTTCAGTGCTCCATTCTCTGCCGAAAAGTTTTGAGCAGTTGGGTTGAACTATCGGATGTATAATCGAAGTTCTCGATGCGATCTATTGCAAGCTTTGGTCTCGGCGGAGGCGATATTGGGGAAAAAAGAGCCAAGCCTTGGTGGCAAATGGACCTTCTTCTTCTTCTAGGCCAAGGGTGGTAAGAACAAGAAAAAGGACAAGAGCCACAAGCAAGTGAACTCAAGTGTTGCCAAAGGCAAAGAAAAGGTGAAGGGAGGTGGAGGGTGAGCAAGCCACTAAGGGAGGTGTTTCAAGTCGCGGTGAGAGAGGACATTGGAGGTCACTGTTCCAATCCCAAAAGGAATGGAAAGAAAGGTAATTCTCACGCACTAGTTGTTGAAACTTGCTTAGCGGCGTATGCCTCCCATTTATGGGTGGTGGATCACGGGATCCAATCGATCATGTATGTTTCACTTTTTACAGGGTTCAAGCGCACCCGAGCACAACTTAGTGGGGAGTGAGATCCTCATCACATTTGGGCGATGCCACGAGAGTGGCAAATTGAAGCAATGGGAGAAGTGCACTGCTTTTTTGAAGATAGAGTTTTAATTTTAAGAGATGTACTTTACGTTCCGAATTTTAGAACGAACTTGATTTCAGTTTCTAAACTTTACCTTGATGGATATTCGGTTACTTTTGATAAAGTTGTTACCATTTCTCTTTATGAAAAATTTATCTGTCATGGAACGTTGTCAAGTAATCTCTATACAATTAACTGTGCACACCACTCACGAAATGCATCCTATAACACATCAACTGTTTCCGGTAAAAGAAAACATTCATCAGATGTGAACGAAACACTTCTATGGCATCTAAGATTGGGACATATTAATCCAAAGAGGATCCAAAGGTTGGTGAAAGACGGTTAACTAGAGTCTCTCCAAGTTGAACCGATTCCAACCTGCAAATCATGTTTGGAGGGTAAAATGACCAAGAGGGCATTCGGAGCCAAGGGGAATAGAGCCAAAGAAGTGTTAGAAATCGTTCATACAGACGTATGTGGTCCAATGTCAACCATGGCAAGAGGAGGTTACGAGTATTTCGTCACTTTTATTGATGACTACTTGAGGTACGGTTATATTTTCCTTATGAAGCATAAATCTGAGACCTTGAGAAATTCAAACAATTTAAGGCTCAAGCAGATAATCATAGGGGAAAACGTATCAAGTCTCTACAATCCGATCGTGGAGGCGAGTACCTCAGCGATGAGTTTTTGAACTACTTGTTAGATGAAGGGATTGTATCCCAGCTGACTGCACCCGGAACCCCTCAACAAAACGGGGTTGCAGAGCGAAGAAATAGTACTCTTTTGGAAATGGTTAGATCAATGATGTGTTATGCGGATCTTCCCAAGTCATTCTGGGGTCATGCCTTGGAAACAGTGGCTTACATTCTGAACTTGGTGCCATCCAAACCGGTTCCCAAAACTCCCAAAGAATTGTGGACTGGGCGCAAGCCTAGTTTGAGACACATGAGAATTTGGGGGTGTCCGGCCTACGTGTTGGGAAGCCAGGAAATTGGATCCTCGATCAGAATTAAGGTTGTTTATAGGATACCCCGAGGGAACAAAAGGGTGTATGTTCTATGGCCCAAAGATCAAAAGGTGGTAATAAACACCCACTTTAGATTTTTGGAGGAAGACTATATGAATGAAAGAAGACCCAGAAGTGAGATTACCTTAAGTGAGCTAAGGGGGCTAACCTCATTGCCAACTGTACAAGATGATATACCAAATGACACACTTTCACAACCGGAGCCTCATCGTAGTAGGAGGGTTGTGAGACAGCCTGAGAGATTCATGGGGATAGGAGAGTCCTCGAACTTGATTCCCGAACAAGATGAATCAGACCTATGGACATACGATGAGGCAATCCAAGATAAGGATGCAGTTTCTTGGCAAAAGGAAATGAAAGCAGAAATGGGGTCTATGGATCATTACAGAGTGTGGGAGCTAGTCGAACAACTTAATGGGGTCAAACCCATTGGTTGCAAGTGGGTATACAAGAGAAAGAGGGGACCGGACGGGAAGGTGGAAACCTTCAAGGCAAGGCTTGTGGCGAAAGGTTATACTCAGAAAGAAGGGATCGACTATGAAGAAACCTTTTCACCTGTAGCAATGCTCAAGTCCATCCGGATTCTCTTGTCGATAGCTGCGCATCTCGATTTTGAAATCTGGCAAATGGATGTCAAGACAGCTTTCCTTAACGGAAGTCTTGATGAGGAAATCTATATGCAACAACCCCAAGGCTTCATTGAAAAGGGCCAAGAACACCTAGTTTGTAAGCTCATGAAGTCCATTTACAGACTCAAACAGGCATCCAGAGCTTGGAACCAATGTTTTGATCATGTTATAAAGTCTTATGGGTTTGATCAAAACGAGTTCGAAAGTTGTGTGTATAAAAAGCGTGTCGGAACTGCATTGGTATTTTTAGTACTATACGTAGATGACATTCTGCTCATTGGAAATGATGTAAAGGTGTTATCAGACGTAATGGCATGGCTTTCAAAACAGTTTGATATGAAGGACTTAGGGGAAGCCGGGCACATCCTTGGGATCAAGATCACTCGAGATCGCAAGAAAAGGATGATAGGCTTATCGCAAGCTTCATACATAGACACTGTCTTGAAACGATTCAGCATGCAGGATTCCAAGAAAGTCTTCATACCTTTCAGGCATGGAATCCATCTATCCAAGGAAATGTGCCCTAAGACACAGAAGGAGATAGATGACATGAAAGGCATTCTTTATGCTTCGGCTATCGGAAGCCTTATGTATGCAATGCTGTGTACGAGACCGGATATCTGTTTTGCCGTTGGCATGGTGGCAAGATATCAGAGTAACCCGCAGAAGGAACATTGGACGGCAGTTAAAAACATTCTGAAGTATCTGAAAAGAACTCGAGATAGAATGTTGGTTTATCAGTCAGATAGTCTAATCCCCATCGGCTACACGGACTCGGATTTCCAATCAGACTTAGATTCCAGAAAATCTACCTCTGTTAGTGTGTTTTGAATGGGGGGAGGAGCCATGACGTGGAGAAGTGTTAAGCAGAAATGCATCGCAGATTCTACCATGGAAGCCAAATATGTAGCTGCTTGCGAGGCAGGGAAAGAAGCGGTTTGACTCAAGAACTTCCTAGTGGACTAAGATGTGGTTCCGAATTGGCCAGCACAATCACTGTTTATTGTGACAATGCTGGAGCAGTTAAAAATTCAAGGGAACCAAGAGCCCACAAGGCCAGCAAACACATTGAAAGGAAATACCATCTTATAAGAGATATCGTTAAGAGAGGAGATATAGAGGTGGCAAAGATCGCGTCAGAAGATAACCTAGCTGATCCATTCACAAAGGGTTTACCTCAGAATACATTCGAGAGACATGTGAAAGGAATGAGTGTCAAGACCGTTGCCAATCTGCTTTGAGTATAAGTGGGAGAAATTATTAGGTTCGTGTAGGTGGCATTAGTTGTCATGTACTACACGAGACATGCTGATGTATACTTAAAAGCAGACTTTGGGTATAAGTGGGAGATTGTTGGGAATTTACTGGAAAGTATGCTTTTACTTTGTATAATCAGACTGACTGAATTTCGGACTTATTTTCTGAAATAAATTGTTTATCACTGATGCTTTAAATATTATCGAATGTTACATATATTTACTGCATAACTGTTCATTAAATAATACGTGTTACATTGTAGTTAATTTAGTGATACCAAGATCACAGAAGATTAAATTAACAGTTCCTTGTAACTAAAAGTACACCATTCACGACCTAGATGTAAATGAACAATTCATTGTGAAAGGTTGTAGTGTAAGGCTCAGATAGGTTTGTCTTGACCAATAGATTACACTAGTGCATGACTGATGCATTAAAGAGGACCTACAGAAGGACAAATTCTTCAGAACTGAACTAGGAAGAATTAGACCTCAGTGGTTAGTTATTTCTTAATCTTCGTCCCTTAAATAGGATTGTGTGTGGCTAGTAACTATTGCTTTGACTTATTATGGGAAAAGAATCAATGAGATTCAATACCCTATATCTTGGGTAATATTATTGGTCACATGCGATTGCTAAGATTTAATACGGAGAATCGTGTGCAAGTACGCTTGTTCGATTTGCCCCCTTGGGAGATTCATAAGTTTTATCATACCAAATCTTGCAAGTGGAACTAGTTTCGGTATGGATAATAATGTTGAACCGTTCATTTACCAAGGATAAAAAATATCAATTATAAAAAACTATTTCAGTGGCTTGAATTAATTAATGGGCTAGATAATCTTAAACACGGGCGGGAGCCATATTAACTGTAATATGGGTTAAGATGGATAGTGCAATATTAATTATGTAGTGGGATTAATTAATATTTATGGGCTTGAATAATATTTTGGCTCAATATTGATAATTCAAGATCCATTGGAAGGTCCAATCTTAATTCTCCTAAAGGCCCCCCAAGTAGCCCAAGATAAAGTCCAATAACTGGAAAATGTGTTTAAAAATAAAATAAATTTTGTTGCTTATTTTTCCTCTCTTTTTCGAAAATTATGGATAAAAGGGGAGAAATATTTTCTTTGAATTTTGTTATGGAATGAAGATATGTATTCTTGGAATACAAGATTATCTCATTAAATTAAAGAAATCTCCCACTTGGTTATTCATAGTGAGATTTTTGAAATTTTCAAAGAATTAAGGGAAAGAAAGGTTTTCTTGATTTTCTTTAAAAGATATTATGGAAGATATGTATTTCTTGAAATACAAGTATATCTCATAAATTCAAGAAGATCCAAATCTTGGAATCTTGTCTCTTAATTTTTCGAAAATTGGCCATTACAAGATAAGGTGGGATTTTTGTGGAATATTTTAATTATGGAGAAAAGAATATAGGAGATATATTCAAGATTTCTTGGAGATCAAGAAAAGATTTTCCCACATTGTTTTTCCCCAAAATTTGGACCACCACCATATCTATAAACAGGGGATGATTCTTTCATTCCCAAGTACAATTCCATGTGTTGGAAAAATTAGTAAATCCACAAAAGTGGTGCAACAAAGTTTATTTTTTCCATTTGTTAATTGTTAGAGAGTATCCTTCCACCGGATTGTCGAGCAACGACTAGGGAATACTTGGGAAGGCATTTTGGTGTGTTTTCATCGACGAGACCATTGCCATTCAAAGAGGTCAGTTCACGTAAACTCGTAGTAATTCCGCATGCGTAGGATTTACGTGAACTGTTTATATGCATGATTTGTTGTTGAATTATTATTTGAATTAATATGGGTTAATTCATGCTAGTAATAATTATCAGAATGAAATTTGTATTTAAATATTCATCCCGAATAGATCCGGGCAATTAATTCCCCAACAGGTATTAGTTGACTATTTTAATTGGTATCACTAATGGTAGATTGTCTCTCGTAAACACATCTAAAGGTATTAGTTTACTATTGTAATCGGTATCACTAATGGAATGTCGTCTCTCGAATACACGTCCAAAGGTATTAGTTGACTATTGTAATTGGTATCACTAATGGTAGATGGTCTCTCGTAAACACATCCAAAGGTATTAGTTTACTATTGTTATCGGTATCAGTAATGGAATGTCGTCTCCCGTAAACATATCCAAAGGTATTAGTTGACTATTGTAATCGGTATCACTAATGGAATATCGTCTCTCGTAAATACATCTAAATGTATTAGTTTACTATTTTAATTGCTATCACTAATGGTAGATAGTCTCTCGTAAACACATCCAAAGGTATTAGTTTAAAATTATAATCGGTATCACTAATCGGATGTCGTCTCTCGAATACATGTCCAAAGGTATTAGTTGACTATTGTAATTGGTATCACTAATGTACATGAACTCTTGTATGACTAATTGAATGTAGTCTCTCGTAAACACATCCAAACGTATTAGTTGTCTATTGCAATCAGTATCACTAATGGAATGTCATCTCTCGTAAACACATACAAAGGTATTAGTTGACTATTTTAATCGATATCACTAATGGAATGTTGTCTCTCGTAAACACATCCAAAGATATTAGTTGAGTATTGTAATCAGTATCACTAATGGAATATTGTCTCTCGTAAACACATTCAAAGGAATTAGTTGACTATTGTAATTTGTATCACTAATGGTATATGGTCTCTCGTAAAGACATCCAAAGGTATTAGTTGACTATTGTTATTGGTATCACTAATGGTTGATGGTCTCTCGTAAACACATCCAAAGATATTAGTTTACAAATGAAATTGGTATCACTAATGATAAATGGTCTCTCGTAAATACATCCAACGGTATTAGTTGACTATTGTAATCGGTATCACTAATGGAATGTCGTCTCCCGTAAACATATCCAAAGGTATTAGTTGACTATTGTAATCGGTATCACTACTGGAATGTCGTCTCTCGTAAACACATCCAAAGGTATTAGTCGATTATTGTAATCGGTATCACTAATGGAATATCGTCTCTCATAATCACATCCAAAGGTATTAATTGACTGTTGTAATTTGTATCACTAATGGTAGATGGTCTCTCGTAAACACATCCAAAGATATTAGTTGACTATTGTAATTGGTATTACTAATGGTAGATGGTCTCTCTTAAACATATCCAAAGGTATTTCATTGATTATTATAATCGGTATCACTAATCGAATGTCATCTCTCGAAAACACATCCAAAGGCATTAGTTTACTATTGTAATTGTTATCACTAATTATAGATGGTCTCTCGTAAACAAAACAAAATGTATTAATTGACTATTGTAATTGGTATCGCTAATGGTTGATAGTCTCTCGTAAACACATCCAAAGATATTAGTTTACAATTGTAATTGGTATCACTAATGATAGATGGTCTCTCGTAAACACATTCAAAGGTAATAGTTGACTATTGTAATCGGTATCCTAATGGAAAGTCCTTTCTCGGAAACACATTCAAAGGTATTAGTTGACTTATTGTAATTGGTATCACAAATGATAGATAATCTCTCGTAAACACATCCAAAGGTATTAGTTTACTATTGTAATCGGTATCAGTAATGGGATGTCGTCTCTCGAATACACGTCCAAAGGTATTAGTTGGCTATTGTAATTGGTATCACTAATGGTAGATGGTCTCTCGTAAACACATCCAAAGGTATTAGTTGACTATTGTAATCGCTATGACTAATGGAATGTCATCTCCCGTAAACACATCCAAAGGTATTAGTTGACTATTGTAATCGGTATCACTAATGGAATGTCGTGTCTCGTAAACACATCCATAGGCATTAGTTGACTATTGTAATCGATATCATTAATCGAATGTTATCTCCCGTAAACATATCCAAAGGTATTACTTGACTATTTTAATCGGTATCACTAATGGAGTGTCGTCTCTCGTAAACACATCCAAATGTATTAGTTAACTATTGTAATCGGTATCACAAATGGAATATCGTCTCTCGTAATCACATCCAAAGGTATTAATTGGCTATTGTAATTGATATCACTAATGGTAGATGGTCTCTCGTAAACACATCCAAAGATATTAGTTGACTATTGTAATTGGTATTACTAATGGTAGATAGTCTCTGGTAAACACATCAAAAGGTATTAATTGACTATTGTAATCGGTATGACTAATGGAATGTCGTCTCTCGTAAACACATCCAAAGGTATTAGTTGACTATTTTAATTGGTATCACTAATGGTAGATAGTCTCTCGTAAACACATCCAAAGGTATTAGT
Organism: Stenogyne calaminthoides; assembly: GCA_037126765.1. Classification (NCBI taxonomy): domain Eukaryota; kingdom Viridiplantae; phylum Streptophyta; class Magnoliopsida; order Lamiales; family Lamiaceae; genus Stenogyne; species Stenogyne calaminthoides. Next base: position 11,410,345 of record JBBCBC010000015.1, read on the forward strand.
TTACTATTGTAATCGGTATCAGTAATGGGATGTCGCCTCTCGAATACACGTCCAAAGGTATTAGTTGGCTATTGTAATTGGTATCACTAGTGGTAGATGGTCTCTCGTAAACACATCCAAAGGTATTAGTTGACTATTGTAATCGGTATGACTAATGGAATGTTGTCTCTCGTAAACACATCAAAAGGTATTAGTTGATTATTGTAATAGGTATGACTAATGGAATGTCGCCTCTCGTAAACACATCCAAACGTATTAGTTATCTATTGTAATTGGTATCACTAATGGAATGTCGTCTCTCCTATACACATCCAAAGGTATTAGTTGACTATTGTAATCGATATCACTAATGGAATGTCGTCTCTCGTAAACACATCCAAAGGTATTAGTTGACTATTTTAATTGGTATCACTAATGGTAGATAGTCTCTCGTAAACACATCCAAAGGTATTAGTTTACTATTATAATCGGTATCACTAATGGTACATGGTCTCTCGTAATCACATTAAAAGGTATTAGTTGACTATTGTAATCGGTATCAGTAACGGAATGTTATCTTTCGTAAACACATCCAAAGGTATTAGTTGGCTATTGTAATCGGTATCACTAATGGAATGTCATCTCTCATAAACACATCCAAAGGTATTAGTTGACTATTGTAATTTGTATCACTAATGGATGTCGTCTCCCGTAAACATATCTAAAGGTATTAGTTGACTATTGTAATCGGTATCACTAATGGAATGTCGTCTCTCGTAAACACATCCAAAGATCTCTCGTAAACACATCAAAAGGTATTAGTTGACTATTGTAATCGGTATCCTAATGGAAATTCCTTTCTCGGAAACACATTCAAAGGTATTAGTTGACTTATTGTAATTGGTATCACAAATGATAGATAATCTCTCGTAAACACATCCAAAGGTATTAGTTTACTATTGTAATCGGTATCAGTAATGGGATGTCGCCTCTCGAATACACGTCCAAAGGTATTAGTTGGCTATTGTAATTGGTATCACTAGTGGTAGATGGTCTCTCGTAAACACATCCAAAGGTATTAGTTGACTATTGTAATCGCTATGACTAATGGAATGTCGTCTCCCGTAAACACATCCAAAGGTATTAGTTGACTATTGTAATCGGTATCACTAATGGTAGATGGTCCTCGTAAACACATCCAAAGATATTAGTTGACTATTGCAATTGGTATCACTAATGGAATGTCGTCTCTCGAATACACATTCAAAGGTATTAGTTGACTATTGTAATTGGTATAACTAATGATAGATGGTCCTTCGAAAACACATCCAAAGGTATTAGTTGACTATTGTAATCGGTATCACTAATGGTAGATGGTCTCTCGTAAACACATCCAAAGGTATTAGTTAACTATTGTAATAGGTATCACTAATGGAAGGTCGTCTATCGTAAACACATCCAAAAGTATTAGTTGACTATTGTAATCTGTATCACTAATGGAATGTCGTCTCTCGTAAACACATCCAAAGGTATTAGTTGACTATTGTAATATGTATCACTAATGGAATGTCGTCTCTCGTAAACACATCTAAAGGTATTAGTTGACTATTTTATTTGGTATCGCTAATGGTAGATTGTCTCTCGTAAATACATCCAAAGGTATTAGTTTACTATTGTAATCGGTATAACTAATGGAAGGTTGTCTCTTGAATACATGTCCAAAGGTATTAGTTGACTATTATAATTGGTATCACTAATGGTAGATGGTGTCTCTCGTAAACACATCCAAAGGTATTAGTTTACTATTGTTATCGGTATCACTAATGGAATGTCGTCTCCCGTAAACATATCCAAAGGTATTAGTTGACTATTGTAATCGGTATCACTAATGGAATGTCGTCTCTCGTAAACACATCCAAATGTATTAGTTTACTATTTTAATTGGTATCACTAATGGTAGATAGTTTCTCGTAAACACATCCAAAGGTATTAGTTTACTATTGTAATCGGTATCACTAATGGGATGTCGTCTCTCGAATACATGTCCAAAGGTATTAGTTGACTATTGTAATTGGTATCACTAATGGTACATGGTCTCTCGTAAACACATCCAAAGGTATTAGTTGACTATTGTAATCGGTATGACTAATGGAATGTCATCTCTCGTAAACACATCCAAACGTATTAGTTGTCTATTGGAATCAGTATCACTAATGGAATGTCGTCTCTCGTAAACACATACAAAGGTATTAGTTGACTATTTTGATCGATATCACTAATGGAATGTCGTCTCTCGTAAACACATCCAAAGATATTAGTTGACTATTGTAATCAGTATCACTAATGGAATATTGTCTCTCGTAAACACATTCAAAGGAATTAGTTTACTATTGTAATTTGTATCACTAATGGTAGATGGTCTCTTGTAAACACATCCAAAGGTATTAGTTGACTATTGTTATTGGTATCACTAATGGTTGATGGTCTCTCGTAATCACATCCAAAGATATTAGTTTACAATTGTAAATGGTATCACTAATGATAGATGGTCTCTCGTAAACACATCCAAAGGTATTAGTTGAATATTGTAATCGGTATCACTAATGGAATGTTGTCTCCCGTAAACATATCCAAAGGTATTAGTTGACTATTGTAATCGGTATCACTAATGGAATGTCGTCTCTCGTAAACACATCCAAAGGTATTATTCGATTATTGTAATCGGTATCATTAATGGAATGTCGTCTCTCGTAATCACATCCAAAGGTATTAATTGACTGTTGTAATTTGTATCACTAATGGTAGATGGTCTCTCGTAAACACATCCAAAGATATTAGTTGACTTGTTGGTCCCGGTGCAAACGAGTCTTACACGTGTATGGGGGGGAATACATGTGTTCGGTGTTTTTAAAAATTTTCTTACTGAGGTCAGCTTGGGTCAGGTTGTCCTGATGATTTGGTCCTGAGAAGCACAGATCGCTCTGAGTCAAAGTCTCTTGAGAAACAAAGATCCCGAGTTGCTTTGAAACCTTAGATAATCCCAACCGAGTCCTGAGTTTGAGAGATCCCGAGTTGCTTGGATCGAGATAACTAACTTAATGGAACCCTCGGTCTCGTAAAGTTCAGTTTGGTAACTATCTATTCTAGCTACTCAGATGTGCGGAATGGTTGGCCATTAGTTTATACTCGTTTTAAGCTCTTTACAATTCTTGGGTTTTCTAGTGCTTCAACTTGCAATAATAAGTTTGAGCTCTTGTGTTGCTTACAAATTTCCCGTAACCTTTCAAAGTAGAACGTCACAAGTATTTATAGGCATACACCAAGGTCACTTTTGAAAAACTATCAGTTGGAGAGATAGCTTCGTGAGTTTCCTCTTATGGTGTGTGAGAAACGGCTATATTTAGGGTTTGACACTCCCTAACACGTTTTTAGGCAATAGCCTTTCATGTAGCCGGTCTTCACTTTTTGCGATGCGAACTTTGTACTTGACATCTTTTTTCAAACACATCCTTTGTCGATTGTCGATATGGTATCATGATGTCTTCCTCTTTTTGACTTTTGTCTCCGATTAAAGGTAGACAACTTCAGCGGCTCTTTTAGTTACAATCTTTGGTGATATAACCTTAACAACACTTTGTCTTAGTTCCTTTTATGCGCACTTTTAATGTTATGGACAATATCTAACTTTCTAAGGAATCGCGATTTTCTCGATGTGCATCCTTGAATAGATATGTTCGATTGCCTCGGAACATTGGGGTTTATCTTGAGCATTGAATGGATTCTTGAGTCTTGATAATTCTTGTGCCTTGATATTCTTGATCTTGATTCTTGATCTTACGAGTCTCCCGAGTCTTGAGGGTCTTACGAGTCTTCCGAGTCTCCATTAGTTTTACGAGTCTTGAGTCTTAGAGTCTTGAGTCTTCTGGATGTCTTGACTAATATCTTGAGTCTTCATCTTTGAGTCTTGATTCTTGATTTCATCTTGAGTCTTGATATCTTAGTTTCATCTTGAGTCTTGATATCTCGATTTCTCATCTTTGAGACTTGATATCTCGATTTCATCTTGAGTCTTGATATCTCGATTTCATCTTTGAGTCTTGATTTCTTCGTTTCATCTTTGAAACTTGAAAAACTTAGTTTCATCTTGAAAACTTCGGTTTCTTGAAATCTTGAGATCCTAACTTTGATATATATCTGATTGTTGTACATTTTGCGATAACATCCGAATACTCTAAAACTGAATCATGACTCAACTATCAAGATTATTCTGAACATGTCATACTCAGTGGTTTTGGGATCTAATCAAAATCATATCTTTATTAAATTCATCTCCCAACAATTTCCCCCTTTTTGATGATGCCAAAACCTATCTTGTTACAAGCATACTTAACCTATACTACTCGTGTTTTAGGTTTATCCTATTACAAGATTGGTTTTATTTTCAACAATTTCCCCCATAAATAATGAGTCTCTTAACAATTAATCTCCCAACAATTTCCATACAGAGAATCTCACAGTAATTTCTTCAGTAATGAATCTCTCAAAGGATTCATCACCAAATACTTAATTTCTCAATCAATTAATCTCAGAGACAATCATTCAGACACATCAAAATTTAAAAGACATGTAAATAAGACAATGAGATATTATCTTTTGAGCATAAATGATAAAATTTCATTGATGATAGGTAGACTGTTACAGGTTACAATGAATCTTATCAAACAAAATAAAAAGACAAAAAAAAAAAAGATTACATGAATCTTACGAGTCTTCATCTTACGAGTCTTCATTACATTCTTGATTCGGCTCTTCGCCTTCGGTTCTTGACTCTGCTCTTCAACCTCATCGGCCAGGGGACTTCTAGGTCGAACATTCTCAGAATATCTCTTCTTGATTGCATCTCTTTCTTTGATGATATCCGGATTGTTTCTGTCGGACCCTAATCGAAAGCAAATCTTGAGATATTTCTTGAGAAATGGCTTTCTCATTAACACGCCCATTCTCCATTTGGGAGGAGGGTACACATATGGACGAGTAGGTTATCTGCACCTTTGCTTCATCCGCTAGATTTATCCATCCTTGGAGATATTTTGGATAGAAGGTCAGGAGATAATCAATGAAAGCCTCATTCGGATCTGAGCTCTCCCCTCTCCATTCTCTGAGCACATCATAGTAGAACCAGAAGGTTCTCTTGATTTCTTCCCACGCATCGTTGAGATGGACTGGCATCCATTTGTCAACGTGCGGCCATTTCTGTGCTTTTGTGCTCCCTCTCCTCTTGCTTACGAACCTTTTGAACCCACTCCTTCTTTTCTGCTCTTCTTCAGCTTTCTTTCTGATCACTGGTACACCAGAAACAGAAGCAGCAGCTTTCTTCGCTTGTTCAATCTGGAGTGTTTTCAGAGTGCTTCTAGTGTTGAAGACTTTCTTCTTGGGTTCAGACTCAGAATCTTCAGTACCCAATATCAGCTTCCTCTGAACTGGCTTAGAAGCATTTGCTCTTTTGCCCTCAGGCTCTTCTATCACCACGGCCTTTCTCTTGATGGGCAATTCAGCACCGGCCTGGTTTGTTCCAATCCTTCCTCTACCACTCAGTTTCTCCATAGCAACTTCCTGCATTGTTTCCTCTGAAACCTGAGTGTAGACTGACTTCTCCACCTCTTTGAACTTAAGCTTCTCAGTGGATTCAATCTCTTTCATGGCTTCGGCAAGTATCTTCTTTTCAGCATTTTTAACAACCTTGCCCTTCAGAGTATGTTCCAATAATTCCCTGAGATCAGCTCCAGGTCTTTCCCCCTTCTTGGAACCATACTCTGGCAGAAGCCTGGAGAGTGCTGTGTCCATGTGATATAGCTCTTTGCTGACACTCCGCACCTCCCCTGCCATCTGATCTTGCTCCTCCTCGAGCCACCGAAGGTGGTTCTTCGCCACAAAGAATTCTTCAGACAAATGTGCAAATTGGCTTGAGAGAGCTTCCTTGAACATGTCTGTCATCTTGGACATGAGCATTGAGCTCATTTCCTTAACAACGTTCTTCACTAGCGTCTCTTTCCTCTCAACCAACTTTACTTCAAGAATTTGTGTCTGCTCCTGATGCTTTTGCTTCAGCTCTGCATTAAGCTCAGCCTTGACCCCCTCCATCTTGTTTTCTAGCTTTGCTTCCATGGAGGTCAACTTTTCTGTCATAGAGCTCTAAAGCAGCACCAGTTCTGAAGAAGTACTCAATCCTTCAATCTTCTGAGATTGGTTGGCCAAAACTTCCTCCATCTGAGCAACTTTGTTCAGTATTGGCTCAACCTTCTCCAATTTCTCCATCACCGGGGTGAGATCAATCTCAGGAGCATTCTTGATCTGTTTGTGCCTCTGAGTTGGTTTATTCATCCTGAGTCTCAGTCTGAACCTGAGCTTCAGTTTGAACTGGGACTTCACCCTGAGCTTGGGTGTCCACCTGAGCCTCAGTCTGCATATCAGACATTACAGATTTAAAGGTAGGAACTTCAGTAAACCTGGCATAATTATTAATTGTGCCAAAAGTTACCTGAAGGCTAACTTCAGTCTGAGGATGTTCAACAGCAGCCTGATCAGCATCAGTTGAGTCTTTCTCCTTCTGAGATTGACTCTCATCATCCCCTTGTTGGTCCCCATCCTGAGATTTGTCAATGGAGCTCGGGCACCAACTTCAGCAGTTCTCTCAGCCACCTTCCTCTTCACAAGCTCATCAAAATCTGAGATTTTCATCCGGAGCTTGGTTTTTCTGAACCCTGAGAATTCAGTGAGAAAAGTTGTCTCCTCGTTCCACCAGTCTTCCCCTCTGAATGAAGCAATATTAAGCATCTATGGAAGAGTCTGGTTGAGGATGTAGACCGTTGACCTCAATCTGAAGAAGATGTCTTGGAGGTTAAGGAATGAGCTCAGCTCAGGGTAGCGGTCAAGAATGAACCGTTCCCCCTTGCTTCGTCATTCGGTCTCTTCAGCTTCTCCTTTCTTGAGCATCAGGCTCTCAGGTTCATTGGAAGGGTCAATCAACAGCTCACTCAGGAGCTCTTCAAAGTTCATCAGCTCCTGAGGCTCGGCAAACTCTTCGAGGTTTGACAGCGGCTCCTCGATGCGGATATGACTTGGTTACAGGTCCAGTGGCGCCTCCTCGATGGGAATATCTCGCTTGCTCTGAGGCGAGTGGGCATAACCTCGGCGCAGAATCGAGCATCTTCTGCGATGCGAGCGGCATATCCTCGAGAGAATCTGAACTTTCTCTGAGGTCTGAGGTCCTTGGAAAATTTTCTGAGAAAATTTGTCTGAGCTCAGTGAAGTCTCAAGAACCTCAGAGAAGACTTGCTCCTCAGTTTGATCCTGTGCCTTTGAGATAGCCTGAGCCAAAACATGTAATGGCGATTTCTGAGCAGTTTGGCTCTCAGGCTGAATCTCCTCAGTCTCACTTTCTTCATCATCATCAGTGAGAACCACCATCCTTTTGCGTTTTGGAGCAAGGGTTTTCTACTTCTTCAATTTCTCACCCTGCTCCTTCTTGGCTTCCAACAACACCTTCCCCCTGGCTTGTTGGGTTTCCTTTTCAGCAGCAACCGGTGATTCCACTTTCTTCTCTTTCTTTCCCTTGAAAGTCCTCTTCGCAGCAATCGGCTTGAACATAATTTTAGACTTAGGGAATGGGGTAGAGTTGGCAAAGATATCCTCCTCCTCTCGGCACATCTCCAGAATGAATTGAATTTTGGTGGCGTGGAGGATTCTGCCTTTGATAGATTTTGCCCCATCATCCTCCCTTTTTATGACCTTGGCTTGCTCAATCACCACCTTGATCAGATATTTCAGCCAGTTGAAATCCTTGGTGGGTGAGTCCTCAATCGCCGCCATCGATCGGAGTTTGGAATCTTGATCTGCTTTCGAAGCTTCGGATCGACTCATTATGCACTTTCCCACAATATCCATCAACACTCTATATTTCGGCTGTAAATGCCGTTTGTGCAGAGTTGCCTCAAACTTAACAGGTTTCTCGGCAACCTTGTCAAGATACTCCTGCTCCTGTCCCAACATATACAATGAGGGATCATCTCCCCTATCGCACAACTCAAATACATCGTTCAGATGCTTCGGGACAATATAGAGCTCTCGAACAAAATCTACACATTTCATCGATTGTTGGAGATGCAAAATGGAAATTTTAGATTCTATACAATCTTCCTCATCGATTTCCATATTTGCAACAAACTCTATTACCTCACGGGTATACTCATATAACGGTCGATTTCATTTATGAGGTTAAATCGGTTTCATGACCTTGATTAAGTGGAGCGCTTCGTCTTCGTGCTTGGCATTTGACATGCTCTCTAGAGACACCACGTATTCGTACCATGGCTTATTCGTCTCGGCTAATCTCTCGAATATGGTAGGGGCCATTTGAGATTTGAAGATTTGAAGATTTAGGGTTTGGGTTTTCTGGGCAAAGGGATTTTCTTTCAGAGGATTTTAGGAACGAAGGGTTTGATAAAGTTTGGCTTGAATGGCTTCAAAGGATTAAATAGCTCAAGATCATGGGAATTTGCATTGGTTAGGTGAAAATCAACGGTTAAGATTAATCCACGATTAATCGGGTATGCGAAAGGTCGATCCCCGAAAAGTAAGCCGCCATTTTAACTTCATTGGAGATTAAATGTAACAGAGCATTTAATGACTGTTGACCTTCTTCGGAATTTCAAAGATTCCGCCCAAAAAAAACATTCCTCAGGTGTTATGTATTTATTGCAAATGATTACTGAGTTTCACTTAGGCAATAAATGAGTCGCATGAGTCATTTTTTCTTCAGACTAATTTCCCTTTATCAGTCTTACTGAGTATTGATCTTGATAAAATGTCGTTATGATCTTTGAGTCTTGAATGGGTTCAAGATGCTCTTGATCTTGACCTTGATGAAATCTGTTTCTGAAACTCAAGTCAGTATTTCCATTTTATCCTCAGTTTCTCAGTAGAATTCTGAGAAAACTTCATGCATCTGAAAATCTTCAATTTTTCAGATTTTACTCTATACACCTGGATCCAACATCCCTAATTCAACTGATAGTTCCTGAAATCTTGATTCAGCCAAAGGTTTAGTCAAGATATCAGCTCTCTGCTTATCAGTATGAATTTTCTCCATCCTGATGTCCTTTTTCTCGACATGATCTCTGATGAAGTGATGTCTGATATCCACATGCTTGCATCTGGTGTGCAATACCGGATTTTGTGAAATAGCAATGGCACTATTATTGTCACAAAATATTGGTACTTCATTGGCTACAACTTTATAATCCCTTAATTGTTATGCGAGCCAAAGAATCATGCACACTGTGACTTCCTGCGACCATGTATTCACTTTCGATAATCTTGGTTGCTCTTGAGGTCCGCTTTCTTCGAAAACCAAGATATCAGCTTACTTCAAAGAAATTGACAAGTTCCTGTAGTGGACTTCCTGTCAATTCTGCAACCTCCATAATCAGCATCTGAGTAACCAGTTAATTTAAGGTTATCATCAGCTGGATACCATAATCCTCTATTCACTGTACCCTTAAGATACTTCAGTATCTTTTTTGGTAGCCTCCATGTGACTAGCCTTAGAATTAGCTTGGTATCTTGCACATATCCCAACCTCAAATGTTATATCTGGCCTACTTGCTGTGAGATAGAGCAATGATCCAATGATTCCTCTATAATCAGTATGACTCACTGATTTGCCTTCAAAATCAGGATCCATCTTGTAGTTAGTATTCATAGGAATTCTAACTGCATTGCAATTCTGTACTCCATACTTGACAATCAGATCTCTGGTGTACTTTGCCTTGTTGATGAAGATTCCTTCCTTTGATTGTTTCACTTGAAGACCTAGAAAGAAATTCATCTCTCCCATCATTGACATCTCAAACTTGCCTTTCATCAGTGTTGAAAACTTTTCACACAGCTGATGGTTTGGAGATCCAAAAATGATGTCATCAACATATATCCGAACCAGTAAGATATCTTCCCCATCTTCTATCCCCGAACGAGTTCTATCAACAGTTCCTTTGACAAAACCATGGTCAAGAAGAAAACCGAAAAGTATCATACTATGCTCGGGTGCTTGTTTAAGACCATACAAGGCTTTTCTGAGCCTGTAAACTTGGTCATTCTGTTTGAAACCAGGAGGTTGTTCTACATAAACCTCTTCTTTAAGCACACCGTCCAGAAATGCACTTTTCACATCCATTTGATAGACCTGTGAACTTCATGTGGGCAGATATGCAAGAAACAATCGATGGCTTCTAGTCTTTGCAACAGTGCAAAGGTTTCATCATAATCCAAGCCTTCTTCTTGGGAATAACCATGTGCAACTAGCCTTGCCTTGTTTCTTACAATGTTGTTGTTTTCATCTATTTTATTCTTAAATACCCACTTGGTTCCAATGACATTGTGCCTTTTCGTGTCTATCCACTAGCTCCCATACTTCATTCCTTGAGAATTGATTCACTTCATCTTGCATAGCGATAATCCAATGAGTATCTTGTAGAGCTTCACCAATCTCGATAGGCTCTTTCTCCCGATAGGAAGAAGCGAGAATAGTGCACTCTCACCATGGAACCTTCTTGTTTTGACACCTTCGGTTAGATCACCCACAATCGACTTGTAGGATGACTATCTAACCATCTTCTTCTAGATGTTCCCCTTCAATAATATCCTCAACATTTGAAATGTTAGGTTCGGTTAATTGATAAACTTCGAGGAACAACGAAAAAGGAGAAAGGGAATCATCTTCCTCGGGGAAAATTCTATTCGAACATTGTCGAGACATTTGTTCCCCCTCGGTTGATAGATTCGAAATTTGCCTCACCGTGACCACATCTTCATTGGCATCACATACACGAGTCCGAACGGTGTCTGCTCGATTGGTCACCTTTGGTGTGTTGGCTTTTTAGAGTCTCACCATCCCCGAGTTTCATCCTGAACTTTTTATCGAGTCCGAGTCACTCCAATCATAGAATGTGACCGACTTCTTCTTTTCGTGTTCGATGGATGATTTGTCATTCTTTTTTAGGGCTTAATCTGGTGATTCTCTTGGTCGGTTCTTACGCATCATGTTCTGTTTCTTCTGAACACAAGTAGATTCATCAAAAACAACATGAGGTGTTTCCTCCACAATAAGAGTCCTACAGTTGTAAACTCTGAAAGCTTTACTGACTTCAGAATATCCTAAGAATATTCCTTCATCAGCTTTACTATCAAATGTTTTCAACTGATCTTTACCATTATTGTGTATGAAACACTTGCAACCAAACACACGAAAGAAAGAAACAAGAGGCTTCTTTTCATTCCAAAGCTCATAGGGTGTTTTGCCTTGACTCTTGGTCAGCATGGATCTGTTCTGAGAATACCGTGCAGTGTTGTTGACTTGAATTTCAAAATCTTTTAGGAATATCAACTTCAGCTATCATTGTCCTTGCAGCTTCTTTTAGAGTCCTGTTCCTTCTTTCAGCAACATCATTTTGTTGAGGGGTCCTTGCAGCTGATGTTTCATGAGTATTTCCATTTGCTGCACAATAATCAGATATGATATGATTTATAAATTCAGTTCCTTTGTCGGATCGATTTTGACCACACTCGATTTTTTCTCAATCTTGAGCCTTTTTTCGATGAATTACGGCGGCTTTATCGAGTCTCTTTCTTCTTGAGTAAGAATATGACCCAAATATATCTTGAGTAGTCATCAACTACTACCAATGTGTATTTTACGCCATTAGTGCTCCTTTGGTGTTATTGGACCAAAAAAAGATCCATATGCAACAAGCTCAAGTATTCTTTTCGGTAGAAACATCTACTTTGCTTTTAAATGATGCTCTAATTTGTTTTCCTTTTTTTGCACGCATCACAAATATGTTCCTTCTTGAACACTTCATTAAAGCAACCCTCTCACAAGAGCTAATCTTGCAAGCTTATTCGGGGTTTTGAAATTTAGGTGATTCATTCTTTTTTATGCCATAACCAACTGGTATCTGTGGAACTTTTAGCAACCAAACATGTATCTTTAGGAGTTGAACTCCAATCGACAAAGATACACATTTCCTTTTCTAGTACCCGGTCGAGAATACTTTCTACGTGAGATATCATCTTTCACATAACATAAGTTCTTAGAGAACTCAACATTAAAACCTTTATCACGAGAATTGGCTTATTGAAAGCAAGTTATGCTTCAATCGGATACATATGAAACACCATGGATATGAATCGAGTCGATTTCCAAAGTTCCATATCCTTGATCACATCCTTGGAGTTATCTCCAAAAAGTGATCCGAGGGCCTCTTTGTTCAACATAGTCATTTTGAGTATCTTCTTGAATCATGTCATATGTCTTGAGCATCCACCGTCAAGATACCATACATCGAGGGCTTTTTTCATCTCTACTCATCGATCTTTATGTGATCTTCAATCACTCGGTTCTTTCTTTTCCTCCCCCTAAAAACATCAATTCTTAGGTACCCAATTTGTGTAGTCCTACAAGGTTAGTTGTACCTTTTCGGAATCCAAATGTGCCTGACAACTCTAATCACTTTAGAGTGGCAAATCAGTCTTCCATAAACATCTACATACACATTTACTACTCTAAGTGCCTTAGCAGTTTCTTGTGTATGAGTGCTAGCCTTAGCATGAACATGGGATTTTGAATTTTTCTTTGGTTCAGGCCTTTTGTTCATTTGCTTTGGCTTCTGTGCAGCTGGTCTGAATCTTTGTTGACTCGGGTTCAGGTAACCTTTACCCTTAGGCAAGTGGGGTTCAGGTTGCCTGTACTAAAATTTTGGTCTTTCAAAGATCTTTTTGAGGACTTGGTCTCTTCGATTGAGAATGTCTCTGGCGAGTGTTTCTCTTTTGAAGATTCCTCGATGGTTCGATGTAGATCCTTTCGGGTTTTGCATTCTTAGCTTTGAGGCTTTAAAGTACTTGCCTGAAATTTTCCAACTGAGTGCTCAGGTTTTCTAGCCTTCACCTGAGGTTTGGGCTTTCCTACCTGATCATTCAGTTTTACTGAAACCATGGGTCATTTTCCCGGGCATTTCTTCATTTTGAAGTGTGGGTGCCACTGGTTTTACAAAGATTGTCTTCTTGCTACTTGATGCGACATTAGGATGACCTTGTGAGGTTCCCCCGGAATGTATCCCAATCCAAATTTTATAGTGGCAGATCTCTGGTAACTCTGAATTTCATCTATTACTTTAGATGTAGTATTCAATAGAGTTAGCTTCTTCTGTGTACTATCCTCACAGTTGTGTAGAGTTTCATGCTTCTCGGAGAGGTCATTGAACTTAGTTACGATCAATTTGAATCTCTTGATTGGATTTCTCTAGCTTTTTCGATTAGGGTCACTATCAACTTCTCTTTCTCTCGAGAGTTGTACTTTGAACATCCACTTCATCGATAGCTCCCATTAATTGAGAAGTGATTTGATATTGCTAGAGTCTTTCCATTTTAGATTTTTGACTTTTCGATTCATTATTCGCTCTTGAGTTTCATTTAGCGATTCTTGTAAAAAACAAAGATAGTCCTTCATTAGACTCTCAAAAGAATCCATCGGTCAAAATGATTGTTTTACGATTGAACTTGACAAGTCTTGTGCTAGTGTAGGAGAAACAACAGAGAAAGAAGAGTTTACCTCCTCAATGGCCATCAGACATATGTCATCACTTTCACTGTCTGAGAATATTTCATCTGAAGAGCTAGATCCCTCCTCAGAATGTTCTTCTTCTGCAACCATGGCCTTTTTGCTAGAGAACTTTTTGTCTCTTTTAGCTTGCCTTTCTCTTCTCTCCTTAGCACTCAGATCTGGACAATCATACTGGAAGTGACCTTTCTTTTGGCAATTATAGCATTTGTTGGCATCATCATCCTGATCACTTTCTTCTTTGGACTTGGAGTCCTTCCTTTTTGGATGAAGATCCCTCAGTTGATCTGTCCTCAGGTTTCTTATGGTACCTGTGATTCCTGTAATAGTTTTTGTATTTTCCATATCGACTATTAAGTCTTTCAAACCTCCTTGCCATCAGTGCTAGCTTATCCTCAAGCTCATCCTCATTTTTAGCAAGGGAGTTCTCAGACTCTCTAGTTTTACAGGTTTTATCCTTGGCTTTTAAGGCCACATTCTTACTAGATGATGAATCATCTTTGCTGTCAGCCTTTTTAGATTTCTTATCAATTACAAACTCATAGGCCTTTAGCTCAGAGAAGGCTTGCTGGTATGGCATTGAATTAATGTTTTTGGTGTTTTCAATCACCATTGCATGTATATCCCATTTCTTAGAAAGACCTCTAAGAATTTTCAATGCAACTTCTCTTTGTGGATATTTCTTTCCAAGTGCATTTAGATCATTCATAATGCTAGTGAATCTGACTTCCAATTTGTCTATAGATTCACCTTCATCCATTTCAAAACTATCAAACTTTCCAATTGCAACTGAAAGTTTGTTTTCTTTGATATGATATGTGCCTTGGCACATTACAGCTAGTGTATCCCAAATTTCTTTTGCAGTATTGCAGTGAGAGATCATTCCCATCACACCATCATCAATAGTACTGTATAGTGTGTCTTTAGCAATATAGTCTAGATTGACTAACTTCCTCTCCTTAGGAGTCAGTTGGTCATCAGACTTAGGAAATTCTGCTCTAGGATCATTTCTCTCATTTTCTGTTCCTCTGGGATTCACCACAGTAAATTGGAATGGCCCTTCAGAGACCACTCTCCACATTCGTTCATGTTTAGAATACAGGTGTGCCTGCATTCTCAGTCTCCATAAATCATAGTTCTCCACTGAGAACATGGGAAGTTTCTTAGAAGACATTTTATCTGAGTCTTTTAAGAATTCAGCAAATAAGATCAGTTCAGATAGACCACAAGTATTTTTAGAAAATAAAACTTTGGTCAACAAAGCAGGTGGTCAAGTTGAACCACTGCTCTGATACCACTTGTTGGTCCCGGTGCAAACGAGTCTTACACGTGTATGGGGGGGAATACACGTGTTCAGTGTTTTTAAAACTTTTCTTACTGAGGTCAGCTTGGGTCAGGTTGTCCTGATGATTTGGTCCTGAGAAGCACAGATCGCTCTGAGTCAAAGTCTACTGAGACAGTGATCCTGAGCTGCTTTCAGAAACCTCAGATAATCCCAACTCAGTCCTGAGTTTCAGAGATCCTGAGTTGCTTGGATTAGATAACTAACTTACTGAACCCTCAGAAGAGTAAGTTTAGTTTGGTAACTATCTGTTCTAGCTACTCAGATGTGCGGAATGGTTGGCCCTTAGTTTATACTCGTTTTAAGCTTTTGCTGAAAACCTTCCTTTAATGGAATAGTGATTACGCTGTGATTCAATTATATGCAACTTCAGTGGATTGATTCCAACTGAAATGTCAGTGAAAATATGCTTTCAGAATATATGCAACAGTTAAGCAAAGCAAAACAGAAAGCAAAGAACACATCAATTTATAGTGGTTCAGAGACTCAAGCTCCTACGTCCACTCTCTCTGATCTCTTCAGAGAAATTCACTAATCACTTCCTTGAGCTTTCTGACTACCTCTGTAGTTTACTAACTCAACTCGGCCCTGAGTTTTCTGACTACCTTTGTAGTTTACTTACTCAACCCGACCTTGAGCTTTCTGACTACCTCTATAGATTACTTACTCTTTACAACTCCAATCTCACCAACAATCACACTCAAACTACCTTCTAAAGGGTTTGGGGTTTCTTGGTTGGTTTCCAACTAGAATGAGATATCCTTTACAATAAAGTACAATGCAAAGGCTAGGATATCTCAACTAAGCTTTGGATATATCTTATCAAGCTAGGCTTAGTTTAATGAGCTCTCTTCAATATAAAGCACTTGGGAAATTCTTGGGTTTTCGAGTGCTTCAACTTGCAATAATAAGTTTGAGCTCTTGAGTTGCTTACAAATTTCCCGTAACCTTTCAATGTAGAAGGTCACAAGTATTTATAGGCATACACCAAGGTCACTCTTGAAAAACTATCCGTTGGAGAGATAGCTCCGAGAGTTTCCTCTTATGGTGTGTGAGAAACGGCTATATTTAAAGTTTGACACTCCCTAACACGTTTTAGGCAATAACCTTTCATGTAGCCGGTCTTCACTTTTTGCAGTCTGGAACTTTGTACTTCTGACATCTTTTTTATGACACATCATTTCGATGTCGATATGGTAAAATCTTGTCTTCCTCTTTTTGACTTTTGTCTCGGTTAAAGGTAGACAACTCAACGACTCTTTTGGTTACAATCTCGAGGTGATATAACCTTAACAACACTTTGTCTTAGTTCCTTTATCTCGCACTTTGAATGTTATGGGCAATATCTAACTTTCTAAGGAATCACGATTTTCTCAGTATTGCATCCTTGGATAGATATGTTCGATGCCTCGGAACATTCAGGGTTTATCTTGAGCATTATCAATCTTGAGCATTCAATGCAATCTTGAGTCTTGATAATTCTTTGTGCCTTGATATTCTTGATCTTGATTCTTGATCTTACATCTTACGTGTCTTGAGTCTTACGAGTCTTGAGTCTTCTAGAGTCTTGAGTCTCTGAGTCTTCATCTTTGAGTCTTGAGTCTTCTTCTGAGATGCTCTTGGTCTTGATATCTTTGATCTTCATCTTTGAGTCTTGATTCTTGAGTTTTCATCTTGAGTCTTGATATCTTAGTTTCATCTCTTGAGTCTTGATATCTCGATTTCTCCTTTGAGACTTGATATCTCGATTTCATCTTGAGTCTTGATATCTCGATTTCATCTTGAGTCTTGATTTCTTCGTTTCATCTTTGAAAGTTTGGGAAACTTTCAGTTTCCTCTTTAACTAAATTCTTCGAAACTTCTTGAGTTCTTGATCTTGAGATCTAACTTTGATCTATATCTGCTAACTATACATTTTGCAGATAACATCCTGAATACTCTAAAACTGAATCCTGGCTCAACTATCAAGATTATTCTGAACATGTCATACTCAGGGGTTTTGGGATCTAATCAAAATCATATCTTTATTAAATTCATCTCCCAACATGACTATTGTAATTGATATTACAAATGGTAGATGGTCTCTCTTAAACATATCCAAAGGTATTTCATTGATTATTATAATCGGTATCACTAATCGAATGTCGTCTCTCAAAAAAACATCCAAAGGCATTAGTTTACTATTGTAATTGGTATAACTAATAGTAGATGGTCTCTCGTAAACACAACCAAAGGTATTAGTTGACTATTCTAATTGGTATCGCTAATGGTTGATGGTCTCTCGTAAACACATCCAAAGATATTAGTTTTCAATTGTAATTGATATCACTAATAATAGATGGTCTCTCGTAAACACATCCAAAGGTAATAGTTGACTATTGTAATCGGTATAACTAATAGAATGTCCTTTCTCGGAAACACATTCAAAGGTATTAGTTGACTTATTGTAATTGGTATCACAAATGATAGATAATCTCTCGTAAACACATCCAAAGGTATTAGTTTACTATTGTAATCGGTATCAATAATGGGATGTCATCTCTCGAATACACGTCTAAAGGTATTAGTTGGCTATTGTAATTGGTATCACTAATGGTAGATGGTCTCTCGTAAACACATCCAAAGGTAATAGTTGACTATTGTAATTGGTATCACTAATGGTAGATGGTCTCTCGTAAACACATCCAAAGGTATTAGTTGACTATTGTAATCGTTATGACTAATGGAATGTTGTCTCTCGTAAACACATCAAAAGGTATTAGTTGACTATTGTAATCGGTATGACTAATGGAATTGTTGTCTATCGTAAACACATCCAAACGTATTAGTTATCTATTGTAATTGGTATCACTAATGGAATGTCGTCTCTCCTAAACACATCCAAAGGTATTAGTTGACTATTGTAATCGATATCACTAGTGGAATATCGTCTCTCGTATACACATCCAAAGGTATTAGTTGACTATTTTAATTGGTATCACTAATGGTAGATGGTCTCTCGTAAACACATCCAAAGGTATTAGTTTACTATTATAATCGGTATCACTAATGGTACATGGTCTCTCGTAATCACATCAAAAGGTATTAGTTGACTATAGTAATCGGTATCACTAACGGATTGTTGTCTTTCGTAAACACATCCAAAGGTATTAGTTGGCTATTGTAATCGGTATCACTAATGGAATGTCGTCTCTCATAAACTCATTAGTTGACTATTGTAATCTGTATAACTAATGGATGTCGTCTCCCGTAAACATATCCAAAGGTATTAGTTGACTATTGTAATCGGTATCACTAATGGAATGTCGTCTCTCGTAAACACATCCAAAGGTCTCTCGTAAACACATCAAAAGGTATTAGTTGACTATTGTAATTAGTATGACTAATGGAATGTTGTCTCTCGTAAATACATCTAAACGTATTAGTTGAATATTGTAGTCGGTATCACTAATGGAATGTCGTCTCACGTAAATACATCTAAAGGTATTAGTTGACTATTGTAATCGATATCACTAATGGAATGTCATCTCCCGTAAACATATCCAAAGGTATTAGTTGACTATTGTAATTGGTATCACTAATGGAATGTCGTCTCTCGTAAACACATCGAAAGGTATTAGTCGACTATTGTAATCGGTATCACTAATGGAATGTCGTCTCTCGAATACACGTCCAAAGGTATTAGTTTACTATTGTAATTGGTATCACTAATAGTTGATAGTCTCTCGTAAACACATCCAAACATATTAGTTGACTATTGTAATTGGTATTACTAATGGTAAATGGTCCTCGTAAACACATCCAAAGGTATTAGTTGACTATTGTAATCGGTATCAATAATGGAATGTCGTCTCTCGAAAACACATTCAAAGGTATTAGTTGACTATTGTAATTGGAATCACTAATGATAGATGGTCTCTCGAAAACACATCCAAAGGTATTAGTTGAATATTGTAATCGGTATCACTAATGGTAGATGGTCTCTCGTAAACACATCCAAAGGTATTAGTTAACTGTTGTAATTGGTATCACTAATGGAATGTCGTCTATCGTAAACACATCCAAAGTTATTAGTTGACTATTGTAATCTGTATCACTAATGGAATATCGTCTCTCGTAAACACATCCAAAGGTATTAGTTGACTACTGTAATAGGTATCACCAATGGAATGTCGTCTCTCGTAAACACATCTAAAGGTATTAGTTAACTATTTTAATTGGTATCGCTAATGGTAGATTGTCTCTCGTAAACACATCCAAAGGTATAAGTTTACTATTATTATCGGCATCACTAATGGAATGTCGTCTCTCGAATACACGTCCAAAGGTATTAGTTGACTATTTTAATTGGTATCACTAATGGTAGATGGTCTCTCGTAAACACATCCAAAGGTATTAGTTTAATATTGTTATCGGTATCACTAATGGAATGTCGTCTCCCGTAAACATATCCAAAGGTATTAGTTGACTATTGTAATATGTATCACTAATGGAATGTCGTCTCTCGTAAACACATCCAAATGTATTAGTTTACTATTTTAATTGGTATCACTAATGGTAGATAGTCTCTCGTAAACACATCCAAAGGTATTAGTTTACTATTGTAATCGGTATCACTAATGGGATGTCGTCTCTCGAATACATGTCCAAAGGTATTAGTTGACTATTGTAATTGGTATCACTAATGGTACATGGTCTCTCGTAAACACATCCAAAGGTATTAGTTGACTATTGTAATCGGTATGACTAATGGAATGTCGTCTCTCGTAAACACATCCAAACGTATTAGTTGTCTATTGCAATCAGTATCACTAATGAAATGACGTCTGTAGTAAACACATACAAAGGTATTAGTGGACTATTTTGATCGATATCACTAATGGAATGTCGTCACTTGTAAACACATCCAAAGATATTGGTTGACTATTGTAATCAGTATCACTAATGAAATATTGTCTCTCGTAAACACGTCCAAAGGTATTAGTTAACTATTGTTATTGGTATCACTAATGATTGATGGTCTCTCGTAAACACA
The DNA here is from genome assembly GCA_037126765.1 of Stenogyne calaminthoides. NCBI lineage: Eukaryota > Viridiplantae > Streptophyta > Magnoliopsida > Lamiales > Lamiaceae > Stenogyne > Stenogyne calaminthoides. The sequence continues at coordinate 11,430,373 of JBBCBC010000015.1, forward strand.
TCCAAAGATATTAGTTTACAATTGTAATTGGTATCACTAATTATAGATGGTCTCTCGTAAACACATCCAAAGGTATTAGTTGAATATTGTAATCGGTATCACCAATGGAATGTCATCTCCCGTAAACATATCCAAAGGTATTAGTTGACTATTGTAATCGGTATCACTAATGGAATGTCGTCTCTCGTAAACACATCCAAAGGTATTAGTTGACTATTTTAATTGGTATCACTAATGGTAGATAGTCTCTCGTAAACACATCCAAAGGTATTAGTTTACTATTGTAATCGGTATCACTAATGGGATGTCGTCTCTCGAATACATGTCCAAAGGTATTAGTTGACTATTGTAATTGGTATCACTAATGGTACATGGTCTCTCGTAAACACATCCAAAGGTATTAGTTGACTATTGTAATTTGTATGACTAATGGAATGTCGTCTCTCGTAAACACATCCAAACGTATTAGTTGTCTATTGCAATCAGTATTACTAATGAAATGCCGTCTGTAGTAAACACATACAAAGGTATTAGTTGACTATTTTCATCGATATCACTAATGGAATGTCGTCACTTGTAAACACATCCAAAGGTATTAGTTGACTATTTTAATCAGTATCACTAATGGAATATTGTCTCTCGTAAACACATTCAAAGGAATTAGTTGACTATTGTAATTTGTATCACTAATGGTAGATGGTCTCTCGTAAACACATCAAAAGGTATTAGTTGACTATTGTTATTGGTATCACTAATGATTGATGGTCTCTCGTAAACACATCCAAAGATATTAGTTTACAATTGTAATTGGTATCACTAATGATAGATGGTGTCTCGTAAACACATACAAAGGTATTAGTTGAATATTGTAATCGGTATCACCAATGGAATGTCGTCTCCCGTAAACATATCCAAAGGTATTAGTTGACTATTGTAATCGGTATCACTAATGGAATGTCGTGTCTCGTAAACACATCCAAAGGTATTAGTTGACTATTTTAATTGGTATCACTAATGGTAGATAGTCTCTCGTAAACACATCCAAGGTATTAGTTTACTATTATAATCGGTATCACTAATGGTACATGGTCTCTCGTAATCACATTCAAAGGTATAAGTCGACTATTGTAATCGATATCAATAATAGAATGTCGTCTCTCGTAATCACATCCAAAGGTATTAATTGATTGTTGTAATTTGTATCACAAATGGTTGATGGTCTCTCGTAAACACATCCAAAGATATTATTTGACTATTGTAATTGGTATTACAAATGGTAGATGGTCTCTCTTAAACATATCCAAAGGTATTTAATTGATTATTATAATCGGTATCACTAATCGAATGTCGTCTCTCGAAAACACATCCAAAGGCATTAGTTTACTATTTTAATTGGTATCACTAATGAAAGATGGTCTCTCGTAAACACAACCAAAGGTATTAGTTGACTATTGTAATTGGTATTACAAATGGTAGATGGTCTCTCTTAAACATATCCAAAGGTATTTCATTGATTATTATAATCGGTATCACTAATCGAATGTCGTCTCTCGAAAACACATCCAAAGGCATTAGTTTACTATTTTAATTGGTATCACTAATGAAAGATGGTCTCTAAAAACACATCCAAAAGTATTAGTTGACTATTGTAATCAGATAACTAATGGATGTCGCCTCACTCCAAAGGTAAAGTATCCAATCACTAATGAATCTCTCTAAATAAACACATCAAAAGGTATTAGTTGACTATTGTAATTAGTATGAATAATGGAATGTTGTCTCTCGTAAATACATCCATAGGTATTAGTTGAATATTGTAATCGGTATCACTAATGGAATGTCGTCTCACGTAAATACATCTAAAGGTATTAGTTGACTATTGTAATCGATATCACTAATGGAATGTCATCTCCCGTAAACATATCCAAAGGTATTAGTTGACTATTGTAATCGGTATCACTAATGGAATGTCGTCTCTTGTAAACACATCGAAAGGTATTAGTCGACTATTGTAATCGGTATCACTAATGGAATGTCGTCTCTCGATTACACGTCCAAAGGTATTAGTTTACTATTATAATTGGTATCACTAATAGTAGATAGTCTCTCGTAAACACATCCAAACATATTAGTTGACTATTGTAATAGGTATTACTAATGGTAGATGGTCCTCGTAAACACATCCAAAGATATTAGTTGACTATTGTAATCAGTATCACTAATTGAATGTCGTCTCTCGAAAACACATTCAAAGGTATTAGTTGACTATTGTAATTGGTATCACTAATGATAGATGGTCTCTCGAAAACACATCCAAAGGTATTAGTTGACTATTGTAATCGGTATCACTAATGGTAGATGGTCTCTCGTAAACACATCCAAATGTATTAGTTGACTATTGTAATCGGTATCACTAGTGGAATGTCATCTATCGTAAACACATCCAAAGGTATTAGTTGACTATTGTAATCTGTATCACTAATGGAATATCGTCTCTCATAAACACATCCAAAGGTATTAGTTGACTATTGTAATATGTATCACTAATGGAATATCGTCTCTCGTAAACACATGTAAAGGTATTAGTTGACTATTTTAATTGGTATCGCTAATGATAGATTGTCTCTCGTAAACACATCTAAAGGTATTAGTTTACTATTGTAATCGGAATCACTAATGGAATGTCGTCTCTCGAATACACGTCCAAAGGTATTAGTTGACTATTGTAATTGGTATCAATAATGGTAGATGGCCTCTCGTAAACACATCTAACGGTATTAGTTTACTATTGTTATCGGTATCACTAATGGAATGTCGTCTCCCGTAAACATATCCAAAGGTATTAGTTGACTATTGTAATCGGTATCACTAATGGAATGTCGTCTCTCGTAAACACATCCAAATGTATTAGTTACTATTTTAATTGGTATCACTAATGGTAGATAGTCTCTCGTAAACACATCCAAAGGTATTAGTTTACTATTGTAATCGATATCACTAATGGGATGTCGTCTCTCGAATACATGTCCAAAGGTATTAGTTGACTATTGTAACTGGTATCACTAATGGTACATGGTCTCTCGTAAACACATCCAAAGGTATTACTTGACTATTGTAATCGGTATGACTAATGGAATGTCGTCTCTCGTAAACACATCCAAACGTATTAGTTGTCTATTGCAATCAGTATCACTAATGGAATGTTGTCTCTAGTAAACACATACAAAGGTATTAGTTGATTATTTTGATCGATATCACTAATGGAATGTCGTCTCTCGTAAATACATCCAAAGATATTAGTTGACTATTATAATCAGTATCACTAATGGAATATTGTCTCTCGTAAACACATTCAAAGGAATTAGTTGACTATTGTAATTTTTATCACTAATGGTAGATGGTCTCTCGTAAACACATCCAAAGGTATTAGTTGACTATTGTTATTGTTATCACTAATGGTTGATGGTCTCTCGTAAACACATCCAAAGATATTAGTTTACAATTGTAATTGGTATCACTAATGATAGATGGTTTCTCGTAAACACATCCAAAGGTATTAGTTGAATATTGTAATCGGTATCACAAATGGAATGTCATCTACCGTAAACATATCCAAAGGTATTTCATTGATTATTATAATCGGTATCACTAATCGAATGTCGTGTCTCGAAAATACATCCAAATGAATTAGTTTACTATTGTAATTGGTATCACTAATGATAGATGGTCTCTCGTAAACACAACCAAAGGTATTAGTTGACTATTGTAATTGGTATCGCTAATGGTTGATGGTCTCTCGTAAACACATCCAAAGATATTATTTTACAATTGTAATTGATATCACTAATGATAGATGGTCTCTCTAAACACATCCAAAGGTATTAGTTGAATATTGTAATCGGTATCACTAATGGAATGTCGTCTCTCGTAAACATATCCAAAGGTATTAGTTGACTATTGTAATCGGTATCACTAATGGAATGTCGTCTCTCGTAAACACATCCAAAGGTATTAGTTGACTATTATAATCGGTATCACTAATGGAATATCGTCTCTAAACAACACATCCAAAGGTATTAGTTGACTATTGTAATAGGTATCACTAATGGAATGTCGTCTCTCGTAAACACATCTAAAGGTATTAGTTGACTATTTTAATTGGTATCACTAATTGTAGATTGTCTCTCTCGTAAACACATCCAAAGGTATTAGTTTACTATTATTATCGGTATCACTAATGGAATGTCGTCTCTCGAATAAACACATCCAAAGGTATTAGTTGACTATTTTAATTGGTATCACTAATGGTAGATGGTCTCTCGTAAACACATCCAAAGGTATAAGTTTAATATTGTTATCGGTATCACTAATGGAATGTCGTCTCCTGTAAACATATCCAAAGGTATTAGTTGACTATTGTAATCTGTATCACTAATGGAATGTCGTCTCTCGTAAACACATCCAAATGTATTAGTTTACTATTTTAATTGGTATCACTAATGGTAGATAGTCTCTCGTAAACACATCCAAAGGTATTAGTTTACTATTGTAATCGGTATCACTAATGGGATGTCGTCTCTAATAAATACACACATCCAAAGGTATTAGTTGACTATTGTAATTGGTATCACTAATGGTACATGTTCTCTCGTAAACACATCCAAAGGTATTAGTTGACTATTGTAATTTGTATGACTAATGGAATGTCGTCTCTCGTAAACACATCCAAACGTATTAGTTGTCTATTGCAATCAGTATTACTAATGAAATGTCGTCTCTCGATTACACGTCCAAAGGTATTAGTTTACTATTATAATTGGTATCACTAATAGTAGATAGTCTCTCGTAAAAACACATCCAAAGGTATTAGTTGACTATTTGTAATAGGTATTACTAATGGTAGATGGTCCTCGTAAACACATCCAAAGATATTAGTTGACTATTGTAATCAGTATCACTAATTGAATGTCGTCTCTCGAAAACACATTCAAAGGTATTAGTTGACTATTGTAATTGGTATCACTAATGATAGATGGTGGTCTCTCGTGAACACAAAACACATCCAAAGGTATTAGTTGACTATTGTAATCGGTATCACTAATGGTAGATGGTCTCTCGTAAATACATCCAAATGTATTAGTTGACTATTGTAATCGGTATCACTAGTGGAATGTCATCTATCGTAAACACATCCAAAGGTATTAGTTGACTATTGTAATCTGTATCACTAATTGAATATCGTCTCTCATAAACACATCCAAAGGTATTAGTTGACTATTGTAATATGTATCACTAATGGAATATCGTCTCTCGTAAACACATGTAAAGGTATTAGTTGACTATTTTAATTGGTATCGCTAATGATAGATTGTCTCTCGTAAACACATCTAAAGGTATTAGTTTACTATTGTAATCGGAATCACTAATGGAATGTCGTCTCTCGAATACACGTCCAAAGGTATTAGTTGACTATTGTAATTGGTATCAATAATGGTAGATGGCCTCTAAAACAAACATCAAAAAGGTATTAGTTTACTATTATTATATCGGTATCACTAATGGAATGTCGTCTCCCTTAACCAATCCAAAGGTATTAGTTGACTATTTGTAATGGGTATCACTAATGGAATGTCGTCTCTCGTAAACACATCCAAATGTATTAGTTACTATTTTAATTGGTATCACTAATGGTAGATAGTCTCTCATAAACACATCCAAAGGTATTAGTTTACTATTGTAATCGATATCACTAATGGGATGTCGTCTCTCGAATACATGTCCAAAGGTATTAGTTGACTATTGTAACTGGTATCACTAATGGTACATGGTCTCTCGTAAACACATCCAAAGGTATTACTTGACTATTGTAATCGGTATGACTAATGGAATGTCGTCTCTCTAAAACACATCCAAAGGTATTAGTTGTCTATTGTAATCGGTATCACTAATGGAATGTTGTCTCTAAAAACACATACAAAGGTATTAGTTGATTATTTTGATCGATATCACTAATGGAATGTCGTCTCTCGTAAATACATCCAAAGATATTAGTTGACTATTATAATCAGTATCACTAATGGAATATTGTCTCTCGTAAACACATTCAAAGGAATTAGTTGACTATTGTAATTTTTATCACTAATGGTAGATGGTCTCTAAATAAACACATCCAAAGGTATTAGTTGACTATTGTTATTGTTATCACTAATGGAATGGTTGATGGTCTCTCGTAAACACATCCAAAGATATTAGTTTACAATTGTAATTGGTATCACTAATGATAGATGGTTTCTCGTAAACACATCCAAAGGTATTAGTTGAATATTGTAATCGGTATCACAAATGGAATGTCATCTCTAAAAAAAACATATCCAAAGGTATTTCATTGATTATTATAATAATCCATATCACTAATCGAATGTCGGGTCTCGAAAATACATCCAAATGAATTAGTTTACTATTGTAATTGGTATCACTAATGATAGATGGTCTCTCGTAAACACAACCATAGGTATTAGTTGACTATTGTAATTGGTATCGCTAATGGTTGATGGTCTCTCGTAAACACATCCAAAGATATTATTTTACAATTGTAATTGATATCACTAGTGATAGATGGTCTCTCGTAAACACATCCAAAGGTATTAGTTGAATATTGTAATCGGTATCACTAATGGAATGTCGTCTCCCGTAAACATATCCAAAGGTATTAGTTGACTATTGTAATCGTTATCACTAATGGAATGTCGTCTCTCGTAAACACATCCAAAGATATTAGTTGACTATTATAATCAGTATCACTAATGGAATATCGTCTCTCGTAAACACATCCTAAGGTATTAGTTGACTACTGTAATAGGTATCACTAATGGAATGTCGTCTCTCGTAAACACATCTAAAGGTATTAGTTGACTATTTTAATTGGTATTGCTAATTGTAGATTGTCTCTCGTAAACACATCCAAAGGTATAAGTTTACTATTATTATCGGCATCACTAATGGAATGTCGTCTCTCGAATACACGTCCAAAGGTATTAGTTGACTATTTTAATTGGTATCACTAATGGTAGATGGTCTCTCGTAAACACATCCAAAGGTATAAGTTTAATATTGTTATCGGTATCACTAATGGAATGTCGTCTCCTGTAAACATATCCAAAGGTATTAGTTGACTATTGTAATCTGTATCACTAATGGAATGTCGTCACTCGTAAACACATCCAAATGTATTAGTTTACTATTTTAATTGGTATCACTAATGGTAGATAGTCTCTCGTAAACACATCCAAAGGTATTAGTTTACTATTTTAATCGGTATCACTAATGGGATGTCGTCTCTCTAAATACATCCAAAGGTATTAGTTGACTATTGTAATTGGTATCACTAATGGTACATGGTCTCTCGTAAACACATCCAAAGGTATTAGTTGACTATTGTAATTTGTATGACTAATGGAATGTCGTCTCTCGTAAACACATCCAAACGTATTAGTTGTCTATTACAATCAGTATTACTAATGAAATGCCGTCTGTAGTAAACACATACAAAGGTATTAGTTGACTATTTTCATCGATATCACTAATGGAATGTCGTCACTTGTAAACACATCCAAAGATATTAGTTGACTATTGTAATCAATATCACTAATGGAATATTGTCTCTCGTAAACACATTCAAAGGAATTAGTTGACTATTGTAATTTGTATCACTAATGGTAGATGGTCTCTCGTAAACACATCCAAAGGTATTAGTTGACTATTGTTATTGGTATCACTAATGATTGATGGTCTCTCGTAAACACATCCAAAGATATTAGTTTACAATTGTAATTGGTATCACTAATGATAGATGGTCTCTTGTAAACACATACAAAGGTATTAGTTGAATATTGTAATCGGTATCACTAATGGAATGTCATCTCCCGTAAACATATCCAAAGGTATTAGTTGACTATTGTAATCGGTATCACTAATGGAATGTCGTCTCTTGTAAACACATCCAAAGGTATTAGTCGACTATTGTAATAATCGTATCACTAATGGAATGTCGTCTCTCTCGATTAACATCCAAAAAAGGTATTATTAGTTTACTATTATAATTGGTATCACTAATAGTAGATAGTCTCTCGTAAACACATCCAAACATATTAGTTGACTATTGTAATAGGTATTACTAATGGTAGATGGTCCTCGTAAACACATCCAAAGATATTAGTTGACTATTGTAATCAGTATCACTAATTGAATGTCGTCTCTCGAAAACACATTCAAAGGTTTTAGTTGACTATTGTAATTGGTATCACTAATGATAGATGGTCTCTCGAAAACACATCCAAAGGTATTAGTTGACTATTGTAATCGGTATCACTAATGGTAGATGGTCTCTCGTAAACACATCCAAATATATTAGTTGTCTATTGTAATCGGTATCACTAGTGGAATGTCATCTATCGTAAACACATCCAAAGGTATTAGTTGACTATTGTAATCTGTATCACTAATTGAATATCGTCTCTCATAAACACATCCAAAGGTATTAGTTGACTATTGTAATATGTATCACTAATGGAATATCGTCTCCCGTAAACACATGTAAAGGTATTAGTTGACTATTTTAATTGGTATCGCTAATGATAGATTGTCTCTCGTAAACACATCTAAAGGTATTAGTTTACTATTGTAATCGGAATCACTAATGGAATGTCGTCTCTCGAATACACGTCCAAAGGTATTAGTTGACTATTGTAATTGGTATCAATAATGGTAGATGGCCTCTCGTAAACACATCTAACGGTATTAGTTTACTATTGTTATCGGTATCACTAATGGAATGTCGTCTCTCGAATACACGTCCAAAGGTATTAGTTGACTATTGTAATTGGTATCACTAATGGTATGTGGTCTCTAAATAAACACATCCAAAGGTATTAGTTTACTATTGTAATTTGTATCACTAATGGAATGTCGTCTCTCCAATAAACACATCCAAAGGTATTAGTTGACTATTGTAATCGTATCACTAATGGAATGTCGTCTCTCGTAAACACATCCAAATGTATTAGTTTACTATTTTAATTGGTATCACTAATGGTAGATAGTCTCTCGTAAACACATCCAAAGGTATTAGTTTACTATTGTAATCGGTATCACTAATGGAATGTCGTCTCTCGTAAACACATCCAAAGGTATTAGTTGACTATTGTAATTGGTATCACTAATGGAATGTCGTCTCTCGTAAACACATCCAAAGGTATTAGTTGACTATTGTAATTTGTATCACTAATGGAATGTCGTCTCTAAAAAACACATCCAAAGGTATTAGTTGACTATTGTAATTGGTATCACTAATGGAATGATGGTCTCTAAAAACACATACAAAGTTATTAGTTGACTATTTTAATCGATCTCACTAATGGAATGTCATCTCTCGTAAACACATCCAAAGATATTAGTTGACTATTGTAATCAGTATCACTATTGGAATATTATCTCTCATAAACACATTCAAAGGAATTAGTTGACTATTGTAATTTTGTATCACTAATGGTAGATGGTCTCTCGTAAACACATCCAAAGGTATTAGTTGACTATTGTTATTGGTATCACTAATGATAATGATGGTCTCTAAATAAACACATCCAAAGGTATTAGTTTACTATTGTAATTGGTATCACTAATGGTAGATGGTCTCTCGTAAACACATCCAAAGGTATTAGTTGAATATTGTAATCGGTATCACTAATGGAATGTCGTCTCTCGTAAACATATCCAAAGGTATTAGTTGACTATTGTAATCGGTATCACTAATGGAATGTCGTCTCTCGTAAACACATCCAAAGGTATTAGTTGACTATTGTAATTGGTATCACTAATGGAATGTCTCTCGTAAAAACACATCCAAAGGTATTAGTTTACTATTGTAATCGGTATCACTAATGGAATGTGGTCTCTCTAAAACACATCCAAAGGTATTAGTTGACTATTGTAATCGATATCACTAATGGAATGTCGTCTCTCTCGTAAAACACATCCAAAGGTATTTAGTTGACTATTGTAATTTGTATCACTAATGGAATGTGGTCTCTCTAAAAAACACATCCAAAGGTATTAGTTGACTATTGTAATTGGTATCACTAATGGAATGTGGTCTCTCTAAACATATCCAAAGGTATTAGTTGACTATTATAATCGGTATCACTAATGGAATGTGGTCTCTCGTAAAACACATCCAAAGGTATTAGTTGACTATTTTAATTGGTATCACTAATGGAATGTGGTCTCTAAAAACACATCCAATCCAAAGGTATTAGTTGACTATTGTAATTGGTATCACTAATGGAATGATGGTCTCTCTTAAAAAACATCCAAAAGGTATTAGTTTGATTATTATAATCGGTATCACTAATGGAATGTTGTCTCTCTCAAAAAACACATCCAAAGGTATTAGTTGACTATTTTAATTGGTATCACTAATGGAATGATGGTCTCTCGTAAACACATCCAAAGGTATTAGTTGACTATTGTAATCATCACTAATGGAATGATCTCTCTCTCCGTAAACATATCCAAAGGTATTAGTTGACTATTGTAATCGGTATCACTAATGGAATGTCGTCTCTAAAACACATCCAAAGGTATTAGTTGACTATTGTAATTTTTATCACTAATGGATGTGATGGTCTCTCGTAAAACACATCCAAAGGTATTAGTTGACTATTGTAATTGGTATCACTAATGGAATGATGGTCTCTCGTAAACACATCCAAAGGTATTAGTTGACTATTGTAATTGGTATCACTAATGGAATGTGGTCTCTCGTAAAACACATCCAAAGGTATTAGTTGACTATTGTAATCGGTATCACTAATGGAATGTCATCTCTCTTGTAAACACATCCAAAGGTATTAGTTGATTATTGTAATCGGTATCACTAATGGAATGTCGTCTCTCTCGAAAACACATCCAAAGGTATTAGTTTACTATTATAATTGGTATCACTAATGGTAGATGGTCTCTCGTAAACACATCCAAAAAGGTATTAGTTGACTATTGTAATTGGTATCACTAATGGTAGGATGGTCTCGTAAACACATCCAAAGATATTAGTTTTACTATTGTAATTGGTATCACTAATGGAATGTGGTCTCTCGTAAACACATCCAAAGGTATTAGTTGACTATTGTAATTGGTATCACTAATGGTAGATGGTCTCTCGTAAACACATCCAAAGGTATTAGTTGACTATTGTAATCTGTATCACTAATGGTAGATGGTCTCTCGTAAACATATCCAAATATATTAGTTGACTATTGTAATCGGTATCACTAATGGAATGTCATCTCTCGTAAACACATCCAAAGGTATTAGTTGACTATTGTAATCAGTATCACTAATGGAATATCGTCTCTCATAAACACATCCAAAGGTATTAGTTGACTATTGTAATCGGTATCACTAATGGAATGTCGTCTCTCGTAAACACATCTAAAGGTATTAGTTGACTATTTTAATTGGTATCACTAATGGTAGATTGTCTCTCGTAAACAAATCCAAAGGTATTAGTTTACTATTGTAATCGGTATCACTAATGGAATGTCGTCTCTCGAATACACGTCCAAAGGTATTAGTTGACTATTGTAATTGGTATCACTAATGGTAGATTGTCTCTCGTAAACACATCCAAAGGTATTAGTTTACTATTGTTATCGGTATCACTAATGGAATGTCGTCTCTCGTAAACATATCCAAAGGTATTAGTTGACTATTGTAATCGGTATCACTAATGGAATGTCGTCTCTCGTAAACACATCAAAATGTATTAGTTTACTATTTTAATTGGTATCACTAATGGTAGATAGTCTCTCGTAAATACATCCAAAGGTATTAGTTTACTATTGTAATCGGTATCACTAATGGGATGTCGTCTCTCGAATACATGTCCAAAGGTATTAGTTGACTATTGTAATTGGTATCACTAATGGTACATGGTCTCTCGTAAACACATCCAAAGGTATTAGTTGACTATTGTAATCGGTATGACTAATGGAATGTCGTCTCTCGTAAACACATCCAAACGTAGTTGTTTATTGCAATCAGTATCACTAATGGAATGTCGTCTCTCAAAAACACATACAAAGGTATTAATTGACTATTTTAATCGATATCACTAATGGAATGTCATCTCTCGTAAACACATCCAAAGATATTAGTTGACTATTGTAATCAGTATCACTATTGGAATATTATCTCTCATACACACATTCGAAGGAATTAGTTGACTATTGTAATTTTATCACTAATGGTAGATGGTCTCTCGTAAACACATCCAAAGGTATTAGTTGACTATTGTTATTGGTATCACTAATGGTTGATGGTCTCTCGTAAACACATCCAAAGATATTAGTTTACAATTGTAATTGGTATCACTAATGATAGATGGTCTCTCGTAAACACATCCAAAGGTATTAGTTGACTATTGTAATCGGTATCACTAATGGAATGTCGTCTCCCGTAAACATATCCAAAGGTATTAGTTGAGTATTGTAATCGGTATCACTAATGGAATGTCGTCTCTCGTAAACACATCCAAAGGTATTAGTTGACTATTGTAATCGGTATCATTAATGGAGATGGTCTCTAAACAAACACATCCAAAGGTATTAGTTGACTATTGTAATTGGTATCACTAATGGTAGATGGTCTCTCGTAAACACATCCAAAGATATTAGTTTACTATTGTAATTGGTATCACTAATGGTAGATGGTCTCTCTTAAACACATCCAAAGTTATTAGTTGACTATTGTAATCGGTATCACTAATGGAATGTCGGTCTCTCTAAAAAACATCCAAAGGTATTAGTTGACTATTGTAATCATTATCACTAATGGAATGTCGTCTCTAAAAACACATCCAAAGGTATTAGTTGACTATTATAATCGGTATCACTAATGGAATATGGTCTCTCGAAACACATCCAAAGGTATTAGTTGACTATTGTAATCGGTATCACTAATGGAATGTCATCTCTCGTAAACACATCCAAAGGTATTAGTTGACTATTTTAATTGGTATCACTAATGGAATGTTGTCTCTCTCAAAAACACATCCAAAGGTATTAGTTTACTATTGTAATTATATCACTAATGGAATGTCGTCTCTCGAAACACATCCAAAAGGTATTAGTTGACTATTTTAATTGGTATCACTAATGGTAGATGGTCTCTCGTAAACACATCCAAAGGTATAAGTTTAATATTGTTATCGGTATCACTAATGGAATGTCGTCTCCTGTAAACATATCCAAAGGTATTAGTTGACTATTGTAATCTGTATCACTAATGGAATGTCGTCTCTCGTAAACACATCCAAATGTATTAGTTTACTATTTTAATTGGTATCACTAATGGTAGATAGTCTCTCGTAAACACATCCAAAGGTATTAGTTTACTATTGTAATCGGTATCACTAATGGGATGTCGTCTCTCGAATACATGTCCAAAGGTATTAGTTGACTATTGTAATTGGTATCACTAATGGTACATGTTCTCTCGTAAACACATCCAAAGGTATTAGTTGACTATTGTAATTTGTATGACTAATGGAATGTCGTCTCTCGTAAACACATCCAAACGTATTAGTTGTCTATTGCAATCAGTATTACTAATGAAATGTCGTCTCTCGATTACACGTCCAAAGGTATTAGTTTACTATTATAATTGGTATCACTAATAGTAGATAGTCTCTCGTAAACACATCCAAACATATTAGTTGACTATTGTAATAGGTATTACTAATGGTAGATGGTCCTCGTAAACACATCCAAAGATATTAGTTGACTATTGTAATCAGTATCACTAATTGAATGTCGTCTCTCGAAAACACATTCAAAGGTATTAGTTGACTATTGTAATTGGTATCACTAATGATAGATGGTCTCTCGAAAACACATCCAAAGGTATTAGTTGACTATTGTAATCGGTATCACTAATGGTAGATGGTCTCTCGTAAATACATCCAAATGTATTAGTTGACTATTGTAATCGGTATCACTAGTGGAATGTCATCTATCGTAAACACATCCAAAGGTATTAGTTGACTATTGTAATCTGTATCACTAATTGAATATCGTCTCTCATAAACACATCCAAAGGTATTAGTTGACTATTGTAATATGTATCACTAATGGAATATCGTCTCTCGTAAACATCCAAAAGGTATTAGTTGACTATTTTAATTGGTATCACTAATGATAGATTGTCTCTCGTAAACACATCTAAAGGTATTAGTTTACTATTGTAATCGGAATCACTAATGGAATGTCGTCTCTCGAATACACGTCCAAAGGTATTAGTTGACTATTGTAATTGGTATCAATAATGGTAGATGGCCTCTCTAAATAAACACATCTCAAAGGTATTAGTTTACTATTGTTATCGGTATCACTAATGGAATGTCGTCTCCCGTAAACATATCCAAAGGTATTAGTTGACTATTGTAATCGGTATCACTAATGGAATGTCGTCTCTCGTAAACACATCCAAATGTATTAGTTACTATTTTAATTGGTATCACTAATGGTAGATAGTCTCTCATAAACACATCCAAAGGTATTAGTTTACTATTGTAATCGATATCACTAATGGGATGTCGTCTCTCGAATACATGTCCAAAGGTATTAGTTGACTATTGTAACTGGTATCACTAATGGTACATGGTCTCTCGTAAACACATCCAAAGGTATTAGTTGACTATTGTAATCGGTATCACTAATGGAATGTCGTCTCTCGTAAACACATCCAAACGTATTAGTTGTCTATTGCAATCAGTATCACTAATGGAATGTTGTCTCTAGTAAACACATACAAAGGTATTAGTTGATTATTTTGATCGATATCACTAATGGAATGTCGTCTCTCGTAAATACATCCAAAGATATTAGTTGACTATTATAATCAGTATCACTAATGGAATATTGTCTCTCGTAAACACATTCAAAGGAATTAGTTGACTATTGTAATTTTTATCACTAATGGTAGATGGTCTCTCGTAAACACATCCAAAGGTATTAGTTGACTATTGTTATTGTTATCACTAATGGTTGATGGTCTCTCGTAAACACATCCAAAGATATTAGTTTACAATTGTAATTGGTATCACTAATGATAGATGGTTTCTCGTAAACACATCCAAAGGTATTAGTTGAATATTGTAATCGGTATCACAAATGGAATGTCATCTACCGTAAACATATCCAAAGGTATTTCATTGATTATTATAATCGGTATCACTAATCGAATGTCGGGTCTCGAAAATACATCCAAATGAATTAGTTTACTATTGTAATTGGTATCACTAATGATAGATGGTCTCTCGTAAACACAACCAAAGGTATTAGTTGACTATTGTAATTGGTATCGCTAATGGTTGATGGTCTCTCGTAAACACATCCAAAGATATTATTTTACAATTGTAATTGATATCACTAGTGATAGATGGTCTCTCGTAAACACATCCAAAGGTATTAGTTGAATATTGTAATCGGTATCACTAATGGAATGTCGTCTCCCGTAAACATATCCAAAGGTATTAGTTGACTATTGTAATCGTTATCACTAATGGAATGTCGTCTCTCGTAAACACATCCAAAGATATTAGTTGACTATTATAATCAGTATCACTAATGGAATATCGTCTCTCGTAAACACATCCTAAGGTATTAGTTGACTACTGTAATAGGTATCACTAATGGAATGTCGTCTCTCGTAAACACATCTAAAGGTATTAGTTGACTATTTTAATTGGTATTGCTAATTGTAGATTGTCTCTCGTAAACACATCCAAAGGTATAAGTTTACTATTATTATCGGCATCACTAATGGAATGTCGTCTCTCGAATACACGTCCAAAGGTATTAGTTGACTATTTTAATTGGTATCACTAATGGTAGATGGTCTCTCGTAAACACATCCAAAGGTATAAGTTTAATATTGTTATCGGTATCACTAATGGAATGTCGTCTCCTGTAAACATATCCAAAGGTATTAGTTGACTATTGTAATCTGTATCACTAATGGAATGTCGTCTCTCGTAAACACATCCAAATGTATTAGTTTACTATTTTAATTGGTATCACTAATGGTAGATAGTCTCTCTTAAATACATCCAAAGGTATTAGTATACTATTGTAATCGGTATCACTAATGGGATGTCGTCTCTCGAATACATGTCCAAAGGTATTAGTTGACTATTGTAATTGGTATCACTAATGGTACATGGTCTCTCGTAAACACATCCAAAGGTATTAGTTGACTATTGTAATTTGTATGACTAATGGAATGTCGTCTCTCGTAAACACATCCAAACGTATTAGTTGTCTATTGCAATCAGTATCACTAATGGAATGTCGTCTCTCGTAAACACATACAAAGGTATTAGTTGACTATTTTAATCGATATCACTAATGGAATGTCGTCTCTCGTAAACACATCCAAAGATATTAGTTGACTATTGTAATCAGTATCACTAATGGAATATTGTCTCTCGTAAACACATTCAAAGGAATTAGTTGACTATTGTAATTTGTATCACTAATGGTAGATGGTCTCTCGTAAACACATCCAAAGGTATTAGTTGACTATTGTTATTGGTATCACTAATGGTTGATGGTCTCTCGTAAACACATCCAAAGATATTAGTTTACAATTGTAATTGGTATCACTAATGATAGATGGTCTCTCGTAAACACATCCAAAGGTATTAGTTGACTATTGTAATCGGTATCACTAATGGAATGTCATCTCCCGTAAACATATCCAAAGGTATTAGTTGACTATTGTAATCGGTATCACTAATGGAATGTCGTCTCTCGTAAACACATCCAAAGGTATTAGTTTACTATTGTAATTGGTATCACTAATAGAATGTCGTCTCTCGTAAACACATCCAAAGGTATTAGTTTACTATTGTAATTGGTATCACTAATGGTAGATGGTCTCTCGTAAAACACATCCAAAGGTATTAGTTGACTATTGTAATTGGTATCACTAATGGTAGATGGTCTCTCTTAAACACATCCAAAGGTATTAGTTGACTATTGTAATCGGTATCACTAATGGAATGTCGTCTCTCGTAAACACATCCAAAGGTATTAGTTGACTATTGTAATTGGTATCACTAATGGAATGTCGTCTCTCATAAACACATCCAAAGGTATTAGTTGACTATTATAATCGGTATCACTAATGGAATATCGTCTCTCGTAAACACATCCAAAGGTATTAGTTGACTATTGTAATCGGTATCACTAATGGAATGTCGTCTCTCGTAAAAACACATCCAAAGGTATTAGTTGACTATTGTAATTGGTATCACTAATGGAGTGTCGTCTCTCACAAACACATCCAAAGGTATTAGTTGACTATTGTAATATGTATCACTAATGGAATGTCGTCTCTCGTAAACACATCCAAAGGTATTAGTTGACTATTTTAATTGGTATCACTAATGGTAGATGGTCTCTCGTAAACACATCCAAAGGTATTAGTTGACTATTGTAATCGGTATCACTAATGGAATGTCGTCTCTCTAAAAACATATCCAAAGGTATTAGTTGACTATTGTAATCGGTATCACTAATGGAATGTCGTCTCTCGTAAACACATCCAAAGGTATTAGTTTACTATTTTAATTGGTATCACTAATGGTAGATGGTCTCTCGTAAACACATCCAAAGGTATTAGTTGACTATTGTAATCGGTATCACTAATGGAATGTCGTCTCTCTAAATACACATCCAAAGGTATTAGTTGACTATTGTAATTGGTATCACTAATGGTAAAGGTATGGTCTCTATTAAAACACATCCAAAGGTATTAGTTGACTATTGTAATTTGTATGACTAATGGAATGTCGTCTCTCGTAAACACATCCAAACGTATTAGTTGACTATTGTAATCGGTATCACTAATGGAATGTCGTCTCTCTCTCGATTAACACATCCAAAGGTATTAGTTTACTATTATAATTGGTATCACTAATGGTAGATAGTCTCTCTTAAAACACATCCAAACATATTAGTTGACTATTGTAATAGGTATTACTAATGGTAGATGGTCCTCGTAAACACATCCAAAGATATTAGTTGACTATTGTAATCAGTATCACTAATGGAATGTCGTCTCTCGAAAACACATTCAAAGGTATTAGTTGACTATTGTAATTGGTATCACTAATGATAGATGGTCTCTCTTAAAAACACATCCAAAGGTATTAGTTGACTATTGTATTGGTATCGGTATCACTAATGGTAGATGGTCTCTAAATAAATACATCCAAATGTATTAGTTGACTATTGTAATCGGTATCACTAGTGGAATGTCATCTATCGTAAACACATCCAAAGGTATTAGTTGACTATTGTAATCTGTATCACTAATTGAATATCGTCTCTCATAAACACATCCAAAGGTATTAGTTGACTATTGTAATATGTATCACTAATGGAATGTCGCTCTCGTAAACACATCCAAAGGTATTAGTTTGACTATTTTAATTGGTATCACTAATGATAGATTGTCTCTCGTAAAACACATCTAAAGGTATTAGTTTACTATTGTAATTGGGATATCACTAATGGAATGTCGTCTCTCGAATACACGTCCAAAGGTATTAGTTGACTATTGTAATTGGTATCAATAATGGTAGATGGCCTCTCGTAAACACATCTAACGGTATTAGTTTACTATTGTTATCGGTATCACTAATGGAATGTCGTCTCCCGTAAACATATCCAAAGGTATTAGTTGACTATTGTAATCGGTATCACTAATGGAATGTCGTCTCTAAATAAACACATCCAAATGTATTAGTTACTATTTTAATTGGTATCACTAATGGTAGATAGTCTCTCATAAACACATCCAAAGGTATTAGTTTACTATTGTAATCGATATCACTAATGGGATGTCGTCTCTCGAATACATGTCCAAAGGTATTAGTTGACTATTGTAACTGGTATCACTAATGGTATGGGTCTCTCTCGTAAACACATCCAAAGGTATTAGTTGACTATTGTAATCGGTATGACTAATGGAATGTCGTCTCTAAACAAACACATCCAAAACGTATTAGTTGTCTATTGCAATCAGTATCACTAATGGAATGTTGTCTCTAGTAAACACATACAAAGGTATTAGTTGATTATTTTGATCGATATCACTAATGGAATGTCGTCTCTCGTAAATACATCCAAAGATATTAGTTGACTATTATAATCAGTATCACTAATGGAATATTGTCTCTCGTAAACACATTCAAAGGAATTAGTTGACTATTGTAATTTTTATCACTAATGGTAGATGGTCTCTAAAAAACACATCCAAAGGTATTAGTTGACTATTGTTATTGTTATCACTAATGGTGGTTGATGGTCTCTCGTAAACACATCCAAAGATATTAGTTTACAATTGTAATTGGTATCACTAATGATAGATGGTTTCTAAAAACACATCCAAAGGTATTAGTTGAATATTGTAATCGGTATCACTAATGGAATGTCATCTCTCCGTAAACATATCCAAAGGTATTTCATTGATTATTATAATCGGTATCACTAATCGAATGTCGTCTCTCGAAAACACATCCAAAGGCATTAGTTTACTATTGTAATTGGTATCACTAATGATAGATGGTCTCTCGTAAACACAACCAAAGGTATTAGTTGACTATTGTAATTGGTATCGCTAATGGTTGATGGTCTCTCGTAAACACATCCAAAGATATTAGTTTACAATTGTAATTGATATCACTAATGATAGATGGTCTCTCGTAAACACATCCAAAGGTATTAGTTGACTATTGTAATCGGTATCACTAATGGAATGTCGGTCTCTAAAACAAACATATCCAAAGGTATTAGTTGACTATTGTAATCGTTATCACTAATGGAATGTCGTCTCTCGTAAACACATCCAAAGATATTAGTTGACTATTATAATCAGTATCACTAATGGAATATCGTCTCTCGTAAACACATCCTAAGGTATTAGTTGACTACTGTAATAGGTATCACTAATGGAATGTCGTCTCTAAAAAACATCTAAAGGTATTAGTTGACTATTTTAATTGGTATTGCTAAATGGAGATTGTCTCTCGTAAACACATCCAAAGGTATTAGTTTACTATTATTATCGGTATCACTAATGGAATGTCGTCTCTCGAATACACGTCCAAAGGTATTAGTTGACTATTTTAATTGGTATCACTAATGGTAGATGGTCTCTAAATAAACACATCCAAAGGTATTAGTTTAATATTGTTATCGGTATCACTAATGGAATGTCGTCTCCTAAACAACATATCCAAAGGTATTAGTTGACTATTGTAATCTGTATCACTAATGGAATGTCGTCTCTCGTAAACACATCCAAATGTATTAGTTTACTATTTTAATTGGTATCACTAATGGTAGATAGTCTCTCGTAAACACATCCAAAGGTATTAGTTTACTATTTTAATCGGTATCACTAATGGGATGTCGTCTCTCGAATACATGTCCAAAGGTATTAGTTGACTATTGTAATTGGTATCACTAATGGTACATGGTCTCTCGTAAACACATCCAAAGGTATTAGTTGACTATTGTAATTTGTATGACTAATGGAATGTCGGTCTCTAAAACACATCCAAACGTATTAGTTGTCTATTACAATCAGTATTACTAATGAAATGTCGTCTGTAGTAAACACATACAAAGGTATTAGTTGACTATTTTCATCGATATCACTAATGGAATGTCGTCACTTGTAAACACATCCAAAGATATTAGTTGACTATTGTAATCAATATCACTAATGGAATATTGTCTCTCGTAAACACATTCAAAGGAATTAGTTGACTATTGTAATTTGTATCACTAATGGTAGATGGTCTCTCGTAAACACATCCAAAGGTATTAGTTGACTATTGTTATTGGTATCACTAATGGAATGGTCTCTCTAAATAAACACATCCAAAGATATTAGTTTACAATTGTAATTGGTATCACTAATGATAGATGGTCTCTTGTAAACACATACAAAGGTATTAGTTGAATATTGTAATCGGTATCACTAATGGAATGTCATCTCCCGTAAACATATCCAAAGGTATTAGTTGACTATTGTAATCGGTATCACTAATGGAATGTCGTCTCTTGTAAACACATCGAAAGGTATTAGTCGACTATTGTAATCGGTATCACTAATGGAATGTCGTCTCTCGATTACACGTCCAAAGGTATTAGTTTACTATTATAATTGGTATCACTAATAGTAGATAGTCTCTCGTAAACACATCCAAACATATTAGTTGACTATTGTAATAGGTATTACTAATGGTAGATGGTCCTCGTAAACACATCCAAAGATATTAGTTGACTATTGTAATCAGTATCACTAATTGAATGTCGTCTCTCGAAAACACATTCAAAGGTTTTAGTTGACTATTGTAATTGGTATCACTAATGATAGATGGTCTCTCGAAAACACATCCAAAGGTATTAGTTGACTATTGTAATCGGTATCACTAATGGTAGATGGTCTCTCGTAAACACATCCAAATATATTAGTTGACTATTGTAATCGGTATCACTAATGGAATGTCATCTCTCGTAAACACATCCAAAGGTATTAGTTGACTATTGTAATCTGTATCACTAATTGAATATCGTCTCTCATAAACACATCCAAAGGTATTAGTTGACTATTGTAATATGTATCACTAATGGAATATCGTCTCTCGTAAACACATGTAAAGGTATTAGTTGACTATTTTAATTGGTATCACTAATGGAAGATTGTCTCTAAAAAACACATCCAAAGGTATTAGTTTACTATTGTAATCGGTATCACTAATGGAATGTCGTCTCTCTAAAAAAACACATCCAAAGGTATTAGTTGACTATTGTAATTGGTATCACTAATGGTATGTGGTCTCTCTCGTAAACACATCTAAAGGTATTAGTTTACTATTGTAATCGGTATCACTAATGGAATGTCGTCTCTCGTAAACATATCCAAAGGTATTAGTTGACTATTGTAATTGGTATCACTAATGGAATGTCGTCTCTCGTAAACACATCCAAAGGTATTAGTTGACTATTTTAATTGGTATCACTAATGGTAGATGTCTCTCGTAAACACATCTCTTAAAAACACATCCAAAGGTATTAGTTGACTATTGTAATCGGTATCACTAATGGAATGTCGTCTCTCGTAAACACATCCAAAGGTATTAGTTGACTATTGTAATCGGTATCACTAATGGAATGTTGTCTCTCGTAAACACATCCAAAGGTATTAGTTGATTATTTTAATTGATATCACTAATGGAATGTCACTCTCTCGTAAACAACACATCCAAAGATATTAGTTGACTATTATAATCGGTATCACTAATGGAATATTGTCTCTCGTAAACACATTCAAAGGTATTAGTTGACTATTGTAATTTTTATCACTAATGGTATGTGGTCTCTCGTAAACACATCCAAAGGTATTAGTTGACTATTGTTATTGGTATCACTAATGGTTGATGGTCTCTCGTAAACACATCCAAAGGTATTAGTTTACTATTGTAATTGGTATCACTAATGGAATGGTCTCTCGTAAACACATCCAAAGGTATTAGTTGACTATTGTAATCGGTATCACTAATGGAATGTCGTCTCTCGTAAACACATCCAAAGGTATTAGTTGATTATTATAATCGGTATCACTAATGGAATGTCGTCTCTCTAAAAATACATCCAAATGTATTAGTTTACTATTGTAATTGGTATCACTAATGAATGTGGTCTCTCGTAAACACATCCAAAGGTATTAGTTGACTATTGTAATTGGTATCACTAATGGAATGATGGTCTCTAAATAAACACATCCAAAGGTATTAGTTGACTATTGTTGTAATTGGTATCACTAATGGAATAGATGGTCTCTAAATAAACACATCCAAAGGTATTAGTTGACTATTGTAATTCGGTATCACTAATGGAATGTCGTCTCGTAAAAACACATCCAAAGGTATTAGTTGACTATTGTAATCGGTATCACTAATGGAATGTCGTCTCTCTCGTAAACACATCCAAAGGTATTAGTTGACTATTATAATCGGTATCACTAATGGAATATGGTCTCTCGTAAACACATCCAAAGGTATTAGTTGACTATTGTAATTGGTATCACTAATGGAATGTCGCTCTAAATAAACACATCCAAAGGTATTAGTTGACTATTTTAATTGGTATCACTAATGGTAGATGGTCTCTCGTAAACACATCCAAAGGTATTAGTTTACTATTGTAATCGGTATCACTAATGGAATGTCGTCTCTCGAAATAAACACATCCAAAGGTATTAGTTGACTATTGTAATCGTATCACTAATGGAATGTCGTCTCTCGTAAACACATCCAAAGGTATTAGTTTACTATTGTAATCGGTATCACTAATGGAATGTCGTCTCTCGTAAACACATCCAAAGGTATTAGTTGACTATTATTGTAATCGATATCACTAATGTAATGTCGTCTCTCGTAAACACATCCAAAGGTATTAGTTGACTATTTTAATTGGTATCACTAATGGTAGATGTCTCTCGTAAACACATCATCCAAAGTATTAGTTTACTATTGTAATCGGTATCACTAATGGAATGTGGTCTCTCGTAAACACATCCAAAGGTATTAGTTGACTATTGTAATTGGTATCACTAATGGTAGATGGTCTCTAAATAAACACATCCAAAGGTATTAGTTGACTATTGTAATTTATATCACTAATGGAATGTCATCTCTCGTAAACACATCCAAAGGTATTAGTTGACTATTGTAATCGGTATCACTAATGGAATGTCGTCTCTCGTAAACACATCCAAAGGTATTAGTTTACTATTATAATTGGTATCACTAATGGTATGTGGTCTCTCGTAAACACATCCAAAGGTATTAGTTGACTATTGTAATCCAGGTATCACTAATGGAATGGTCTCTCGTAAACAAATCCAAAAGGTATTAGTTAACTATTGTAATCGGTATCACTATTGCAATGTCGTCTCTCGTAAACACATCCAAAGGTATTAGTTGACTATTGTAATTGGTATCACTAATGGAATGTCGTCTCTCAAAAACACATCCAAAGGTATTAGTTGACTATTGTAATTGGTATCACTAATGGTAGATGGTCTCTCGTAAACACATCCAAAGTATTAGTTGACTATTGTAATCGGTATCACTAATGGAATGTCATCTCTCGTAAACACATCCAAAGGTATTAGTTGACTATTGTAATCGGTATCACTAATGGAATGTCGTCTCTCATAAACACATCCAAAGGTATTAGTTGACTATTGTAACCGGTATCACTAATGGAATATCGTATCTCGTAAACACATCCAAAGGTATTAGTTGACTATTTTAATTGGTATCACTAATGGTAGATGGTCTCTCGTTAAAACATCTAAAGGTATTAGTTGACTATGGTAATTGGTATCATTAATGGAATGTCGTCTCTCGTAAACACATCCAAAGGTATTAGTTGACTATTGTAACCGGTATCACCAATGGAATGTGGTCTCTCTAATGAAACACATCCAAAGGTATTAGTTTACTATTGTAATTGGTATCACTAATGGAATGTCGGTCTCTCGTAAAAAACACATCCAAAGGTATTAGTTGACTATTGTAATCGGTATCACTAATGGAATGTCGTCTCTAAAAAACACATCCAAAGGTATTAGTTGACTATTTTAATTGGTATCACTAATGGTAGATGGTCTCTCTAAACAAACACATCCAAAGGTATTAGTTTACTATTGTAATCGGTATCACTAATGGAATGTCGTCTCTAAAAACACATCCAAAGGTATTAGTTGACTATTGTAATTGGTATCACTAATGGTATGTGGTCTCTCGTAAACACATCCAAAGGTATTAGTTGACTATTGTAATCGGTATCACTAATGGAATGTCGTCTCTAAAAACACATCCAAAGGTATTAGTTGACTTGATTATATTGTAATCGTATCACTAATGGAATGTCGTCTCTCGTAAACACATCCAAAGGTATTAGTTGACTATTTTAATCGGTATCACTAATGGAATGTGGTCTCTAAGTAAACACATCCAAAGGTATTAGTTGACTATTGTAATTGGTATCACTAATGGAATGTTGGTCTCTCGTAAACACATCCAAAGGTATTAGTTGACTATTGTAATTTTTATCACTAATGGAATGATGGTCTCTCAATAAACACATCCAAAGGTATTAGTTGACTATTGTAATTGTAATATCACTAATGGAATGATGGTCTCTAAATAAACACATCCAAAGGTATTAGTTTACTATTGTAATTGGTATCACTAATGGAATGTGGTCTCTCTCGTAAACACATCCAAAGGTATTAGTTGACTATTGTAATCGGTATCACTAATGGAATGTCATCTCTCGTAAACACATCCAAAAGGTATTAGTTGACTATTGTAATTGGTATCACTAATGGAATGTAGTCTCTCTCTAAAAAACACATCCAAAGGTATTAGTTTACTATTTTAATCGGTATCACTAATGGAATGATGGTCTCTCGTAAACACATCCAAAGGTATTAGTTGACTATTGTAATTGGTATCACTAATGGAATGTGGTCTCTCGTAAACACATCCAAAGGTATTAGTTGACTATTGTAATTGGTATCACTAATGGAATGGTCTCTCTAATAAACACATCCAAAGGTATTAGTTGACTATTGTAATCGGTATCACTAATGGAATGTGGTCTCTCGTAAAACACATCCAAAGGTATTAGTTGACTATTTTAATTGGTATCACTAATGGAATGTCGTCTCTATAAACACATCCAAAGGTATTAGTTGACTATTGTAATCGGTATCACTAATGGAATGTCGGTCTCTCGTAAAACACATCCAAAGGTATTAGTTGACTATTGTAATTTGTATCACTAATGGAATGTCGTCTCTCTAAACACATCCAAAGGTATTAGTTGACTATTGTAATTTGGTATCACTAATGATAGATGGTCTCTCTAAATAAACACATCCAAAGTATATTAGTTGACTATTGTAATTGGTATCACTAATGGAATGTGGTCTCTAAAAAACACATCCAAAGGTATTAGTTGACTATTGTAATCGGTATCACTAATGGAATGATGGTCTCTCGTAAACACATCCAAAGGTATTAGTTGACTATTGTAATCGGTATCACTAATGGAATGTAGTCTCTCTAAACACATCCAAAGGTATTAGTTGACTATTGTAATTGGTATCACTAATGGAATGTCGTCTCTAAATAAAACATCATCCAAAGGTATTAGTTGACTATTGTAATTGGTATCACTAATGGAATGTAGTCTCTAAGTAAACACATCCAAAGGTATTAGTTGACTATTGTAATTGGTATCACTAATGGAATGTGGTCTCTCGTAAACACATCCAAAGGTATTAGTTGACTATTGTAATTGGTATCACTAATGGAATGTGGTCTCTCGTAAAAAACCATCCAAAGGTATTAGTTGACTATTGTAATTGGTATCACTAATGGAAGATGGTCTCTCGTAAACACATCCAAAGGTATTAGTTGACTATTGTAATCGGTATCACACTAATGGAATGTCGGTCTCTAAAACACATCCAAAGGTATTAGTTGACTATTGTAATTGGTATCACTAATGGAATGTGGTCTCTCGTAAACACATCCAAAAAATTATTAGTTGACTATTGTAATTGGTATCACTAATGGAATGTGGTCTCTCTATTAAACACATCCAAAGGTATTAGTTGACTATTGTAATTGGTATCACTAATGGAATGTGGTCTCTCGTAAACACATCCAAAGGTATTAGTTGACTATTGTAATTGGTATCACTAATGGAATGATGGTCTCTCGTAAACACATCCAAAGGTATTAGTTGACTATTGTAATTGGTATCACTAATGGAATGTGGTCTCTCGTAAACACATCCAAAGGTATTAGTTGACTATTGTAATCGGTATCACTAATGGAATGTGGTCTCTAAAACACATCCAAAGGTATTAGTTGACTATTGTAATTGGTATCACTAATGGAATGGTCTCTCGTAAAACACATCCAAAGGTATTAGTTGACTATTGTAATCGGTATCACTAATGGAATGTCGTCTCTCGTAAACACATCCAAATTGTATTAGTTGACTATTGTAATTGGTATCACTAATGGAATGTCGATCTCTCGTAAACACATCCAAAGGTATTAGTTGACTATTTTAATTGTATCACTAATGGAATGATGGTCTCTCGTAAACACATCCAAAGGTATTAGTTGACTATTGTAATCGGTATCACTAATGGAATGTCGTCTCTCTAAAAACACATCCAAAGGTATTAGTTGACTATTGTAATTGGTATCACTAATGGAATAGATGGTCTCTCGTAAACACATCCAAAGGTATTAGTTGACTATTGTAATCGGTATCACTAATGGAATGTGGTCTCTAAATAAACACATCCAAAGGTATTAGTTGACTATTGTAATCGGTATCACTAATGGAATGTTGTATCTCGTAAACACATCCAAAGGTATTAGTTGACTATTTTAATTGGTATCACTAATAGAATGTCGTCTCTCGTAAACACATCCAAAGGTATTAGTTGACTATTGTAATTGGTATCACTAATGGAATGTCGTCTCTAAATAAACACATCCAAAGGTATTAGTTGACTATTGTAATTTTATCACTAATGGAATAGATGGTCTCTAAAAACACATCCAAAGGTATTAGTTGACTATTGTAATTGGTATCACTAATGGAATGATGGTCTCTCGTAAACACATCCAAAGGTATTAGTTGACTATTGTAATTGGTATCACTAATGGAATGTCGTCTCTCGTAAACACATCCAAAGGTATTAGTTGACTATTGTAATTGGTATCACTAATGGAATGTCGTCTCTCGTAAACACATCCAAAGGTATTAGTTGACTATTGTAATCGGTATCACTAATGGAATGTCGTCTCTCTCGTAAACACATCCAAAGGTATTAGTTGACTATTGTAATTGGTATCACTAATGGAATGTGGTCTCTAAAAAACACATCCAAAGGTATTAGTTGACTATTGTAATTGGTATCACTAATGGAATGTGGTCTCTAAAAAACACATCCAAAGGTATTAGTTGACTATTGTAATTGGTATCACTAATGGAATAGATGGTCTCTCGTAAACACATCCAAAGGTATTAGTTGACTATTGTAATTGGTATCACTAATGGAATGTCGTCTCTAAATAAAACACATCAAAAATATTAGTTGACTATTGTAATCGGTATCACTAATGGAATGTCGGTCTCTCGTAAACACATCCAAAGGTATTAGTTGACTATTGTAATCGGTATCACTAATGGAATGTCGTCTCTCTAAACACACATCATCCAAAGGTATTAGTTGACTATTGTAATTGGTATCACTAATGGAATGTGGTCTCTAAATAAACACATCCAAAGGTATTAGTTGACTATTGTAATCGGTATCACTAATGGAATGTCGTCTCTCTAAAAAACACATCCAAAAGGTATTAGTTGACTATTATTAATTGGTATCACTAATGGAATGTCGGTCTCTCGTAAAACACATCCAAAGGTATTAGTTGACTATTGTAATCGGTATCACTAATGGAATGTCGTCTCTCGTAAACATATCCAAAGGTATTAGTTGACTATTGTAATTGGTATCACTAATGGAATGTCGTCTCTCGTAAACACATCCAAAGGTATTAGTTGACTATTGTAATCGGTATCACTAATGGAATGTAGTCTCTCTGTAAACACATCCAAAGGTATTAGTTTACTATTGTAATCGGTATCACTAATGGAATGTGGTCTCTAAAACACATCATCAAAGGTATTAGTTGACTATTGTAATTGGTATCACTAATGGAATGTGGTCTCTCGTAAACACATCCAAAGGTATTAGTTGACTATTGTAATTGGTATCACTAATGGAATGTGGTCTCTCTAAAAACACATCCAAAGGTATTAGTTGACTATTGTAATCGGTATCACTAATGGAATGTATGGTCTCTCGTAAACACATCCAAAGGTATTAGTTGACTATTTTAATTGGTATCACTAATGGAATGTCGTCTCTAAAAAACACATCCAAAGGTATTAGTTGACTATTGTAATCGGTATCACTAATGGAATGTGGTCTCTCGTAAACACATCCAAAGGTATTAGTTGACTATTGTAATCGGTATCATCACTAATGGAATGTGGTCTCTCGTAAACACATCCAAAGGTATTAGTTGACTATTGTAATTGGTATCACTAATGGAATGATGGTCTCTCGTAAACACATCCAAAGGTATTAGTTGACTATTGTAATTGGTATCACTAATGGAAGATGGTCTCTAAAAAACACATCCAAAGGTATTAGTTGACTATTGTAATTGGTATCACTAATGGAATGTGGTCTCTAAAAAACACATCCAAAGGTATTAGTTGACTATTGTAATCGGTATCACTAATGGAATGTCATCTCTAAACAAAAACATCATCAAAGGTATTAGTTGACTATTGTAATCGGTATCACTAATGGAATGTCGTCTCTCGTAAAACACATCCAAAGGTATTAGTTGACTATTGTAATTGGTATCACTAATGGAATGTCGTCTCTCGTAAAACACATCCAAAAAGGTATTAGTTGACTATTGTAATTGGTATCACTAATGGAATGTGGTCTCTCGTAAACACATCCAAAGGTATTAGTTGACTATTGTAATTGGTATCACTAATGGAATGTCGTCTCTAAATAAACACATCCAAAGGTATTAGTTGACTATTGTAATTGTATCACTAATGGAATGTCGTCTCTCTCGTAAAACATCCAAAGGTATTAGTTGACTATTGTAATTGGTATCACTAATGGAATGTGGTCTCTCTAAAACACATCCAAAAGTATTAGTTGACTATTGTAATCGGTATCACTAATGGAATGTCGTCTCTCGTAAAACACATCCAAAGGTATTAGTTGACTATTGTAATTGTATCACTAATGGAATGATGGTCTCTCGTAAACACATCCAAAGGTATTAGTTGACTATTGTAATCGGTATCACTAATGGAATGTCGTCTCTCTAGTAAACACATCCAAAGGTATTAGTTGACTATTGTAATTGGTATCACTAATGGAATAGATGGTCTCTCGTAAAAACACATCCAAAGGTATTAGTTGACTATTTTAATCGGTATCACTAATGGATGTGGTCTCTCTAAAACAAACACATCCAAAGGTATTAGTTGACTATTGTAATTGGTATCACTAATGGAATGTCGTCTCTAATAAACACATCCAAAGGTATTAGTTGACTATTGTAATTGGTATCACTAATGGAATAGATGGTCTCTAAAAAACACATCCAAAGGTATTAGTTGACTATTGTAATCGGTATCACTAATGGAATGTCGGTCTCTAAATAAACACATCCAAAGGTATTAGTTGACTATTGTAATTGGTATCACTAATGGAAGATGGTCTCTCGTAAAACACATCCAAAGGTATTAGTTGACTATTTTAATCGGTATCACTAATGGAATGTGGTCTCTCTAAACACATCCAAAGGTATTAGTTGACTATTATAATTGGTATCACTAATGGAATGTCGTCTCTCTAAAAAACACATCCAAAGGTATTAGTTGACTATTGTAATTGGTATCACTAATGGAATGTGGTCTCTAAAAACACATCCAAAGGTATTAGTTGACTATTGTAATCGGTATCACTAATGGAATGTGGTCTCTAAAAAACACATCCAAAGGTATTAGTTGACTATTGTAATCGGTATCACTAATGGAATGTGGTCTCTAAAAACACATCCAAAGGTATTAGTTGACTATTGTAATCGGTATCACTAATGGAATGTGGTCTCTAAATAAACACATCCAAAGGTATTAGTTGACTATTGTAATTTTTATCACTAATGGAATGTCATCTCTCGTAAACACATCCAAAGGTATTAGTTGACTATTGTAATTGGTATCACTAATGGAATGTGGTCTCTCGTAAACACATCCAAAGGTATTAGTTGACTATTGTAATTGGTATCACTAATGGAATGTGGTCTCTCGTAAACACATCCAAAGGTATTAGTTGACTATTGTAATCGGTATCACTAATGGAATGTGGTCTCTGTAACACATCCATCCAAAGGTATTAGTTGACTATTGTAATCGGTATCACTAATGGTATTAGTCTCTAAACACATCCAAAGGTATTAGTTGACTATTGTAATGGTATCACTAATGGAATGTAGGTCTCTCGTAAAACACATCCAAAGGTATTAGTTGACTATTGTAATTGGGTATCACTAATGGAATGTGGTCTCTAAATAAACACATCCAAAGGTATTAGTTGACTATTGTAATTAATTATCACTAATGGAATGTGGTCTCTCGTAAACACATCCAAAGGTATTAGTTGACTATTGTAATTGGTATCACTAATGGAATGTGGTCTCTCGTAAAAACACATCCAAAGGTATTAGTTGACTATTGTAAATCGGTATCACTAATGGAATGTGGTCTCTCGTAAACACATCCAAAAGGTATTAGTTGACTATTGTAATTGGGTATCACTAATGGAATGTAGTCTCTAAAAACACATCCAAAGGTATTAGTTGACTATTGTAATTGTATCATCACTAATGGAATGTGGTCTCTAAATAAACACATCCAAAGGTATTAGTTGACTATTTTAATTGGTATCATCACTAATGGAATGTGGTCTCTAAAAAAACACATCCAAAGGTATTAGTTGACTATTTTAATTCGGTATCACTAATGGAATGTGGTCTCTCGTAAACATTTTATCCAAAGGTATTAGTTGACTATTGTAATTATTATCACTAATGGAATGTGGTCTCTGTCGTCTCTTAAAACACATCCAAAGGTATTAGTTGACTATTGTAATCGGTATCACTAATGGAATGTCTATCTCTCGTAAAACACATCCAAAGGTATTAGTTGACTATTGTAATTGGTATCACTAATGGAATGTGGTCTCTAAAAAAAACACATCCAAAGGTATTGTTTGACTATTGTAATTGGTATCACTAATGGAATGTCATGTCTCTCTAAAACACATCCAAAGGTATTAGTTGACTATTGTAATTGGTATCACTAATGGAATGTGGTCTCTCGTAAAACACATCCAAAGGTATTAGTTGACTATTGTAATTGGTATCATCACTAATGGAATGTAGTCTCTAAATAAAAAACATCCAAAAAGGTATTAGTTGACTATTGTAATTGGTATCACTAATGGAATGTAGTCTCTCGTAAACACATCCAAAGGTATTAGTTGACTATTGTAATTTGTATCACTAATGGAATGTGGTCTCTCGTAAACACATCCAAAGGTATTAGTTGACTATTATAATTGGTATCACTAATGGAATGTCGTCTCTCTAAAACACATCCAAAGGTATTAGTTGACTATTGTAATTGGGTATCACTAATGGAATGTGGTCTCTCGTAAACACATCCAAAGGTATTAGTTGACTATTGTAATTGGTATCACTAATGGAATGTGGTCTCTCTAAACACATCCAAAGGTATTAGTTGACTATTTGTAATTGGTATCACTAATGGAATGTGGTCTCTCGTAAACACATCCAAAGTATTAGTTGACTATTGTAATTGGTATCACTAATGGAATAGATGGTCTCTCGTAAACACATCCAAAGGTATTAGTTGACTATTGTAATTTATATCACTAATGGAATGTGGTCTCTCGTAAAACACATCAAAGGTATTAGTTGACTATTGTAATCGGTATCACTAATGGAATGTCATCTCTAAACAACACATCCAAAGGTATTAGTTGACTATTTAAATTGGTCACTAATGGAATGTGGTCTTAGTAAACACATCCAAAGGTATTAGTTGACTATTGTAATCGGTATCACTAATGGAATGTGGTCTCTCGTAAACACATCCAAAGGTATTATTAGTTGACTATTGTAATTGGTATCACTAATGGAATGATGGTCTCTCGTAAACACATCCAAAGGTATTAGTTGACTATTGTAATTGGTATATCACTAATGGAATGTGGTCTCTAAAAAACACATCCAAGGTATTAGTTGACTATTGTAATTCGTATCACTAATGGAATGTGGTCTCTCGTAAACACATCCAAAGGTATTAGTTGACTATTGTAATTGGTATCACTAATGGAATGTCGTCTCTCTAAAACACATCCAAAGGTATTAGTTGACTATTGTATTATATCACTAATGGAATGTAGTCTCTCTCTAAAAACACATCCAAAATGTATTAGTTGACTATTGTAATTGGTATCACTAATGGAATGTAGTCTCTCGTAAAACACATCCAAAGGTATTAGTTGACTATTGTAATCGGTATCACTAATGGAATGTGGTCTCTCTAAAACACATCCAAAGGTATTAGTTGACTATTGTAATTGGTATCACTAATGGAATGTAATCTCTAAAAAAACACATCCAAAGGTATTAGTTGACTATTGTAATTGGTATCACTAATGGAATGTGGTCTCTCGTAAAAACACATCCAAAGGTATTAGTTGACTATTGTAATCGGTATCACTAATGGAATGTCGTCTCTAAAAACACATCCAAAAGGTATTAGTTGACTATTGTAATTGGTATCACTAATGGAATGTGGTCTCTCGTAAACACATCCAAAGGTATTAGTTGACTATTGTAATCGTATCACTAATGGAATGTCGTCTCTAAATAAACACATCCAAAAAGGTTTAGTTTACTATTGTATTGGTATCACTAATGGAATAGATGGTCTCTAAAAAACACATCCAAAGGTATTAGTTGATTATATTATAATTGGTATCACTAAATGGAATGTGGTCTCTCGTAAACACATCCAAAAGGTATTAGTTGACTATTGTAATCGGTATCACTAATGGAATGTAGTCTCTCTAAAAAACATCCAAAGGTATTAGTTGACTATTGTAATCGGTATCACTAATGGAATGTGGTCTCTAAAAACACATCCAAAGGTATTAGTTGACTATTGTAATTGGTATCACTAATGGAATGTGGTCTCTCTCGTAAACACATCCAAAGGTATTAGTTGACTATTGTAATTGGTATCACTAATGGAATGTGGTCTCTCGTAAACACATCCAAAAAGTATTAGTTGACTATTGTAATTGGTATCACTAATGGAATGTGGTCTCTAAATAAACACATCCAAAAGGTATTAGTTGACTATTGTAATTGGTATCACTAATGGAATGTGGTCTCTAAAAAACACATCCAAAAGGTATTAGTTGACTATTGTAATTGGTATCACTAATGGAATGTGGTCTCTCGTAAACACATCCAAAGGTATTAGTTGACTATTGTAATTTGTATCACTAATGGAATGTGGTCTCTCTCGTAAACACATCCAAAGGTATTAGTTGACTATTGTAAACATCACTAATGGAATGTCTCTATTAAACACATCCAAAGGTATTAGTTGACTATTTAATTCGGTATCACTAATGGAATGATGGTCTCTCTAAAACATCATCCAAAGGTATTAGTTGACTATTATAATCGGTATCACTAATGGAATGATGGTCTCTAAATAAACACATCCAAAAGTATTAGTTGACTATTGTAATTGGTATCACTAATGGAATGTGGTCTCTAAATAAACACATCCAAAGGTATTAGTTGACTATTGTAATTGTATCACTAATGGAATGTAGGTCTCTCTCGTAAACACATCCAAAGGTATTAGTTGACTATTGTAATTGGTATCACTAATGGAATGTGATGTCTCTCTAAATAAACACATCCAAAAGGTATTAGTTGACTATTGTAATTGGTATCACTAATGGAATGTGGTCTCTAAATAAACACATCCAAAGGTATTAGTTGACTATTGTAATCGGTATCACTAATGGAATGTGGTCTCTCTAAAAACACATCCAAAGGTATTAGTTGACTATTATAATCGGTATCACTAATGGAATGATGGTCTCTCTAAAAACACATCCAAAGGTATTAGTTGACTATTGTAATCGGTATCACTAATGGAATGATGGTCTCTCTAAAAAACATCCAAAAGTATTAGTTGACTATTGTAATTGGTATCACTAATGGAATGTGGTCTCTCTCTAAACACATCCAAAGGTATTAGTTGACTATTGTAATTGGTATCACTAATGGAGATGGTCTCTCTAAAAAACACATCCAAAGGTATTAGTTGACTATTGTAATTGGTATCATCACTAATGGAATGTGGTCTCTCGTAAAACACATCCAAAGGTATTAGTTGACTATTGTAATTGGTATCACTAATGGAATGTGGTCTCTCTAAAAAACACATCCAAAAGGTATTAGTTGACTATTGTAATTGGTATCACTAATGGAATGTGGTCTCTAAATAAACACATCCAAAGGTATTAGTTGACTATTGTAATCGGTATCACTAATGGAATGTAGTCTCTCTAGTAAACACATCCAAAGGTATTAGTTGACTATTGTAATTGTATCACTAATGATAGATGGTCTCTCGTAAACACATCCAAAGGTATTAGTTGACTATTGTAATCGGTATCACTAATGGAATGTCGTCTCTCGTAAACACATCCAAAGGTATTAGTTGACTATTGTAATTGGTATCACTAATGGAATGATGGTCTCTCGTAAACACATCCAAAGGTATTAGTTGACTATTGTAATCGGTATCACTAATGGAATGGTCTCTCTCGTAAACACATCCAAAAGGTATTAGTTGACTATTGTAATTGGTATCACTAATGGAATGTGGTCTCTCTCTAAAACACATCCAAAGGTATTAGTTGACTATTGTAATTGGTATCACTAATGGAATGTGGTCTCTAAATAAACACATCCAAAAGTATTAGTTGACTATTGTAATCGGTATCACTAATGGAATGTAGTCTCTCGTAAACACATCCAAAGGTATTAGTTGACTATTGTAATTGGTATCACTAATGGAATGTGGTCTCTCTAAAAACACATCCAAAAGGTATTAGTTTACTATTGTAATTGGTATCACTAATGGAATGTCGTCTCTCTAAAAACACATCCAAAAGGTATTAGTTGACTATTGTAATTGGTATCACTAATGGAATGTGGTCTCTCTAAACACATCCAAAGGTATTAGTTGACTATTGTAATTGTATCACTAATGGAATAGATGGTCTCTCTCAATAAACACATCCAAAGGTATTAGTTGACTATTGTAATCGGTATCACTAATGGAATGATGGTCTCTAAATAAACACATCCAAAAGGTATTAGTTGACTATTGTAATTGGTATCACTAATGGAATGATGGTCTCTAAATAAAACACATCCAAAGGTATTAGTTGACTATTGTAATCGGTATCACTAATGGAATGTGGTCTCTAAAAAAACACATCCAAAGGTATTAGTTGACTATTGTAATTGGTATCACTAATGGAATGTGGTCTCTCGTAAAACACATCCAAAGGTATTAGTTGACTATTGTAATTGGTATCACTAATGGAATGTCGTCTCTAAATAAACACATCCAAAAGGTATTAGTTGACTATTGTAATTGGTATCACTAATGGAATGTCGTCTCTAAAAACACATCCAAAGGTATTAGTTGACTATTGTAATTGTATCACTAATGGAATGTGGTCTCTAAAAAAACACATCCAAAGGTATTAGTTGACTATTGTAATTGGTATCACTAATGGAATGTCGTCTCTCTCGTAAACACATCCAAAGGTATTAGTTGACTATTGTAATTGGTATCACTAATGGAATGTGGTCTCTAAAAAAACACATCCAAAGGTATTAGTTGACTATTGTAATTGGTATCACTAATGGAATGTATGTCTCTCGTAAACACATCATCAAAGGTATTAGTTGACTATTGTAATTGGTATCACTAATGGAATGTATGATGGTCTCTCTAAACACATCCAAAAGGTATTAGTTGACTATTGTAATTGGTATCACTAATGGAATGTGGTCTCTCTCATAAACACATCCAAAGGTATTAGTTGACTATTGTAATCGGTATCACTAATGGAATGTATGGTCTCTCGTAAACACATCCAAAGGTATTAGTTGACTATTGTAATTGGTATCACTAATGGAATGTGGTCTCTAAAAAACACATCCAAAGGTATTAGTTGACTATTGTAATCGGTATCACTAATGGAATGTGGTCTCTCTAAACAAACACATCCAAAGGTATTAGTTGACTATTGTAATTGGTATCACTAATGGAATGTCGTCTCTCTATAAACACATCCAAAAGGTATTAGTTGACTATTGTAATTGGTATCACTAATGGAATAGATGGTCTCTCTAAAAAACACATCCAAAGGTATTAGTTGACTATTGTAATTGGTATCACTAATGGAATGTGGTCTCTAAAAAACACATCCAAAAGGTATTAGTTGACTATTGTAATCGGTATCACTAATGGAATGTAGTCTCTCTCGTAAACACATCCAAAGGTATTAGTTGACTATTGTAATTGGTATCACTAATGGAATGTGGTCTCTCGTAAAAACACATCCAAAAAGGTATTAGTTGACTATTGTAATTGGTATCACTAATGGAATGGTCTCTAAATAAACACATCCAAAGGTATTAGTTGACTATTGTAATCGGTATCACTAATGGAATGTAGTCTCTCTAAAAAACACATCCAAAGGTATTAGTTGACTATTGTAATTGGTATCACTAATGGAATGTGGTCTCTCAAAAACACATCCAAAGGTATTAGTTGACTATTGTAATCGGTATCACTAATGGAATGTCGTCTCTAAAAAACATCCCAAAGGTATTAGTTGACTATTGTAATTGGTATCACTAATGGAATGATGGTCTCTAAATAAACACATCCAAAAGGTATTAGTTGACTATTGTAATCGGTATCACTAATGGAATGTGGTCTCTCTTAAAACACATCCAAAAAGGTATTAGTTGACTATTGTAATTGGTATCACTAATGGAATGTCGTCTCTAAATAAACACATCCAAAAGGTATTAGTTGACTATTGTAATTGGTATCACTAATGGAATGTGGTCTCTCTAAAAAACATCATCCAAAGGTATTAGTTGACTATTGTAATAAATATCACTAATGGGAATGTAATGTCTCTCTTAAACACATCCAAAGGTATTAGTTGACTATTGTAATTGGTATCACTAATGGAATGTGGTCTCTCTAAAGTAAAAAGGTATTAGTTGACTATCCAAATCGGTCACTATTAATGTTGACTATTAAACAATCCGGTATCACTTGAATGGAATGGTGGAATGGTCTCTCTCTAAATAAACACATCCAAAGGTATTAGTTGACTATTGTAATTGGTATCACTAATGGAATGTCTGGTCTCACATCCAAAGGTATTAGTTGACTATTGTAATTAATTATCACTAATGGAATCCAAAGGTATTAAACACATCACTATTGTATTAGTTGATATTGTAATGGTATCACTAATGGTAGATCTCTCTAAAAAACATCCAAAGGTATTAGTTGACTATTGTAATAATTATCACTAATGGAATGATGGTCTCTAAAAAACACATCCAAAGGTATTAGTTGACTATTGTAATCGGTATCACTAATGGAATGTGGTCTCTCTAAAAAACACATCCAAAGGTATTAGTTGACTATTGTAATTGGTATCACTAATGGAATGTCGTCTCTAAAAAACACATCCAAAGGTATTAGTTGACTATTATTATATTGGTATCATCACTAATGGAATGTATGGTCTCTCTATCGTAAACACATCCAAAGGTATTAGTTGACTATTGTAATTAGTATCACTAATGGAATGATGGTCTCTAAAAAAACATCCAAAGGTATTAGTTGACTATTGTAATTGGTATCACTAATGGAATGTGGTCTCTAAAAAACACATCCAAAGGTATTAGTTGACTATTGTAATTGGGTATCACTAATGGAATGTATGTCTCTAAATAAACACATCCAAAGGTATTAGTTGACTATTGTAATTGGTATCACTAATGGAATGTGGTCTCTCTAAAAAACACATCCAAAAGGTATTAGTTGACTATTGTAATTGGTATCACTAATGGAATGTGGTCTCTCTAAAAAAACACATCCAAAGGTATTAGTTGACTATTGTAATTGGTATATATCACTAATGGAATGTCATCTCTCTAAACAAACACATCCAAAAGGTATTAGTTGACTATTGTAATTGGTATCACTAATGGAATGTGGTCTCTAAATAAAAACATCCAAAGGTATTAGTTGACTATTGTAATTGGGTATCACTAATGGAATGTGGTCTCTAAATAAAACACATCCAAAGGTATTAGTTGATTATTGTAATTGGTATCACTAATGGAATGTAGATGGTCTCTAAATAAACACATCCAAAGGGTATTAGTTGACTATTGTAATTGGTATCACTAATGGAATAGATGGTCTCTCAATAAACACATCCAAAGGTATTAGTTGACTATTGTAAATCGGTATCACTAATGGAATGTGGTCTCTCTAAACACATCCAAAGGTATTAGTTGACTATTGTAATTGGTATCACTAATGGAATGATGGTCTCTCTAATAAAACACATCCAAAAGGTATTAGTTGACTATTGTAATCGGTATCACTAATGGAATGTAGTCTCTAATAAACACATCCAAAGGTATTAGTTGACTATTGTAATTGGTATCACTAATGGAATGTGGTCTCTAAAAAACACATCCAAAGGTATTAGTTGACTATTGTAATCGGTATCACTAATGGAATGATGGTCTCTCGTAAAAACACATCCAAAGGTATTAGTTGACTATTGTAAATCGGTATCACTAATGGAATGTGGTCTCTAAAAAACACATCCAAAGGTATTAGTTGACTATTGTAATTAATTGTATCACTAATGGAATGTAGTCTCTCTCGTAAACACATCCAAAGGTATTAGTTGACTATTGTAATTGGTATCACTAATGGAATGTGGTCTCTCTAAATAAACACATCCAAAGGTATTAGTTGACTATTGTAATTGTATCACTAATGGAATGTGGTCTCTCTAAAAACACATCCAAAGGTATTAGTTGACTATTGTAATTGGTATCACTAATGGAATGTGGTCTCTAAATAAACACATCCAAAGGTATTAGTTGACTATTGTAATCGGTATCACTAATGGAATGTATGGTCTCTCGTAAACACATCCAAAGGTATTAGTTGACTATTGTAATTGGTATCACTAATGGAATGTGGTCTCTAAATAAACACATCCAAAAGGTATTAGTTGACTATTTTAATTGGTATCACTAATGGAATAGATGGTCTCTCGTAAAACACATCCAAAGGTATTAGTTGACTATTGTAATTGGTATCACTAATGGAATGTAGGTCTCTCGTAAACACATCCAAAGGTATTATTTGACTATTATTGTAATTGGTATCACTAATGGAATGTAGTCTCTCTAAAAAACACATCCAAAGGTATTAGTTGACTATTGTAATTGGTATCACTAATGGAATAATGGTCTCTCTAAAAACACATCCAAAGGTATTAGTTGACTATTGTAATCGGTATCACTAATGGAATGTCGTCTCTAAATAAACACATCCAAAGGTATTAGTTGACTATTGTAATTGGTATCACTAATGGAATGATGGTCTCTAAATAAACACATCCAAAGGTATTAGTTGACTATTGTAATTGGTATCACTAATGGAATGTAGTCTCTAAAACACATCCAAAAGGTATTAGTTGACTATTGTAATTGGTATCACTAATGGAATGGTCTCTAAAAACACATCCAAAGGTATTAGTTGACTATTGTAATCGGTATCACTAATGGAATGTAATCTCTCGTAAACACATCCAAAATTAGTATTAGTTGACTATTGTAATTGGTATCACTAATGGAATGTGGTCTCTCTCTATAAAAAACACATCCAAAGGTATTAGTTGACTATTGTAATTGGTATCACTAATGGAATGTGGTCTCTCTCTCGTAACACATCCAAAGGTATTAGTTGACTATTGTAATTGGTATCACTAATGGAATGTAGATGTCTCTCTAAATAAACACATCCAAAGGTATTAGTTGACTATTGTAATTAGTATCACTAATGGAATGTGGTCTCTAAAAAAACACATCCAAAGGTATTAGTTGACTATTGTAATTGTATCACTAATGGAATGTGGTCTCTCTAAACACATCCAAAGGTATTAGTTGACTATTGTAATCGGTATCACTAATGGAATGGTCTCTCTTAAACACATCCAAAGGTATTAGTTGACTATTGTAATTGGTATCACTAATGGAATGATGGTCTCTAAAAACACATCCAAAGGTATTAGTTGACTATTGTAATCGGTATCATCAATGGAATGTCATCTCTCGTAAACACATCCAAAGGTATTAGTTGACTATTGTAATTGGTATCACTAATGGAATGTCTCTCTCGTAAACACATCCAAAGGTATTAGTTGACTATTGTAATTGGTATCACTAATGGAATGTGGTCTCTCTTAAACACATCCAAAGGTATTAGTTGACTATTGTAATCGGTATCACTAATGGAATGTCGGTCTCTCAAATAAACACATCCAAAGGTATTAGTTGACTATTGTAATTGGTATCACTAATGGAATGTGGTCTCTAAATAAACACATCCAAAGGTATTAGTTGACTATTGTAATTGGTATCACTAATGGAATGTGGTCTCTCGTAAACACATCCAAAGGTATTAGTTGACTATTGTAATCGGTATCACTAATGGAATGTGGTCTCTCTTAAACACATCCAAAGGTATTAGTTGACTATTGTAATTGGTATCACTAATGGAATATGGTCTCTAAAAAAAACACATCCAAAGGTATTAGTTGACTATTGTAAATTAATATCACTAATGGAATGTGGTCTCTCTCGTAAACACATCCAAAGGTATTAGTTGACTATTGTAATTGGTATCACTAATGAATAGATGGTCTCTAAATAAACACATCCAAAGGTATTAGTTGACTATTGTAATTGGTATCACTAATGGAATGTGGTCTCTAAATAAACACATCCAAAGGTATTAGTTGACTATTGTAATCGGTATCACTAATGGAATGTCGTCTCTCTAAACAAAAACACATCCAAAGGTATTAGTTGACTATTGTAATTGGTATCACTAATGGAATGTTGGTCTCTCTAGTAAACACATCCAAAGGTATTAGTTGACTATTGTAATTGGTATCACTAATGGAATGTGGTCTCTAAATAAACACATCCAAAAGGTATTAGTTGACTATTGTAATCGGTATCACTAATGGAATGTGGTCTCTAAATAAACACATCCAAAGGTATTATTAGTTGACTATTGTAATTGTATCACTAATGGAATGTGGTCTCTCTAAAAACACATCCAAAGGTATTAGTTGACTATTGTAATCGGTATCACTAATGGAATGTGGTCTCTCGTAAACACATCCAAAGGTATTAGTTGACTATTGTAATTGGTATCACTAATGGAATGTGGTCTCTCGTAAACACATCCAAAGGTATTAGTTGACTATTGTAATCGGTATCACTAATGGAATGGTCTCTCTCGTAAACACATCCAAAGTATTAGTTGACTATTGTAATTGGTATCACTAATGGAATGTGGTCTCTCTAAAAAACACATCCAAAGGTATTAGTTGACTATTGTAATTGGTATCACTAATGGAATGGTAGATCTCTCTAAATAAAACACATCCAAAGGTATTAGTTGACTATTGTAATTGGTATCACTAATGGAATGTGGTCTCTAAATAAACACATCCAAAGGTATTAGTTGACTATTGTAATTGGTATCACTAATGGAATGTGGTCTCT
Organism: Stenogyne calaminthoides; assembly: GCA_037126765.1. NCBI lineage: Eukaryota > Viridiplantae > Streptophyta > Magnoliopsida > Lamiales > Lamiaceae > Stenogyne > Stenogyne calaminthoides. The sequence continues at coordinate 11,473,265 of JBBCBC010000015.1, forward strand.
AAATAAACACATCCAAAGGTATTAGTTGACTATTGTAATTGGTATCACTAATGGAATGTGGTCTCTCGTAAAACACATCCAAAGGTATTAGTTGACTATTGTAATTGGTATCACTAATGGAATGTGGTCTCTCTAAAAACACATCCAAAGGTATTAGTTGACTATTGTAATTCGTATCACTAATGGAATGTCATCTCTAAAAACACATCCAAAGGTATTAGTTGACTATTATTGTAATTGGTATCACTAATGGAATGTAGTCTCTCGTAAACACATCCAAAGGTATTAGTTGACTATTGTAATTGGTATCACTAATGGAATGTGGTCTCTCTCTAAAAACACATCCAAATTAGTTATTAGTTGACTATTGTAATTGGTATCACTAATGGAATGTAGTCTCTCGTAAAAACATCCAAAGGTATTAGTTGACTATTGTAATTGGTATCACTAATGGAATGTCGGTCTCTCGTAAAAAAACACATCCAAAGGTATTAGTTGACTATTATAATTTGTATCACTAATGGAATGGTCTCTCTAAAAACACATCCAAAGGTATTAGTTTGACTATTGTAATTGGTATCACTAATGGAATGTGGTCTCTCAAATAAACACATCCAAAGGTATTAGTTGACTATTGTAATTGGTATCACTAATGGAATGATGGTCTCTCTAAAAACACATCCAAAAGTATTAGTTGACTATTGTAATTGGTATCACTAATGGAATGTAGTCTCTCTAAACACATCCAAAAGGTATTAGTTGACTATTGTAATTGGTATCATCTTAATGGTAGATGGTCTCTAAATAAACACATCCAAAGGTATTAGTTGACTATTGTAATCGGTATCACTAATGGAATGTGGTCTCTCGTAAACACATCCAAAGGTATTAGTTGACTATTGTAATTGGTATCACTAATGGAATGTGGTCTCTAAATAAAAACACATCCAAAGGTATTAGTTGACTATTGTAATTGGTATCACTAATGGAATGTGGTCTCTCTAAAAACACATCCAAAGGTATTAGTTGACTATTGTAATTGGTATCACTAATGGAATGTATGGTCTCTAAATAAACACATCCAAAGGTATTAGTTGACTATTGTAATTGGTATCACTAATGGAATGATGGTCTCTCGTAAACACATCCAAAGGTATTAGTTGACTATTGTAATCGGTATCACTAATGGAATGTGGTCTCTAAATAAACACATCCAAAAGTATTAGTTGACTATTGTAATTGGTATCACTAATGGAATGTGGTCTCTAAATAAAAACACATCCAAAGGTATTAGTTGACTATTGTAATTGGTATCACTAATGGAATGTGGTCTCTCTAAATAAACACATCCAAAGGTATTAGTTGACTATTGTAATTGGTATCACTAATGGAATGTGGTCTCTCTAAAAACACATCCAAAAGGTATTAGTTGACTATTGTAATCGGTATCACTAATGGAATGTGGTCTCTAAAAAAAACACATCCAAAGGTATTAGTTGACTATTATTATAATTGGTATCACTAATGGAATGTGGTCTCTAAATAAACACATCCAAAGGTATTAGTTGACTATTGTAATTGGTATCACTAATGGAATGATGGTCTCTAAAAACACATCCAAAGGTATTAGTTGACTATTGTAATCGGTATCACTAATGGAATGTGGTCTCTAAAAAAACATCCAAAAGGTATTAGTTGACTATTGTAATTGGTATCACTAATGGAATGTGGTCTCTCGTAAACACATCCAAAGGTATTAGTTGACTATTGTAATTGGTATCACTAATGGAATGATGGTCTCTAAATAAACACATCCAAAGGTATTAGTTGACTATTGTAATCGGTATCACTAATGGAATGTGGTCTCTCGTAAACACATCCAAAGGTATTAGTTGACTATTGTAATTAATATCACTAATGGAATGTCGTCTCTCTAAAAACACATCCAAAGGTATTAGTTGACTATTGTAATTGGTATCACTAATGGAATGTAAGTCTCTAAAAAACACATCCAAAGGTATTAGTTGACTATTGTAATTAGTATCACTAATGGAATGTGGTCTCTCGTAAACACACATCCAAAGGTATTAGTTGACTATTGTAATCGGTATCACTAATGGAATGTGGTCTCTAAAAACACATCCAAAAGGTATTAGTTGACTATTGTAATTGGTATCACTAATGGAATGTGGTCTCTCGTAAACACATCCAAAGGTATTAGTTGACTATTGTAATTAATATCACTAATGGAATGTCATCTCTCTAAACACATCCAAAGGTATTAGTTGACTATTGTAATTGTATCACTAATGGAATGATGGTCTCTCGTAAACACATCCAAAGGTATTAGTTGACTATTGTAATCGGTATCACTAATGGAATGTCGTCTCTCTCGTAAAACACATCCAAAGGTATTAGTTGACTATTGTAATTGGGTATCACTAATGGAATGTGGTCTCTAAATAAACACATCCAAAGGTATTAGTTGACTATTGTAATCGGTATCATCTAATGGAATGTGGTCTCTCGTAAACACATCCAAAGGTATTAGTTGACTATTGTAATTGGTATCACTAATGGAATGTGGTCTCTCAAATGTAAACACATCCAAAGGTATTAGTTGACTATTGTAATTGGTATCACTAATGGAATGTGGTCTCTCTAAAAACACATCCAAAGGTATTAGTTGACTATTGTAATTGGTATCACTAATGGAATGTGGTCTCTAAATAAACACATCCAAAGGTATTAGTTGACTATTGTAATTGGTATCACTAATGGAATGTGGTCTCTCTCTAAACACATCATCAAAAGGTATTAGTTGACTATTGTAATCGGTATCACTAATGGAATGTATGGTCTCTCAAATAAACACATCCAAAAGGTATTAGTTGACTATTATAATTGGTATCACTAATGGAATGTGTCTCTCTAAAAACACATCCAAAGGTATTAGTTGACTATTGTAATTGGTATCACTAATGGAATGTATGTCTCTCTAAAAAACACATCCAAGGTATTAGTTGACTATTGTAATTGGTATCACTAATGGAATGTGGTCTCTAAATAAACACATCCAAAGGTATTAGTTGACTATTGTAATTGGTATCACTAATGGAATGTGGTCTCTCGTAAACACATCCAAAGGTATTAGTTGACTATTGTAATCGGTATCACTAATGGAATGTGGTCTCTCTAAAAAACACATCCAAAGGTATTAGTTGACTATTGTAATTGGTATCACTAATGGAATGTAATGTCTCTCGTAAACACATCCAAATTAGTTGACTATTAGTTGACTATTGTATCCAAAGGTATTAGTTATCATTGTAATCAATCACTAATGGAATGTGGTCTCTCTTAAACACATCCAAAGGTATTAGTTGACTATTGTAATCGGTATCACTAATGGAATGTCGTCTCTAAAAAACACATCCAAAGGTATTAGTTGACTATTGTAATTGGTATCACTAATGGAATGTATGGTCTCTCGTAAAACACATCCAAAGGTATTAGTTGACTATTGTAATTGGTATCATCACTAATGGAATGATGGTCTCTCTTAAAACACATCCAAAGGTATTAGTTGACTATTGTAATTATCACTAATGGAATGGTCTCTAAATAAACACATCCAAAGGTATTAGTTGACTATTGTAATTGGTATCACTAATGGAATGTGGTCTCTCCAATAAACACATCCAAAGGTATTAGTTGACTATTGTAATCGGTATCACTAATGGAATGTGGTCTCTCTCGTAAACACATCATCCAAATATTAGTTGACTATTGTAATTGGTATCACTAATGGAATGATGGTCTCTCGTAAAACACATCCAAAAGGTATTAGTTGACTATTGTAATTGGTATCACTAATGGAATGTCGTCTCTCTAAACACATCCAAAGGTATTAGTTGACTATTGTAATTGGTATCACTAATGGAATGTAGTCTCTCTAAATGTAAACACATCCAAAGGTATTAGTTGACTATTTGTAATTGGTATCACTAATGGAATGTGGTCTCTAAATAAACACATCCAAAGGTATTAGTTGAATTATTATTGTAATTGGTATCACTAATGGAATGTCATCTCTAAAAAAACACATCCAAAGGTATTAGTTGACTATTGTAATTGGTATCACTAATGGAATGTAGATCTCTAAAACACATCCAAAGGTATTAGTTGACTATTGTAATCATTGGTCTAAATGGTAGATGGTCTCTCTCTAAAAAACATCCCAAAGGTATTAGTTGACTATTGTAATTGGTATCACTAATGGAATGTGTCTCTCTCTCTAAAACACATCCAAAGGTATTAGTTGACTATTGTAATTGGTATCACTAATGGAATGTGGTCTCTAAATAAACACATCCAAAGGTATTAGTTGACTATTGTAATTGGTATCACTAATGGAATGGTCTCTCTAAAAAACACATCCAAAAGGTATTAGTTGACTATTGTAATTGGTATCACTAATGGAATGTGGTCTCTCGTAAACACATCCAAAGTATTAGTTATTATTTGAATGACTATTGTAATGGTATCACACTGGAAGGAATGTTTGTCTCTCGTAAAACACATCCAAAAGGTATTAGTTGACTATTATTAATTCGGTATCACTAATGGAATGTCATCTCTCGTAAACACATCCAAAGGTATTAGTTGACTATTGTAATTGGTATCACTAATGGAATGGTCTCTCTAAAAACACATCCAAAGGTATTAGTTGACTATTGTAATCGGTATCACTAATGGAATGTGGTCTCTCGTAAACACATCCAAAGGTATTAGTTGACTATTGTAATTGGTATCACTAATGGAATGTCGGTCTCTAAAAAACACATCCAAAGGTATTAGTTGACTATTGTAATCGGTATCACTAATGGAATGTATGGTCTCTCTAAACACATCCAAAAGGTATTAGTTGACTATTGTAATTGGTATCACTAATGGAATGTGGTCTCTCTAAAAAACACATCCAAAGGTATTAGTTGACTATTGTAATTGGGTATCACTAATGGAATGATGGTCTCTAAATAAACACATCCAAAGGTATTAGTTGACTATTGTAATTGGTATCACTAATGGAATGTCGTCTCTCTAAAAACACATCCAAAAGGTATTAGTTGACTATTGTAATCGGTATCACTAATGGAATGATGGTCTCTCGTAAAACACATCCAAAGGTATTAGTTGACTATTGTAATTGGTATCACTAATGGAATAGATGGTCTCTCTAAACAAACATCCAAAGGTATTAGTTGACTATTGTAATCGGTATCACTAATGGAATGTGGTCTCTCTCGTAAACACATCCAAAAGGTATTAGTTGACTATTGTAATTGGTATCACTAATGGAATGGTCTCTCGTAAACACATCCAAAGGTATTAGTTGACTATTGTAATCGGTATCACTAATGGAATGTATGGTCTCTCTCGTAAAAACATCCAAAGGTATTAGTTGACTATTGTAATTGGTATCACTAATGGAATGTGGTCTCTAAAAAAACACATCCAAAGGTATTAGTTGACTATTGTAATTGGGTATCACTAATGGAATGTATGGTCTCTAAAACACATCCAAAGGTATTAGTTGACTATTGTAATTGGTATCACTAATGGAATGAATGGTCTCTCTAAACACATCCAAAGGTATTATTAGTTGACTATTGTAATTGGTATCACTAATGGAATGTGGTCTCTCTCGTAAACACATCAAAGGTATTAGTTGATTATTGTAATATCGTATCACTAATGGAATGTGGTCTCTATTAAAAACACATCCAAAGGTATTAGTTGACTATTGTAATTGGTATCACTAATGGAATGTGGTCTCTAGTAAACACATCCAAAAGTATTAGTTGACTATTTGTAATTATCACTAATGGAATGTAGGTCTCTAAAAACACATCCAAAAGGTATTAGTTGACTATTGTAATTGGTATCACTAATGGAATGTGGTCTCTCGTAAACACATCCAAAGTATTAGTTGACTATTGTAATCGGTATCACTAATGGAATGTGGTCTCTCTAAGTAAACACATCCAAGGTATTAGTTGACTATTGTAATTGGTATCACTAATGGAATGTGGTCTCTCTTAAAAACACATCCAAAGGTATTAGTTGACTATTGTAATTGGTATCACTAATGGAATGTGGTCTCTCGTAAACACATCCAAAAGTATTATTAGTTGACTATTGTAATTGGTATCACTAATGGAATGGAATGTCTCTCTCTCGTAAACACATCCAAAGGTATTAGTTGACTATTGTAATGTCGGTATCACTAATGGAATGTAGTCTCTAAATAAACACATCCAAAGGTATTAGTTGACTATTTAATAATTGTATCACTAATGGAATGTGGTCTCTAAAAACACATCCAAAGGTATTAGTTGACTATTGTAATTGGTATCACTAATGGAATAGATGGTCTCTATAAAACATCCCAAAGGTATTAGTTGACTATTGTAATTGGTATCACTAATGGAATGTGGTCTCTCGTAAACACATCCAAAGGTATTAGTTGACTATTGTAATTGGTATCACTAATGGAATGTGGTCTCTAAATAAACACATCCAAAAGGTATTAGTTGACTATTGTAATTGGTATCACTAATGGAATGTGGTCTCTAAAAAACACATCCAAAGGTATTAGTTGACTATTATAATTCGGTATCACTAATGGAATGTCGTCTCTAAAAAACACATCCAAAGGTATTAGTTGACTATTGTAATTGGTATCACTAATGGAATGTGGTCTCTCTAAAACACATCCAAAGGTATTAGTTGACTATTTGTAATTGGTATCACTAATGGAATGGTCTCTAAAACAAACACATCCAAAGGTATTAGTTGACTATTGTAATCGGTATCACTAATGGATGTGGTCTCTCTAAAAAAACACATCCAAAAAGGTATTAGTTGACTATTGTAATCGGTATCACTAATGGAATGTGGTCTCTCTAAATAAACACATCCAAAGGTATTAGTTGACTATTGTAATCGGTATCACTAATGGAATGTCGTCTCTAAAAAACATCCCAAAGGTATTAGTTGACTATTGTAATTGGTATCACTAATGGAATGATGGTCTCTCGTAAACACATCCAAAGGTATTAGTTGACTATTGTAATCGGTATCACTAATGGAATGTCATCTCTCTAAAAACACATCCAAAGGTATTAGTTGACTATTGTAATCGGTATCACTAATGGAATGTGGTCTCTAAATAAACACATCCAAAAGGTATTAGTTGACTATTGTAATTGGTATCACTAATGGAATGTGGTCTCTCGTAAACACATCCAAAGGTATTAGTTGACTATTGTAATTGGTATCACTAATGGAATGTCTCTCTAAAAACACATCCAAAGGTATTAGTTGACTATTGTAATTGGTATCACTAATGGAATGGTCTCTCTCGTAAAACACATCCAAAGTATTAGTTGACTATTGTAATCGGTATCACTAATGGAATGTGGTCTCTAAATAAACACATCCAAAGGTATTAGTTGACTATTGTAATTGTATCACTAATGGAATGTAGTCTCTAAATAAACACATCCAAAAGGTATTAGTTGACTATTGTAATTGGTATCACTAATGGAATGTAGGTCTCTCGTAAACACATCCAAAAAGGTATTAGTTGACTATTGTAATTGGTATCACTAATGGAATGTGGTCTCTCGTAAACACATCCAAAGGTATTAGTTGACTATTGTAATTAGTATCACTAATGGAATGTGGTCTCTAAAAAACACATCCAAAGGTATTAGTTGACTATTGTAATTGGTATCACTAATGGAATGTGGTCTCTAAATAAACACATCCAAAGGTATTAGTTGACTATTGTAATTGGTATCCACTAATGGAATGTGGTCTCTCGTAAACACATCCAAAAGGTATTAGTTGACTATTGTAATCGGTATCACTAATGGAATGTAGTCTCTAAATAAACACATCCAAAGGTATTAGTTGACTATTGTAATTGGTATCACTAATGGAATGTTGTCTCTAAATAAACACATCCAAAGGTATTAGTTGACTATTGTAATTGGTATCACTAATGGAATGGTCTCTCTTAAACACATCCAAAGGTATTAGTTGACTATTGTAATCGGTATCACTAATGGAATGTAGTCTCTCGTAAAACACATCCAAAAAGTATTTAGTTGACTATTGTAATTGGTATCACTAATGGAATGTAGATCTCTCTAAAAACACATCCAAAGGTATTAGTTGACTATTGTAATTCGGTATCACTAATGGAATGTCATCTCTAAATAAACACATCCAAAGGTATTAGTTGACTATTGTAATTGGTATCACTAATGGAATGTGGTCTCTAAAAAACACATCCAAAGGTATTAGTTGACTATTGTAATTGGTATCACTAATGGAATGTCGTCTCTCTAAACACATCCAAAGGTATTAGTTGACTATTGTAATCGGTATCACTAATGGAATGTCGTCTCTCTAAAAAAAACATCCAAAAGGTATTAGTTGACTATTGTAATTGGTATCACTAATGGAGATGGTCTCTCTCTAAAAAAATCCAAAGGTATTAGTTGACTATTGTAATCGGTATCACTAATGGAATGTGGTCTCTCTCTTAAACACATCCAAAGGTATTAGTTGACTATTGTAATTGGTATCACTAATGGAATGTATGGTCTCTAAATAAACACATCCAAAGGTATTAGTTGACTATTGTAATTGGTATCACTAATGGAATGTCTCTCTCTCGTAAACACATCCAAAAGGTATTAGTTGACTATTGTAATCGGTATCACTAATGGAATGTCTCTCTCTAAGTAAACACATCCAAAAAGGTATTAGTTGACTATTGTAATTGGTATCACTAATGGAAGATGGTCTCTCGTAAACATCCAAAGTATTAGTTGACTATTGTAATTGGTATCACTAATGGAATGTGGTCTCTCGTAAACACACATCCAAAGGTATTTAGTTGACTATTGTAATTGGTATCACTAATGGAATGTGGTCTCTAAATAAAACACATCCAAAGGTATTAGTTGACTATTGTAATTGGTATCACTAATGGAATGTGGTCTCTCTTAAAACACATCCAAAGGTATTAGTTGACTATTGTAATTGTATCACTAATGGAATGTCGTCTCTCTCGTAAACACATCCAAAGGTATTAGTTGACTATTGTAATTGTATCCTTAATGGAATGTCATCTCTCGTAAACACATCCAAAGGTATTAGTTGACTATTGTAATTGGTATCACTAATGGAATGGTCTCTCAAAAACACATCCAAAGGTATTAGTTGACTATTGTAATCGGTATCACTAATGGAATGTGTCTCTCGTAAACACATCCAAAGGTATTAGTTGACTATTGTAATTGGTATCACTAATGGAATGATGGTCTCTAAATAAACACATCCAAAGGTATTAGTTGACTATTGTAATTATTATCACTAATGGAATAGATGGTCTCTCGTAAACACATCCAAAGGTATTAGTTGACTATTGTAATTGGTATCACTAATGGAATGTGGTCTCTCTTAAAACACATCCAAAAATTATTAGTTGACTATTGTAATTGGTATCACTAATGGAATGATGGTCTCTAAATAAACACATCCAAAGGTATTAGTTGACTATTGTAATTGGTATCACTAATGGAATGTGGTCTCTCGTAAACACATCCAAAAGTTATTAGTTGACTATTGTAATTGGTATCACTAATGGAATGTGGTCTCTAAAAAAACACATCCAAAGGTATTAGTTGACTATTGTAATTGGTATCACTAATGGAATGTCATCTCTAAAAAAAACACATCCAAAAGGTATTAGTTGACTATTGTAATTGGTATCACTAATGGAATGTCATCTCTCTAAAAACACATCCAAAGGTATTAGTTGACTATTGTAATCGGTATCACTAATGGAATGTCGTCTCTCTCTAAAAAACACATCCAAAAGGTATTAGTTGACTATTGTAATCGGTATCACTAATGGAATGTCGTCTCTTAAACAAACACATCCAAAGGTATTAGTTGACTATTGTAATTGGTATCACTAATGGAATGTGGTCTCTCATAAAAAACATCCAAAGGTATTAGTTGACTATTGTAATCGGTATCACTAATGGAATGTGGTCTCTCTCTAAACACATCCAAAGGTATTAGTTGACTATTGTAATTGGTATCACTAATGGAATGTGGTCTCTCGTAAAACACATCCAAAGGTATTAGTTGACTATTGTAATTCGTATCACTAATGGAATGTCATCTCTAAATAAACACATCCAAAGGTATTAGTTGACTATTGTAATTAGTATCACTAATGGAATGATGGTCTCTCTAAAAAACACATCCAAAGGTATTAGTTGACTATTGTAATTAGGTATCACTAATGGAATGTGGTCTCTAAAAAAACACATCCAAAAAGTATTAGTTGACTATTGTAATTGGTATCACTAATGGAATGTGGTCTCTCGTAAACACATCCAAAGGTATTAGTTGACTATTGTAATTAATATCACTAATGGAATGTGGTCTCTCGTAAAACACATCCAAAGGTATTAGTTGACTATTGTAATTGGTATCACTAATGGAATGTGTCTCTCTCGTAAACACATCCAAAAGGTATTAGTTGACTATTGTAATTGGTATCACTAATGGAATGTATGGTCTCTAAATAAACACATCCAAAGGTATTAGTTGACTATTGTAATCGGTATCACTAATGGAATGTAGTCTCTCTAAAAAACACATCCAAAGGTATTAGTTGACTATTGTAATTGGTATCACTAATGGAATGTGGTCTCTCGTAAACACATCCAAAAGGTATTAGTTGACTATTGTAATTGGTATCACTAATGGAATGTCATCTCTCGTAAAACACATCCAAAGGTATTAGTTGACTATTGTAATTGGTATCACTAATGGAATGTCATCTCTAAATAAACACATCCAAAGGTATTAGTTGACTATTGTAATTGTATCACTAATGGAATGATGGTCTCTCAAAAACACATCCAAAGGTATTAGTTATTGATTATTGTAATTGGTATCACTAATGGAATGTGGTCTCTCTAAAAACACATCCAAAGGTATTAGTTGACTATTGTAATTGGTATCACTAATGGAATGGTCTCTAAATAAAACACATCCAAAGGTATTAGTTGACTATTATAATTGGTATCATCACTAATGGAATGTGGTCTCTCGTAAAACACATCCAAAAGGTATTAGTTGACTATTGTAATTGGTATCACTTAATGGAATGTGGTCTCTCGTAAAACACATCCAAAGGTATTAGTTGACTATTGTAATTGGTATCACTAATGGAATGTGGTCTCTCTTAAAACACATCCAAAGGTATTAGTTGACTATTGTAATTGGTATCACTAATGGAATGTATGGTCTCTCGTAAACACATCCAAAGGTATTAGTTGACTATTGTAATTGGTATCACTAATGGAATGTCATCTCTAAATAAACACATCCAAAGGTATTAGTTGACTATTGTAATTGGTATCACTAATGGAATGTGGTCTCTCGTAAACACATCCAAAGGTATTAGTTGACTATTGTAATTGGTATCACTAATGGAATGTGGTCTCTCTTAAACACATCCAAAGGTATTAGTTGACTATTGTAATTGGTATCACTAATGGAATGTGGTCTCTCAAAAAACACATCCAAAGGTATTAGTTGATTATTGTAATCGGTATCACTAATGGAATGTCATGGTCTCTAAAACACATCCAAAGGTATTAGTTGACTATTGTAATTGGTATCACTAATGGAATGTGGTCTCTAAAAAACACATCCAAAGGTATTAGTTGACTATTGTAATTGGTATCACTAATGGTATGATGGTCTCTCTTAAACACATCCAAGGTATTAGTTGACTATTGTAATCGGTATCTAATGGAATGGATGGTCTCTCTAAATAAAAACACATCCAAAAAAGTATTAGTTGACTATTGTAATTGGTATCACTAATGGAATGTAGTCTCTCGTAAACACATCCAAAGGTATTAGTTGACTATTGTAATTGGTATCACTAATGGAATATCGGTCTCTAAAAAACACATCCAAAGGTATTAGTTGACTATTGTAATTGGTATCACTAATGGAATGGAATGGTCTCTCTAAAAACACATCCAAAGGTATTAGTTGACTATTGTAATTGGTATCACTAATGGAATGTGGTCTCTAAAAAACACATCCAAAGGTATTAGTTGACTATTGTAATTGGTATCACTAATGGAATGTAGTCTCTCTAAAAACACATCCAAAGGTATTAGTTGACTATTGTAATTGGTATCACTAATGGAATGTGGTCTCTCGTAAAACACATCCAAAGGTATTAGTTGACTATTGTAATTGGTATCATCACTAATGGAATGTAGGTCTCTCTATAAACACATCCAAAGGTATTAGTTGACTATTGTAATTGGTATCACTAATGGAATGTGGTCTCTAAAAAAACACATCCAAAAGGTATTAGTTGACTATTATTGTAATTGGTATCACTAATGGAATGTGGTCTCTCGTAAACACATCCAAAGGTATTAGTTGACTATTGTAATTCGGTATCACTAATGGAATGTGGTCTCTCGTAAACACATCCAAAGTATTAGTTGACTATTGTAATCGGTATCACTAATGGAATGTCATCTCTCTAAAACACATCCAAAAGGTATTAGTTGACTATTGTAATTGGTATCACTAATGGAATGTGGTCTCTCGTAAACACATCTAAAAGTATTAGTTGACTATTGTAATCGGTATCACTAATGGAATGTCGTCTCTCTCAAAAACACATCCAAAGGTATTAGTTGACTATTGTAATTTGGTATCACTAATGGAATGTTGTCTCTCTAAAACACATCCAAAGGTATTAGTTGACTATTGTAATTGGTATCACTAATGGAATGTGGTCTCTCTCTAAAAACATCCAAAGGTATTAGTTGACTATTGTAATTGGTATCACTAATGGAATGTCGGTCTCTCGTAAAACACATCCAAAGGTATTAGTTGACTATTGTAATTGGTATCACTAATGGAATGTCTCTCTCGTAAACACATCAAAAGTATTAGTTGACTATTTTAATTGGTATCACTAATGGAATGATGGTCTCTCTAAAACACATCCAAAGGTATTAGTTGACTATTGTAATTAATATCACTAATGGAATGTAGTCTCTCGTAAAACACATCCAAAAGGTATTAGTTGACTATTGTAATTGGTATCACTAATGGAATGTCATCTCTCGTAAACACATCCAAAGGTATTAGTTGACTATTGTAATTGGTATCACTAATGGAATGTGGTCTCTCGTAAAACACATCCAAAGGTATTAGTTGACTATTGTAATTGGTATCACTAATGGAATGTGGTCTCTCTCTAAAAAACACATCCAAAGGTATTAGTTGACTATTGTAATCGGTATCACTAATGGAATGGTCTCTCTAAAAAACACATCCAAAGGTATTAGTTGACTATTGTTGTAATTGGTATCACTAATGGAATGTAGTCTCTAAAAAACACATCCAATCCAAAGTATTAGTTGACTATTGTAATGAATGGTATCACTAATGGATGATGTCATCTCTGGAATGTCTCTTAAACACATCCAAAGGTATTAGTTGACTATTGTAATTGGTATCACTAATGGAATGTCTCTCTAAAACACATCCAAAGGTATTAGTTGACTATTGTAATTGGTATCACTAATGGAATGGATGGTCTCTAAAAACACATCCAAAGGTATTAGTTGACTATTGTAATTGGTATCACTAATGGAATGTGGTCTCTCTAAAAACACATCCAAAGGTATTAGTTGACTATTGTAATTGGTATCACTAATGGAATGTGGTCTCTCTCTAAAACACATCCAAAGGTATTAGTTGACTATTGTAATTGGTATCACTAATGGAATGGTCTCTCTCTCGTAAACACATCCAAAAAGGTATTAGTTGACTATTGTTGTAATTTGGTATCACTAATGGAATGTGGTCTCTCTAAAAAACACATCCAAAGGTATTAGTTGACTATTGTAATTTGGTATCACTAATGGAATGTCATCTCTCTCTAAACACATCCAAAAAGGTATTAGTTGACTATTGTAATTAATCGTCATCTAATGGTAGATGGTCTCTCAAAAAAACATCAAAAGTATTATTAGTTGACTATTGTAATTGGTATCACTAATGGAATAATGGTCTCTCGTAAAAACATCCAAAATATTAGTTGACTATTAGTTGACTATAATTGGTATCACTAATGGAATGTATGGTCTCTCGTAAACACATCCAAAGGTATTAGTTGACTATTGTAATTGGTATCACTAATGGAATGTTGGTCTCTCGTAAACACATCCAAAGGTATTAGTTGACTATTGTAATTGGTATCACTAATGGAATGTCATCTCTCGTAAACACATCCAAAGGTATTAGTTGACTATTGTAATTGGTATCACTAATGGAATGTGGTCTCTAAATAAACACATCCAAAAGTATTAGTTGACTATTGTAATTGGTATCACTAATGGAATGTGGTCTCTCTCTAAAAACACATCCAAAGGTATTAGTTGACTATTGTAATTGGTATCACTAATGGAATGTATCTCTCTCAAAAACACATCCAAAGGTATTAGTTGACTATTGTAATTGGTATCACTAATGGAATGTATCTCATCCAAAAACACATCCAAAGGTATTAGTTGAAAGGTTTAGTTGTAATTGTAATCGGTATCACTAATGGAATGTCTCTCTATAAACACATCCAAAAGGTATTAGTTGACTATTGTAATTGGTATCACTAATGGAATGTATCTCTCTCAAAAAAACATCCAAAAGGTATTAGTTGACTATTGTAATTGGTATCACTAATGGAATGTGGTCTCTCAAAACACATCCAAAAGGTATTAGTTGACTATTGTAATTGGTATCACTAATGGAATGTGGTCTCTAAAAAACACATCCAAAGGTATTAGTTGACTATTGTAATTGGTATCACTAATGGAATGTAGTCTCTAAATAAACACATCCAAAGGTATTAGTTGACTATTGTAATTGGTATCACTAATGGAATGTAGTCTCTCGTAAACACATCCAAAGGTATTAGTTGACTATTGTAATTGTATCACTAATGGAATGTGGTCTCTCTAATAAACACATCCAAAGGTATTAGTTGACTATTGTAATTGGTATCACTAATGGAATGTGGTCTCTCGTAAACACATCCAAAGGTATTAGTTGACTATTGTAATTGGTATCACTAATGGTATGATGGTCTCTCTAAAAACACATCCAAAAGGTATTAGTTGACTATTGTAATTAATTATCACTAATGGAATGATGTCGTCTCTAAAAAACACATCCAAAGGTATTAGTTGACTATTGTAATTGGTATCACTAATGGAATGTGGTCTCTCGTAAACACATCCAAAGGTATTAGTTGACTATTGTAATTGGTATCACTAATGGAATGTGGTCTCTCGTAAACACATCCAAAGGTATTAGTTGACTATTGTAATTGGTATCACTAATGGAATGTGGTCTCTCTCGTAAACACATCCAAAGGTATTAGTTGACTATTGTAATTATGGTATCACTAATGGAATGTGGTCTCTAAAAACACATCCAAAGGTATTAGTTGACTATTGTAATTGGGTATCACTAATGGAATGTGGTCTCTCGTAAAACACATCCAAAGGTATTAGTTGACTATTGTAATTGGTATCACTAATGGAATGTGGTCTCTCTAAAAAACACATCCAAAAGGTATTAGTTGACTATTGTAATTGGTATCACTAATGGAATGTAATCTCTAAAAAACACATCCAAAGTATTAGTTGACTATTGTAATTAATTATCACTAATGGAATGTCGTCTCTCTCTAAAAAACACATCCAAAGGTATTAGTTGACTATTGTAATTGGTATCACTAATGGAATGTCGTCTCTAAAAAACACATCCAAAGGTATTAGTTGACTATTGTAATCGGTATCACTAATGGAATGTCGTCTCTCAAACAACACATCCAAAAGGTATTAGTTGACTATTGTAATTTGTATCACTAATGGAATGTCTCTCTCGTAAACACATCCAAAGGTATTAGTTGACTATTGTAATTGGTATCACTAATGGAATGTGGTCTCTCAAAACACATCCAAAGGTATTAGTTGACTATTGTAATTGGTATCACTAATGGAATGTGGTCTCTAAAAAACACATCCAAAGGTATTAGTTGACTATTGTAATTTGGGTATCACTAATGGAATGGTCTCTCTTAAAACACATCCAAAGGTATTAGTTGACTATTGTAATTGGTATCACTAATGGAATGTCATCTCTCTCTAAAACACATCCAAAGGTATTAGTTGACTATTGTAATTGGTATCACTAATGGAATGTTGGTCTCTAAAAAACACATCCAAAGGTATTAGTTGACTATTGTAATTGGTATCACTAATGGAATGTGGTCTCTCTAAAAACACATCCAAAGGTATTAGTTGACTATTGTAATTCGGTATCACTAATGGAATGTCGTCTCTCTAAAAACATCCAAAGGTATTAGTTGACTATTGTAATTGGTATCACTAATGGAATGATGGTCTCTCATAAAACACATCCAAAGGTTATTAGTTGACTATTGTAATTGGTATCACTAATGGAATGTCATCTCTAAAAACACATCCAAAGGTATTAGTTGACTATTGTAATTGGTATCACTAATGGAATGTGGTCTCTCGTAAACACATCCAAAGGTATTAGTTGACTATTATTGTAATTGGTATCACTAATGGAATGTCTCTCTCAAAAACACATCCAAAGGTATTAGTTGACTATTATTGTAATTGGTATCACTAATGGAATGTAGTCTCTCTCTAAACACATCCAAAGGTATTTAGTTGACTATTGTAATTGGTATCACTAATGGAATGTGGTCTCTCTAAAAACACATCCAAAGGTATTAGTTGACTATTGTAATCGGTATCACTAATGGAATGTAGTCTCTCTTAAAAACATCCAAAAAGGTATTAGTTGACTTATTGTAATTGGGTATCACTAATGGAATGTCTCTCTAAAAAACACATCCAAAGGTATTAGTTGACTATTGTAATTAATTATCACTAATGGAATGTGGTCTCTAAAAAACACATCCAAAGGTATTAGTTGACTATTGTAATTGGTATCACTAATGGAATGTCATCTCTCTCGTAAACACATCCAAAGGTATTAGTTGACTATTGTAATTGGTATCACTAATGGAATGGTCTCTCTAAAAAACACATCCAAAGGTATTAGTTGACTATTGTAATCGGTATCATCTAATGGAATGTGGTCTCTAAAAAACACATCCAAAGGTATTAGTTGACTATTGTAATTGGTATCACTAATGGGATGTCATCTCTCGTAAACACATCCAAAGGTATTAGTTGACTATTGTAATTGGTATCACTAATGGAATGTGGTCTCTCAAAACACATCCAAAGGTATTAGTTGATTATTGTAATTGGTATCACTAATGGAATGGTCTCTCTCTCGTAAACACATCCAAAGGTATTAGTTGACTATTGTAATTGGTATCACTAATGGAATGTAGTCTCTCGTAAAACACATCCAAAGGTATTAGTTGACTATTGTAATTGGTATCACTAATGGAATGGTCTCTCTCAAAAACACATCCAAAGGTATTAGTTGACTATTGTAATCGGTATCACTAATGGAATGTAGTCTCTCGTAAACACATCCAAAAGGTATTAGTTGACTATTGTAATTGGTATCACTAATGGAATGTGGTCTCTCTAAAAACATCCAAAAGGTATTAGTTGACTATTGTAATTGGTATCACTAATGGAATGTGGTCTCTCTTAAACACATCCAAAGGTATTAGTTGACTATTGTAATTGGTATCACTAATGGAATGTCTCTCTAATGTAAACACAAAAAAAAGGTATTAGTTGACTATTGTAATTAATTGGTATCACTAATGGAATGTGGTCTCTCTAAAACACATCCAAAGGTATTAGTTGACTATTGTAATTGGTATCACTAATGGAATGTCTCTCTCGTAAACACATCCAAAGGTATTAGTTGACTATTGTAATTGGGTATCACTAATGGAATGTGGTCTCTCGTAAACACATCCAAAGGTATTAGTTGACTATTGTAATCGGTATCACTAATGGAATGTGGTCTCTCTAAAAAACACATCCAAAGGTATTAGTTGACTATTGTAATTGGTATCACTAATGGAATGTCGGTCTCTCGTAAACACATCCAAAGGTATTAGTTGACTATTGTAATTGGTATCACTAATGGAATGTCGTCTCTCTTAAAAACACATCCAAAGGTATTAGTTGACTATTGTAATTGGTATCACTAATGGAATGTGGTCTCTCTAAACACATCCAAAGGTATTAGTTGACTATTGTAATTAATTGTATCACTAATGGAATGTAGTCTCTCTAAAAACACATCCAAAAGGTATTAGTTGACTATTGTAATTAGGTATCACTAATGGAATGTGGTCTCTAAAACAAAAAGGTATTACATCCAAAAATTTATTAGTTGACTATTGTAATCGGTATCACTAATGGAATGTCATCTCTCGTAAACACATCCAAAAGGTATTAGTTGACTATTGTAATTGGTATCACTAATGGAATGTTCTCTCTCTAAAAAACATCCAAAAGGTATTAGTTGACTATTGTAATTGGTATCACTAATGGAATGATGGTCTCTCTTAAAACACATCCAAAAGGTATTAGTTGACTATTGTAAATTGGTATCACTAATGGAATGTGGTCTCTCGTAAACACATCCAAAAGTATTAGTTGACTATTGTAATTTGGTATCACTAATGGAATGTGGTCTCTCTTAAACACATCCAAAAGGTATTAGTTGATTATTGTAATTGGTATCACTAATGGAATGTGGTCTCTAAATAAACACATCCAAAGGTTATTAGTTGACTATTGTAATTGGTATCACTAATGGAATGTAGATGTCTCTCTAAATAAACACATCCAAAGGTATTAGTTGACTATTGTAATTAAATTATCACTAATGGAATGTCGTCTCTCTTAAACACATCCAAAGGTATTAGTTGACTATTGTAATCGGTATCATCACTAATGGAATGTGGTCTCTCGTAAAACACATCCAAAAGGTTATTAGTTGATTATTGTAATTGGTATCACTAATGGAATGTATGGTCTCTAAAACACATCCAAAGGTATTAGTTGACTATTGTAATCGGTATCACTAATGGAATGTAGTCTCTCGTAAAACACATCCAAAGGTATTAGTTGACTATTGTAATTGGTATCATCACTAATGGAATGTGGTCTCTCTTAAACACATCCAAAGGTATTAGTTGACTATTATTGTAATTGGTATCACTAATGGAATGATGGTCTCTCGTAAACACATCCAAAAGGTATTAGTTGACTATTGTAATTGGTATCACTAATGGAATGTCATCTCTCTAAATAAACACACATCCAATTAGTTAGTTGATTGACTATTGTAATTTGTATCACTAATGGAATGTGGTCTCTCGTAAACACATCAAAGGTATTAGTTTGACTATTGTAATTGGTATCACTAATGGAATGTGGTCTCTCGTAAACACATCCAAAAGGTATTAGTTGACTATTGTAATTGGTATCACTAATGGAATGTAGTCTCTCGTAAACACATCCAAAGGTATTAGTTGACTATTGTAATTGGTATCACTAATGGAATGTGGTCTCTCTCAAAACACATCCAAAAGGTATTAGTTGACTATTGTAATTGGTATCACTAATGGAATGTGGTCTCTCGTAAACACATCCAAAAGGTATTAGTTGACTATTGTAATTGGTATCACTAATGGAATGGTAGTCTCTCTCTAAAACACATCCAAAGGTATTAGTTGACTATTGTAATTGGTATCACTAATGGAATGTAGTCTCTCTAAAAACACATCCAAAAGTATTAGTTGACTATTGTAATTGGTATCACTAATGGAATGTGGTCTCTCGTAAACACATCCAAAGGTATTAGTTGACTATTGTAATTGGTATCACTAATGGAATGTGGTCTCTCTTAAAACACATCCAAAGGTATTAGTTGACTATTGTAATTGGTATCACTAATGGAATGATGGTCTCTCTTAAACACATCCAAAGGTATTAGTTGACTATTGTAATTAATGGTATCACTAATGGATGTAGATGGTCTCTCTTAAAAACACATCCAAAGGTATTAGTTGACTATTGTAATTGGTATCACTAATGGAATGTCATCTCTCTCAAAACACATCCAAAGGTATTAGTTGACTATTATTGTAATTGGTATCACTAATGGAATGTCGTCTCTCGTAAACACATCCAAAGGTATTAGTTGACTATTGTAATTTGGTATCACTAATGGAATGTCATCTCTCTTAAACACATCCAAAGGTATTAGTTGACTATTGTAATTGGTATCACTAATGGAATGTGTCTCTCTAAAAAACACATCCAAAGGTATTAGTTGACTATTGTAATTGGTATCACTAATGGAATGTGGTCTCTCGTAAACACATCCAAAGGTATTAGTTGACTATTGTAATTATATCACTAATGGAATGTCTGTCTCTCTCAAAAACACATCCAAAGGTATTAGTTGACTATTGTAATTGGTATCACTAATGGAATGTGGTCTCTAAAAAACACATCCAAAAATATTAGTTGACTATTGTAATTGGTATCACTAATGGAATGTAGTCTCTCTCTAAACACATCCAAAGGTATTAGTTGACTATTGTAATTGGTATCACTAATGGAATGTGGTCTCTCGTAAACACATCCAAAGGTATTAGTTGACTATTGTAATTGGTATCACTAATGGAATGTATGGTCTCGTAAAACACATCCAAAGGTATTAGTTGACTATTGTAATTGGTATCACTAATGGAATGTATGGTCTCTAAATAAACACATCCAAAGGTATTAGTTGACTATTGTAATTGTATCACTAATGGAATGTGGTCTCTCGTAAACACATCCAAAAGGTATTAGTTTGACTATTGTAATTGGTATCACTAATGGAATGATGGTCTCTCGTAAAACATCCAAAATTATTAGTTGATTATTGTAATCGGTTATCCTAATGGAATGGAATGTCTCTCTCTTAAAACACATCCAAAGGTATTAGTTAGACTATTGTAATTGGTATCACTAATGGAATGTGGTCTCTCGTAAACACATCCAAAAGGTATTAGTTGACTATTGTAATTGGTATCACTAATGGAATGTCATCTCTCGTAAACACATCCAAAGGTATTAGTTGACTATTGTAATTGGTATCACTAATGGAATGATGGTCTCTCGTAAACACATCCAAAAGGTATTAGTTGACTATTGTAATTCGGTATCACTAATGGAATGTGGTCTCTCTCTCGTAAACACATCCAAAGGTATTAGTTGACTATTGTAATTAGGTATCACTAATGGAATGTGGTCTCTCAAAAACACATCCAAAGGTATTAGTTGACTATTGTAATTGGTATCACTAATGGAATGTGGTCTCTCAAAAAACACATCCAAAGGTATTAGTTGACTATTGTAATTGGTATCACTAATGGAATGTATGGTCTCTAAAACACATCCAAAGGTATTAGTTGACTATTGTAATCGGTATCACTAATGGAATGTCATCTCTCTCTAAAAACACATCCAAAGGTATTAGTTGACTATTGTAATTGGTATCACTAATGGAATGTGGTCTCTCGTAAAAACACATCCAAAGGTATTATTAGTTGATTATTGTAATTGGTATCACTAATGGAATGTGGTCTCTCAAAAACACATCCAAAAGGTATTAGTTGACTATTGTAATCGGTATCACTAATGGAATGTTGTCTCTCGTAAACACATCCAAAGGTATTAGTTGACTATTGTAATTGGTATCACTAATGGAATGTGGTCTCTCGTAAACACATCCAAAGGTATTAGTTGACTATTGTAATTGGTAACACTAATGGAATGTCGTCTCTTAAAAACACATCCAAAGGTATTAGTTGACTATTGTAATCGGTATCACTAATGGAATGTAGTCTCTCGTAAACACATCCAAAGATATTAGTTGACTATTGTAATTGGTATCACTAATGGTAGATGGTCTCTCGTAAACACATCCAAAGGTATTAGTTGACTATTGTAATTGGTATCACTAATGGAATGTCGTCTCTCGTAAACACATCCAAAGGTATTAGTTGACTATTGTAATTGGTATCACTAATGGAATGTTGGTCTCTCTTAAACACATCCAAAGGTATTAGTTGACTATTGTTGTTTATTATCACTATCACTAATGGAATGTAGTCTCTCGTAAAACACATCCAAAGGTATTAGTTGACTATTGTAATTGGTATCACTAATGGAATGTGGTCTCTCTAAAAAACACATCCAAAGGTATTAGTTGACTATTTATTGTAATTGGTATCACTAATGGAATGATGGTCTCTCTAAAAACACATCCAAAGGTATTAGTTGACTATTGTAATTGGTATCACTAATGGAATGTGGTCTCTCGTAAACACATCCAAAGGTATTAGTTGACTATTGTAATTGGTATCACTAATGGAATGATGGTCTCTCAAAAACACATCCAAAGGTATTAGTTGACTATTGTAATTGGTATCACTAATGGAATGTCGTCTCTCTAAAACACATCCAAAGGTATTAGTTGACTATTGTAATCGGTATCACTAATGGAATGTAGTCTCTCTCTAAAACACATCCAAAGGTATTAGTTGACTATTGTAATTGGTATCACTAATGGAATGTAGTCTCTAAATAAAAACACATCCAAAGGTATTAGTTGACTATTGTAATTGGTATCACTAATGGAATGTGGTCTCTCTCAAAACACATCCAAAGGTATTAGTTGATTGGGTATTGGAATTGGTATCACTAATGGAATGTAATCGGTCTCACTAAAATGTCATCCAAAGGTATTAGTTGACTATTATTGTAATTGGGTATCACTAATGGAATGTCTCTCTCTTAAACACATCCAAAGGTATTAGTTGACTATTTTTGTTAATCGGTATCACTAATGGAATGTGGTCTCTAAAAACACATCCAAAGGTATTAGTTGACTATTGTAATTGTATCACTAATGGAATGTGGTCTCTCTCTAAAAAAACACATCCAAAGGTATTAGTTGACTATTGTAATTGGTATCACTAATGGAATGATGGTCTCTCGTAAACACATCCAAAGGTATTAGTTGACTATTGTAATTTGTATCACTAATGGAATGTGGTCTCTCTAAATAAACACATCCAAAGGTATTAGTTGACTATTGTAATTAATTATCATCACTAATGGAATGTCATCTCTCTTAAAACACATCCAAAAGGTATTAGTTGACTATTGTAATTGGTATCACTAATGGAATGTGGTCTCTCGTAAACACATCCAAAAGGTATTAGTTGACTATTGTAATTGGTATCACTAATGGAATGTGGTCTCTAAAAAAACATCCAAAGGTATTAGTTGACTATTGTAATTGGTATCACTAATGGAATGTGGTCTCTCTCGTAAACACATCCAAAGGTATTAGTTGACTATTGTAATCGGTATCACTAATGGAATGTGGTCTCTCTTAAAAAACACATCCAAAAGTATTAGTTGACTATTGTAATTGGTATCATCACTAATGGAATGTCATCTCTCGTAAACACATCCAAAGGTATTAGTTGACTATTGTAATTGGTATCACTAATGGAATGTGGTCTCTCTCGTAAACACATCCAAAGGTATTAGTTGACTATTGTAATTGGTATCACTAATGGAATGTAGTCTCTCTAAACACATCCAAAGGTATTAGTTGACTATTGTAATTGGTATCACTAATGGAATGATGGTCTCTAAAAAACACATCCAAAGGTATTAGTTGACTATTGTAATTGGTATCACTAATGGAATGTGGTCTCTCAAAAACACATCCAAAGGTATTAGTTGACTATTGTAATTGGTATCACTAATGGAATGTCGTCTCTCGTAAACACATCCAAAGGTATTAGTTGACTATTGTAATTGGTATCACTAATGGAATGTAGTCTCTCTAAAAACACATCCAAAGGTATTAGTTGACTATTGTAATTGGTATCACTAATGGAATGTCGTCTCTCTTAAAACACATCCAAAGGTATTAGTTGACTATTGTAATTGGTATCACTAATGGAATGTGGTCTCTCTAAAACACATCCAAAGGTATTAGTTGACTATTGTAATTGGTATCACTAATGGAATGTGGTCTCTCGTAAACACATCCAAAGGTATTAGTTGACTATTGTAATTTCGGTATCACTAATGGAATGTGTCTCTCAAAAAAACATCCAAAGGTATTAGTTGACTATTGTAATTGGTATCACTAATGGAATGTCTCTCTAAAAAACACATCCAAAAAGTATTAGTTGACTATTGTAATTGGTATCACTAATGGAATGTCGTCTCTCTTAAACACATCCAAAGGTATTAGTTGACTATTGTAATTGGTATCACTAATGGAATGTAGTCTCTCTAAAACACATCCAAAGGTATTAGTTGACTATTGTAATCGGTATCACTAATGGAATGTGGTCTCTCAAAACACATCCAAAGGTATTAGTTGACTATTGTAATAATGGTATCACTAATGGAATGTAGGTCTCTAAAACACATCCAAAGGTATTAGTTGACTATTGTAATTGGTATCACTAATGGAATGTCAGTCTCTCAAAAAACACATCCAAAGGTATTAGTTGACTATTGTAATTGGTATCACTAATGGAATGGTCTCTCATAAAAACACATCCAAAGGTATTAGTTGACTATTGTAATTGGTATCACTAATGGAATGTCATCTCTCTAAAAACACATCCAAAGGTATTAGTTGACTATTGTAATCGGTATCACTAATGGAATGTCGTCTCTCTCTAAACACATCCAAAGGTATTAGTTGACTATTGTAATTGGTATCACTAATGGAATGTTGTCTCTCTAAACACATCCAAATCCAAAGGTATTAGTTGACTATTGTAATTGGTATCACTAATGGAATGTGGTCTCTCTCGTAAACACATCCAAAAAAGTATTAGTTGACTATTGTAATTTGGTATCACTAATGGAATGTCATCTCTCGTAAACACATCCAAAAGGTATTAGTTGACTATTGTAATTGGTATCACTAATGGAATGGTCTCTCAAATAAACACATCCAAAGGTATTAGTTGACTATTGTAATTGGTATCACTAATGGAATGTTGGTCTCTCTTAAACACATCCAAAGGTATTAGTTGACTATTATTGTAATTGGTATCACTAATGGAATGTCGTCTCTCAAAAACACATCCAAAGGTATTAGTTGACTATTGTAATTTGGTATCACTAATGGAATGATGGTCTCTCTTAAAACACATCATCAAAGGTATTAGTTGACTATTGTTATTGTGGTATCACTAATGGAATGGAATGTCTCTCTCTAAAAAACACATCCAAAGGTATTAGTTGACTATTGTAATTGGTATCACTAATGGAATGGTCTCTCTCATAAACACATCCAAAGGTATTAGTTGACTATTGTAATTGGTATCACTAATGGAATGTGGTCTCTCTAAAAACACATCCAAAGGTATTAGTTGACTATTGTAATTGGTATCACTAATGGAATGTCGTCTCTCGTAAACACATCCAAAGGTATTAGTTGACTATTGTAATTGGTATCACTAATGGAATGTGGTCTCTCTAAACACATCCAAAGGTATTAGTTGACTATTGTAATTGGTATCACTAATGGAATGTCATCTCTCTAAAACACATCCAAAGGTATTAGTTGACTATTATTGTAATTGGTATCACTAATGGAATGTCGTCTCTCTTAAAACATCCAAAGGTATTAGTTGACTATTGTAATTAGGTATCACTAATGGAATGTGGTCTCTCTAAAAACACATCCAAAGGTATTATTAGTTGACTATTGTAATTGGTATCACTAATGGAATGGTCTCTCAAAAACACATCCAAAGGTATTAGTTGACTATTGTAATCGGTATCACTAATGGAATGTTGTCTCTCTAAAACACATCCAAAGGTATTAGTTGACTATTGTAATTGGTATCACTAATGGAATGTGTCTCTCGTAAAAAACACATCCAAAGGTATTAGTTGACTATTATTGTAATTGGTATCACTAATGGAATGTTGTCTCTCTTAAACACATCCAAAGGTATTAGTTTGACTATTATTAATTCCAAAGTATCACTAATGGAATGGTCTCTCGTAAAACACATCCAAAGGTATTAGTTGACTATTGTAATTGGTATCACTAATGGAATAGATGGTCTCTCGTAAAAAACACATCCAAAGGTATTAGTTGACTATTGTAATTGGTATCACTAATGGAATGTGGTCTCTCGTAAACACATCCAAAGGTATTAGTTGACTATTGTAATTGGTATCACTAATGGAATGTTGTCTCTCTCTAAAACACATCCAAAGGTATTAGTTGACTATTGTAATTGGTATCACTAATGGAATGTCATCTCTCTAAAACACATCCAAAGGTATTAGTTGACTATTGTAATTGGTATCACTAATGGAATGTGGTCTCTCGTAAACACATCCAAAGGTATTAGTTGACTATTGTAATTGGTATCACTAATGGAATGTGGTCTCTCTCAAACACATCCAAAGGTATTAGTTGACTATTGTAATTGGTATCACTAATGGAATGTCATCTCTCTAAAAACACATCCAAAGGTATTAGTTGACTATTGTAATTGGTATCACTAATGGAATGTCATCTCTCTTAAACACATCCAAAGGTATTAGTTGACTATTGTAATTGGTATCACTAATGGAATGTAGTCTCTCATAAACACATCCAAAGGTATTAGTTGACTATTGTAATTGGTATCACTAATGGAATGTATGGATCTCTCAAAACACATCCAAAGGTATTAGTTGACTATTGTAATTGGTATCACTAATGGAATGTGGTCTCTCTTAAACACATCCAAAGGTATTAGTTGACTATTGTAATTGGTATCACTAATGGAATGTCGTCTCTCGTAAACACATCCAAAGGTATTAGTTGACTATTGTAATTGGTATCACTAATGGTAGATGGTCTCTCTTAAAACACATCCAAAGGTATTAGTTGACTATTGTAATTGGTATCACTAATGGAATGTCGTCTCTCGTAAACACATCCAAAGGTATTAGTTGACTATTGTAATTTGGTATCACTAATGGAATGTTGTCTCTCGTAAACACATCCAAAGGTATTAGTTGACTATTGTAATTGGTATCACTAATGGTAGATGGTCTCTCGTAAACACATCCAAAGGTATTAGTTGACTATTGTAATTAAATTGGTATCACTAATGGAATGTCAGTCTCTCAAAACACATCCAAAGGTATTAGTTGACTATTGTAATTGGTATCACTAATGGAATGTGGTCTCTCTCGTAAACACATCCAAAGGTATTAGTTGACTATTGTAATTGGTATCACTAATGGAATGTCGTCTCTCTAAAACACATCCAAAGGTATTAGTTGACTATTGTAATTTGGTATCACTAATGGAATGTTGTCTCTCTTAAACACATCCAAAGGTATTAGTTGACTATTGTAATTCGGTATCACTAATGGAATGTCGTCTCTCGTAAACACATCCAAAGGTATTAGTTGACTATTGTAATTTGGTATCACTAATGGAATGTTGTCTCTCGTAAACACATCCAAAGGTATTAGTTGACTATTGTAATCGGTATCACTAATGGAATGTCGTCTCTCAAAAACACATCCAAAGGTATTAGTTGACTATTGTAATTGGTATCACTAATGGAATGTCGTCTCTCTAAAAAAACACATCCAAAGGTATTAGTTGACTATTGTAATTGGTATCACTAATGGAATGGTCTCTCTTAAAACACATCCAAAGGTATTAGTTGACTATTGTAATTGGTATCACTAATGGAATGTCGTCTCTCTCAAACAAACACATCCAAAGGTATTAGTTGACTATTGTAATTGGTATCACTAATGGAATGTATGTCTCTCGTAAAAACACATCCAAATTATTTGTTTATTATTGTAATTGGTATCACTAATGGAATGTCGTCTCTCTCGTAAACACATCCAAAGGTATTAGTTGACTATTGTAATTCGGTATCACTAATGGAATGTCGTCTCTCGTAAACACATCCAAAGGTATTAGTTGACTATTGTAATTCAGTATCACTAATGGAATGTTGTCTCTCTTAAACACATCCAAAGGTATTAGTTGACTATTGTAATTCGGTATCACTAATGGAATGTCGTCTCTCGTAAACACATCCAAAGGTATTAGTTGACTATTGTAATTCAGTATCACTAATGGAATGTGGTGTCTCTAACAACATCAAAGGTATTAGTTGACTATTATTGTAATTCGGTATCACTAATGGAATGTTGTCTCTCTTAAACACATCCAAAGGTATTAGTTGACTATTGTAATTCGGTATCACTAATGGAATGTCGTCTCTCGTAAACACATCCAAAGGTATTAGTTGACTATTGTAATTGGTATCACTAATGGTAGATGGTCTCTCGTAAACACATCCAAAGGTATTAGTTGACTATTGTAATTGGTATCACTAATGGAATGTAGTCTCTCAAAACACATCCAAAAGTATTAGTTGACTATTGTAATTGGTATCACTAATGGAATGTGGTCTCTCTAAAAAACATCCAAAGGTATTAGTTGACTATTGTAATTGGTATCACTAATGGAATGTCATCTCTCTCAAAACACATCCAAAGGTATTAGTTGACTATTGTAATTAAATGGTATCACTAATGGAATGTCAATCTCTAATGGAATGTCGTCTCTCGTAAACACATCCAAAGGTATTAGTTGATTATTGTAATTGGTATCACTAATGGTAGATGGTCTCTCGTAAACACATCCAAAGGTATTAGTTAACTATTGTAATTGGTATCACTAATGGAATGTAGTCTCTCATAAACACATCCAAAGGTATTATTTGACTATTGTAATTGGTATCACTAATGGAATGATGGTCTCTCAAAGGTAAAACACATCCAAAGGTATTAGTTGACTATTGTAATTAGGTATCACTAATGGAATGTCACTCTCTCATAAACACATCCAAAGGTATTATTAGTTGACTATTGTAATTGGTATCACTAATGGAATGTAGTCTCTCAACAAACACATCCAAATTTATTAGTTGACTATTGTAATTGGTATCACTAATGGAATGTGGTCTCTCGTAAACATCCAAAAGGTATTAGTTGACTATTGTAATTGGTATCACTAATGGAATGTCGTCTCTCTAAAACACATCCAAAGGTATTAGTTGACTATTGTAATTGGTATCACTAATGGAATGTTGTCTCTCGTAAACACATCCAAAGGTATTAGTTGACTATTGTAATTGGTATCACTAATGGAATGTCGTCTCTCGTAAACACATCCAAAGGTATTAGTTGACTATTGTAATTTGGTATCACTAATGGAATGTTGTCTCTCTTAAACACATCCAAAGGTATTAGTTGACTATTGTAATTGGTATCACTAATGGAATGTTGTCTCTCGTAAACACATCCAAAGGTATTAGTTGATTATTTTAATTCGGTATCACTAATGGAATGTCGTCTCTCATAAACAAATACAAAAGTATTATTTGAGTATTGTAATCGGTATCACTAATGGTAGATGGTCTCTCGTAAACACATCCAAAGGTATTAGTTTACTGTTGTAATTGGTATCACTTATGGAATGTCGTCTCTCGTAAACACATCAAAAGGTATTAGTTGACTATTGTAATTCGGTATCACTAATGGAATGTTGTCTCTCGTAAACACATCCAAAGGTATTATTTGACTATTGTAATTCGGTATCACTAATGGAATGTCGTCTCTCGTAAACACATACAAAAGTATTATTTGAGTATTGTAATCGGTATCACTAATGGTAGATGGTTTCTCGTAAACACATCCAAATGTATTAGTTGACTATTGTAATCGGTATCACTAATGGAATGTCGTCTCTCGTAAACACATCCAAAGGTATTAGTTGACTATTGTAATCGGTAACACTAATGGAATGTCGTCTCTCAAAAACACATCCAAAGGTATTAGTTGACTATTGTAATTGGTATCACTAATGGATGTCGTCTCTCAAAAACACATTCAAAGGTATTAGTTGACTATTGTAATTGGTGTCACTAATGGAATGTCGTCTCTCATAAACATATCAAAAGGTATTAGTTGACTATTGTAATTGGTATCACTCATGGTAGATGGTCTCTCGTAAAAACATCCAAAGGTGTTAGTTTATTATTGTAATCGGTATCACTAATGGAATATCGTCTTTCGTAAACACATCCAAAGGTATTAGTTGACAATTTTAATTCGGTATCACTAATGGAATATATCTCTCTCTAAAACACATCCAAAAGTATTAGTTGACTATTGTAATTGGTATCACACTAATGGAATGTTGGTCTCTCTTAAACACATCCAAAAAGGTATTAGTTGACTATTGTAATTGGTATCACTAATGGAATGTCGTCTCTCTAAAAACATCCAAAAGTATTAGTTGACTATTGTAATTGGTATCACTAATGGAATGTGGTCTCTCGTAAACACATCCAAAGGTATTAGTTGACTATTGTAATTATATCACTAATGGAATATCGTCTCTCTTAAAACACATCCAAAGGTATTAGTTGACTATTGTAATTAAATGGAATGTATCACTAATGGAATGTCATCTCTTAAACACATCCAAAGGTATTAGTTGACTATTGTAATTGGTATCACTAATGGAATGTGGTCTCTCGTAAACACATCCAAAAGGTATTAGTTGACTATTGTAATCGGTATCACTAATGGAATGTCGTCTCTCATAAACACATCCAAAGGTATTAGTTGACTATTTATAATTGGTATCACTAATGGAATGTCGTCTCTCGTAAACACATCCAAAGGTATTAGTTGACTATTGTAATTGGTATCACTAATGGAATGTTGTCTCTCTAAACACATCCAAAGGTATTAGTTGACTATTGTAATTGGTATCACTAATGGAATGTCGTCTCTCTCAACACATCCAAAGGTATTAGTTGACTATTGTAATTGGTATCACTAATGGAATGTCGTCTCTCTAAAAACACATCCAAAGGTATTAGTTGACTATTGTAATTGGTATCACTAATGGAATGTAGTCTCTCTCAAAACACATCCAAAGGTATTAGTTGACTATTGTAATTGGTATCACTAATGGAATGTGGTCTCTCAAAACACATCCAAAGGTATTAGTTGACTATTGTAATTGATATCACTAATGGAATGTGGTCTCTCTTAAAACACATCCAAAGGTATTAGTTGACTATTGTAATTGGTATCACTAATGGAATGTGGTCTCTCTCTAAACACATCCAAAGGTATTAGTTGACTATTGTAATTGGTATCACTAATGGAATGATGGTCTCTCTTAAACACATCCAAAAGGTATTAGTTGACTATTGTAATTCGGTATCACTAATGGAATGTCGTCTCTCTCTCAAAAAACACATCCAAAGGTATTTAGTTGACTATTGTAATTGGTATCACTAATGGAATGTCGCTCTCTAAAACACATCCAAAGGTATTAGTTGACTATTGTAATTGGTATCACTAATGGAATGTCGTCTCTCAAAAAAACACATCCAAAAGGTATTAGTTGACTATTGTAATTTGTATCACTAATGGAATGTTGTCTCTCTTAAAACACATCCAAAGGTATTAGTTGACTATTGTAATTGGTATCACTAATGGAATGTCGGTCTCTCGTAAAACACATCCAAATTAGGTATTAGTTGATTATTGTAATTGGTATCACTAATGGAATGTCGTCTCTCAAAAACACATCCAAAGGTATTAGTTGACTATTGTAATTGGTATCACTAATGGAATGTGGTCTCTCTTAAACACATCCAAAGGTATTAGTTGACTATTGTAATTGGTATCACTAATGGAATGTCGTCTCTCTAAAAACACATCCAAAGGTATTAGTTGACTATTGTAATTAATATCACTAAATGGAATGTTGTCTCTCTCGTAAACACATCCAAAGGTATTAGTTGACTATTGTAATTGGTATCACTAATGGAATGTCGTCTCTCTAAAACACATCCAAAGGTATTAGTTGACTATTGTAATTGGTATCACTAATGGAATGATGGTCTCTCGTAAACACATCCAAAGGTATTAGTTGACTATTGTAATCGGTATCACTAATGGAATGTCGTCTCTCTCAAAAAAAACACATCCAAAGGTATTAGTTGACTATTGTAATTGGTATCACTAATGGAATGTCGTCTCTCTTAAACACATCCAAAGGTATTAGTTGACTATTGTAATTGGTATCACTAATGGAATGTGGTCTCTCTAAAAACACATCCAAAGGTATTAGTTGACTATTGTAATTGGTATCACTAATGGAATGTCATCTCTCTTAAACACATCAAAAGGTATTAGTTGACTATTGTAATTGGTATCACTAATGGTAGATGGTCTCTCTAAAACATCCAAAGGTATTAGTTTATTATTGTAATTCGGTATCACTAATGGAATATCGTCTCTCTCGTAACACATCCAAAGGTATTAGTTGACTATTTTAATTGGTATCACTAATGGAATGTCGTCTCTCTCGTAAACACATCCAAAGGTATTAGTTGACTATTGTAATTGGTATCACTAATGGAATGTGGTCTCTCTTAAACACATCCAAAGGTATTAGTTGACTATTGTAATTGGTATCACTAATGGAATGTCGTCTCTCTGTAAACACACATCCAAAGGTATTAGTTGACTATTGTAATTGGTATCACTAATGGAATGTGGTCTCTCTAAAAAAACACATCCAAAGGTATTAGTTGATTATTGTAATTGAATATCACTAATGGAATATCATCTCTTCTTAAACACATCCAAAGGTATTAGTTGACTATTGTAATTGGTCACTCACTAATGGAATGTCGTCTCTCTCTAAAAAACACATCCAAAGGTATTAGTTGACTATTGTAATTGGTATCACTAATGGAATGTGGTCTCTCTAAAACACATCCAAAGGTATTAGTTGACTATTGTAATTGGTATCACTAATGGAATGTCGTCTCTCAAAACACATCCAAAGGTATTAGTTGACTATTGTAATTGGTATCACTAATGGAATGTCGTCTCTCAAAAACACATCCAAAGGTATTAGTTGACTATTGTAATTCGGTATCACTAATGGAATGTTGTCTCTCTCGTAAAACACATCCAAAGGTATTAGTTGACTATTGTAATTGGTATATCACTAATGGAATGTCGTCTCTCGTAAACACATCCAAAGGTATTAGTTGATTATTGTAATTAATGAAATGGTATATATCACTAATGGGAATGTGGTCTCTCG
Source organism: Stenogyne calaminthoides (assembly GCA_037126765.1). NCBI lineage: Eukaryota > Viridiplantae > Streptophyta > Magnoliopsida > Lamiales > Lamiaceae > Stenogyne > Stenogyne calaminthoides. The sequence continues at coordinate 11,506,739 of JBBCBC010000015.1, forward strand.
TAAAACACATCCAAAGGTATTAGTTGACTATTGTAATTATGTATCACTAATGGAATGTCGTCTCTCTCATAAACACATCCAAAGGTATTAGTTGACTATTGTAATTGGTATCACTAATGGAATGTGGTCTCTCTTAAACACATCCAAAGGTATTAGTTGACTATTGTAATTGGTATCACTAATGGAATGTATGGTCTCTCATAAACACATCCAAAGGTATTAGTTGACTATTGTAATTGGTATCACTAATGGAATGTGGTCTCTCGTAAAACACATCCAAAGGTATTAGTTGACTATTGTAATTGGTATCACTAATGGAATGATGGTCTCTCTTAAAACACATCCAAAGGTATTAGTTGACTATTGTTGTATTGGTATCACTAATGGAATGTCGTCTCTCTAAAAAACACATCCAAAGGTATTAGTTGACTATTGTAATTGGTATCACTAATGGAATGTGGTCTCTCTATTGTAATAAACACACATCCAAAGGTATTAGTTGACTATTGTAATTGGTATCACTAATGGAATGTCGTCTCTCTATTAAACACATCCAAAGGTATTAGTTGATTATTGTAATTTGGTATCACTAATGGAATGTCGTCTCTCTCTTAAAACACATCCAAAGGTATTAGTTGACTATTGTAATTAATTATCATCACTAATGGAATGTTGTCTCTCTAAACACATCCAAAGGTATTAGTTGACTATTGTAATTGGTATCACTAATGGAATGTCGTCTCTCATAAACACATCCAAAGGTATTAGTTGACTATTGTAATTGGTATCACTAATGGAATGGTCTCTCGTAAACACATCCAAAGGTATTAGTTGACTATTGTAATTGGTATCACTAATGGAATGTCGTCTCTCTTAAACACATCCAAAAGGTATTAGTTGACTATTGTAATTGTATCACTAATGGAATGTTGTCTCTCTTAAAAACACATCCAAAGGTATTAGTTGACTATTGTAATTGTATCACTAATGGAATGTCGTCTCTCACAAAAACACATCCAAAAGTATTAGTTGACTATTGTAATTCGGTATCACTAATGGTAGATGGTCTCTCTAAAACACATCCAAAATATTAGTTGACTATTGTAATTGGTATCACTAATGGAATGTCGTCTCTCGTAAACACATCCAAAGGTATTAGTTGACTATTGTAATCGGTATCACTAATGGAATGTCGTCTCTCAAAAACACATCCAAAGGTATTAGTTGACTATTGTAATTGGTCACTAATGGAATGTGTCTCTCTCTAAACACATCCAAAGGTATTAGTTGACTATTGTAATTGGTATCACTAATGGAATGTCATCTCTCTCAAAACACATCCAAAGGTATTAGTTGACTATTGTAATTGGTATCACTAATGGAATGATGGTCTCTCTAAAAACATCCAAAGGTATTAGTTGATTATTGTAATTGGTATCACTAATGGAATGTTCGTCTCTCTTAAACACATCCAAAAGTATTAGTTGACTATTGTAATTGGTATCACTAATGGAATGTCTCTCTCTCCAAAGTAAACACATCCAAAGGTATTAGTTTCTACTATTGTAATCGGTATCACTAATGGAATGTGGTCTCTCTTAAAAACACATCCAAAGGTATTAGTTGACTATTGTAATTGGTATCACTAATGGAATGTCGTCTCTCTAAAAAACACATCCAAAGGTATTAGTTGACTATTGTAATTGGTATCACTAATGGAATGGTCTCTCTCGTAAACACATCCAAAGGTATTAGTTGACTATTGTAATTCGGTATCACTAATGGAATGTTGTCTCTCTCGTAAACACATCCAAAAGGTATTAGTTGACTATTGTAATTGGTATCACTAATGGAATGTCGTCTCTCGTAAACACATCCAAAGGTATTAGTTGACTATTGTAATTGGTATCACTAATGGTAATGGTCTCTCTTAAACACATCCAAAGGTATTAGTTGACTATTGTAATTCGTATCACTAATGGAATGTCGTCTCTCATAAACACATCCAAATTATTAGTTGACTATTGTAATTATCTATCACACTAATGGAATGTTGGTCTCTCTCACTAAACACATCCAAAGGTATTAGTTGACTATTGTAATTCGGTATCACTAATGGAATGTGGTCTCTCTTAAACACATCCAAAGGTATTAGTTGACTATTGTAATTATATCACTACTAATGGAATGTCGTCTCTCAAAAACACATCCAAAGGTATTAGTTGACTATTGTAATTGGTATCACTAATGGAATGTGGTCTCTCTTAAAACACATCCAAAGGTATTAGTTGACTATTGTAATTGGTATCACTAATGGAATGTCGTCTCTCATAAACACATCCAAAGGTATTAGTTGACTATTGTAATTGGTATCACTAATGGAATGGTCTCTCTAAAACACATCCAAAGGTATTAGTTGACTATTGTAATTCGTATCACTAATGGAATGTCATCTCTCAAAAACACATCCAAAGGTATTAGTTGACTATTGTAATTGGTATCACTAATGGAATGTCATCTCTAAAACACATCCAAAGGTATTAGTTGACTATTGTAATTGGTATCACTAATGGAATGTGGTCTCTCGTAAACACATCCAAAGGTATTAGTTGACTATTGTAATTCGGTATCACTAATGGAATGTCGTCTCTCTAAAAACATCCAAAGGTATTAGTTGACTATTGTAATTGGTATCACTAATGGAATGTCAAAATCTCTCTTAAAACACATCCAAAACACATTAGTTGACTATTGTAATTGGTATCACTAATGGAATGTCGTCTCTCTAAACACATCCAAAAGGTATTAGTTGACTATTGTAATTTGGTATCACTAATGGAATGTCATCTCTCGTAAAACACATCCAAAGGTATTAGTTGACTATTGTAATTGGTATCACTAATGGAATGTCGTCTCTCTAAAACACATCCAAAGGTATTAGTTGACTATTGTAATTGGTATCACTAATGGAATGTGGTCTCTCATAAACACATCCAAAAGTATTAGTTGACTATTGTAATTGGTATCACTAATGGAATGTCGTCTCTCGTAAACACATCCAAAGGTATTAGTTGACTATTGTAATTGGTATCACTAATGGAATGTCATGTCTCTCTAAACACATCCAAAGGTATTAGTTGACTATTGTAATTGGTATCACTAATGGAATGTGGTCTCTCTCGTAAACACATCCAAAGGTATTAGTTGACTATTGTAATTGGTATCACTAATGGAATGTCGTCTCTCATAAAAACACATCCAAAGGTATTAGTTATTGTTATTGGTATCATCACTAATGGAATGTGGTCTCTCTAAAAACACATCCAAAGGTATTAGTTGACTATTGTAATTGGTATCACTAATGGAATGTCGTCTCTCTAAAAACACATCCAAAGGTATTAGTTGACTATTGTAATTGGTATCACTAATGGAATGTCGTCTCTCAAAAAACATCCAAAGGTATTAGTTGACTATTGTAATTGGTATCACTAATGGAATAGATGTCTCTCAAAACACATCCAAAGGTATTAGTTGACTATTGTAATTGGTATCACTAATGGAATGTCGTCTCTCTAAACACATCCAAAAGGTATTAGTTGACTATTGTAATTGGTATCACTAATGGAATGTGGTCTCTCGTAAACACATCCAAAGGTATTAGTTGACTATTGTAATTGGTATCACTAATGGAATGTCGTCTCTCTAAAACACATCCAAAGGTATTAGTTGACTATTATTTTAATTGGTATCACTAATGGAATGTCGTCTCTCTAAAAAACATCCAAAGGTATTAGTTGACTATTGTAATTGGTATCACTAATGGAATGTTGTCTCTCTCAAAAACACATCCAAAGGTATTAGTTGACTATTGTAATCGGTATCACTAATGGAATGTCGTCTCTCTCGTAAAACACATCCAAAGGTATTAGTTGACTATTGTAATTGGTATCATCACTAATGGAATGTGGTCTCTCTCAAAACACATCCAAAGGTATTAGTTGACTATTGTAATTGGTATCACTAATGGAATGTTGTCTCTCTAAAACACATCCAAAGGTATTAGTTGACTATTGTAATTGGTATCACTAATGGAATGTCGTCTCTCTCAAAAACATCCAAAAGTATTAGTTGACTATTGTAATTGGTATCACTAATGGAATGATGGTCTCTCTTAAAAACACATCCAAAGGTATTAGTTGACTATTGTAATCGGTATCACTAATGGAATGTCGTCTCTTCGTAAACACATCCAAAACATCCAAAGTATTAGTTGACTATTGTAATTGGTATCACTAATGGAATGTCATCTCTCGTAAACACATCCAAAGGTATTAGTTGACTATTGTAATTGGTATCACTAATGGAATGTTGTCTCTCTAAAACACATCCAAAGGTATTAGTTGACTATTGTAATTGGTATCACTAATGGAATGTCGTCTCTCATAAACACATCCAAAGGTATTAGTTGACTATTGTAATTAATTATCACTAATGGAATGTGGTCTCTCGTAAACACATCCAAAGGTATTAGTTGACTATTGTAATTGGTATCACTAATGGAATGTCGTCTCTCAAAACACATCCAAAGGTATTAGTTGACTATTGTAATTGGTATCACTAATGGAATGGTCTCTCTCTAAAAACACATCCAAAGGTATTAGTTGACTATTGTTGTAATTGGTATCACTAATGGAATGTGGTCTCTCTCTTAAACACATCCAAAGGTATTAGTTGACTATTGTAATTGGTATCACTAATGGAATGTCGTCTCTAAAACACATCCAAAGGTATTAGTTGACTATTGTAATTGGTATCACTAATGGAATGTCATCTCTCTCAAAACACATCCAAAGGTATTAGTTGACTATTGTAATTGGTATCACTAATGGAATGTCGTCTCTCTAAAAACACATCCAAAGGTATTAGTTGACTATTGTAATTGGTATCACTAATGGAATGGTCTCTCTTAAACACATCCAAAGGTATATTAGTTGACTATTGTAATTGGTATCACTAATGGAATGTCGTCTCTCGTAAACACATCCAAAGGTATTAGTTGACTATTGTAATTGGTATCACTAATGGAATGTTGTCTCTCTCTGGAATCGTCTCTCGTAAAACACATCCAAAGGTATTAGTTGACTATTGTAATTGGTATCACTAATGGAATGTCGTCTCTCTTAAAAACACATCCAAAGGTATTAGTTGACTATTGTAATTGGTATCACTAATGGTAATGTCTCTCTCTCTTAAACACATCCAAAGGTATTAGTTGACTATTGTAATTGGTATCACTAATGGAATGTCGTCTCTCGTAAACACATCCAAAGGTATTAGTTGACTATTGTAATTGGTATCACTAATGGAATGTCGTCTCTCTCGAAACACATCCAAAGGTATTAGTTGACTATTGTAATTGGTATCACTAATGGAATGTCGTCTCTCTAAAACACATCCAAAGGTATTAGTTGACTATTGTAATTCGGTATCACTAATGGAATGTCGTCTCTCAAAAACACATCCAAAGGTATTAGTTGACTATTGTAATTGGTATCACTAATGGAATGTGGTCTCTCAAAACACATCCAAAGGTATTAGTTGACTATTGTAATTCGTATCACTCAAATGGAATGTGGTCTCTCTCAAAAACACATCCAAAGGTATTAGTTGACTATTGTAATTGGTATCACTAATGGAATGTCGTCTCTCTCAAAACACATCCAAAAGGTATTAGTTGACTATTGTAATTGGTATCACTAATGGAATGTTGGTCTCTTAAAACACATCCAAAGGTATTAGTTGACTATTGTAATTGGTATCATCACTAATGGAATGTCGTCTCTCAAAAACACATCCAAAAGGTATTAGTTGACTATTGTAATTGGTATCACTAATGGGAATGTCATCTCTCGTAAAACACATCCAAAGGTATTAGTTGACTATTGTAATTGGTATCACTAATGGAATGTGGTCTCTCTTAAACACATCCAAAAGGTATTAGTTGACTATTTGTATTGGTATCACTAATGGAATGTCGTCTCTCTAAAACACATCCAAAGGTATTAGTTGACTATTGTAATTGGTATCACTAATGGTATGTGGTCTCTCTCGTAAACACATCCAAAGGTATTAGTTGACTATTGTAATTGGTATCACTAATGGAATGTCGTCTCTCAAAAACACATCCAAAGGTATTAGTTGACTATTGTAATTGGTATCACTAATGGAATGTCATCTCTCTCGTAAACACATCCAAAGGTATTAGTTGACTATTGTAATTGGGTATCACTAATGGAATGTCTCTCTCTAAAACACATCCAAAAAAGTATTAGTTGACTATTGTAATTGGTATCACTAATGGAATGTCGTCTCTCGTAAACACATCCAAAGGTATTAGTTGACTATTGTAATCGGTATCACTAATGGAATGTCGTCTCTCGTAAACACATCCAAAGGTATTAGTTGACTATTGTAATTGGTAAATATCACTAATGGAATGTCGTCTCTAAAACACATCCAAAGGTATTAGTTGACTATTGTAATTGGTATCACTAATGGAATGATGGTCTCTCTAAAAAACACATCCAAAGGTATTAGTTGACTATTGTAATTGGTATCACTAATGGAATGTGGTCTCTCTAAACACACATCCAAAGGTATTAGTTGACTATTGTAATTTGGTATCACTAATGGAATGTTGTCTCTCTTAAACACATCCAAAGGTATTAGTTGACTATTGTAATTCGGTATCACTAATGGAATGTCGTCTCTCGTAAACACATCCAAAGGTATTAGTTGACTATTGTAATTCGGTATCACTAATGGAATGTCGTCTCTCTTAAACACATCCAAAGGTATTAGTTGACTATTGTAATTGGTATCACTAATGGAATGGTCTCTCGTAAAACACATCCAAAGGTATTAGTTGACTATTGTAATTGGTATCACTAATGGAATGTTGTCTCTCTAAAAAAACACATCCAAAAGGGTATTAGTTGACTATTGTAATTTTGTATCACTAATGGAATGTTGGTCTCTCGTAAACACATCCAAAGGTATTAGTTGACTATTGTAATTCGGTATCACTAATGGAATGTCGGTCTCTCGTAAACACATCCAAAATTATTAGTTGACTATTGTAATCGGTATCACTAATGGAATGGTGTCTCTCGTAAAACACATCCAAAGGTATTAGTTGACTATTGTATTGTAATATCACTAATGGAATGTCGTCTCTCTAAAACACATCCAAAGGTATTAGTTGATTATTGTAATTGGTATCACTAATGGAATGTCGTCTCTCTAAAAACACATCCAAAGGTATTAGTTGACTATTGTAATTGGTATCACTAATGGAATGTCGTCTCTCTCAAAACACATCCAAAGGTATTAGTTGACTATTGTAATTGGTATCACTAATGGAATGTCGTCTCTCTCAAAACACATCCAAAGGTATTAGTTGACTATTGTAATTGGTATCACTAATGGTAGATGGTCTCTCGTAAACACATCCAAAGGTATTAGTTTATTATTGTAATTGGTATCACTAATGGAATATCGTCTCTAAAAACACATCCAAAGGTATTAGTTGACTATTTTAATTGGTATCACTAATGGAATGTCGTCTCTCTAACACAAAACACATCCAAAGGTATTAGTTGACTATTGTAATTGGTATCACTAATGGAATGTTGTCTCTCTAAAACACATCCAAAGGTATTAGTTGACTATTGTAATCGGTATCACTAATGGAATGTCATCTCTCACACATCCAAACACATCCAAAGGTATTAGTTGACTATTATTGTAATTGGTATCACTAATGGAATGATGGTCTCTCTCAAAAAACACATCCAAAGGTATTAGTTGACTATTGTAATTGGTATCACTAATGGAATGTTGTCTCTCTTAAACACATCCAAAGGTATTAGTTGACTATTGTAATTCTAAGGTATCACTAATGGAATGTCGTCTCTCAAAACACATCCAAAGGTATTAGTTGACTATTGTAATTGGTATCACTAATGGAATGATGGTCTCTCTAAAACACATCCAAAGGTATTAGTTGACTATTGTAATTGGTATCACTAATGGAATGTCGTCTCTCAAAAAACACATCCAAAGGTATTAGTTGACTATTGTAATTGGTATCACTAATGGAATGTCGTCTCTCAAAACACATCCAAAGGTATTAGTTGACTATTGTAATTGGGTATCACTAATGGAATGTTGTCTCTCTTAAACACATCCAAAGGTATTAGTTGACTATTGTAATTGGTATCACTAATAATGGAATGTCGTCTCTCGTAAACACATCCAAAGGTATTAGTTGACTATTGTAATTGGTATCACTAATGGAATGTCGTCTCTCGTAAACACATCCAAAGGTATTAGTCGACTATTGTAATTCGGTATCACTAATGGAATGTCGTCTCTCGTAAAACACATCCAAAGGTATTAGTTGACTATTGTATTATTGGTATCACTAATGGAATGATGGTCTCTCGTAAACACATCCAAAGGTATTAGTTGACTATTGTAATTCGTATATCACTAATGGAATGTAGTCTCTCAAAAACACATCCAAAGGTATTAGTTGACTATTGTAATTGGTATCACTAATGGAATGTCGTCTCTAAAAACACATCCAAAGGTATTAGTTGACTATTGTAATTGGTATCACTAATGGAATGTGGTCTCTCTCTTAAAACACATCCAAAGGTATTAGTTGACTATTGTAATTGGTATCACTAATGGAATGTCGTCTCTCTAAAAACACATCCAAAGGTATTAGTTGACTATTGTAATCGGTATCACTAATGGAATGTCACCTCTCGTAAACACATCCAAAGTTATTAGTTGACTATTATAATCGGTATAACTAATTGAATGTCATCTCTCCCAAACACATCCAAAGGTATTAGCTGACTATTGTAATCAGTATCACTATAGGAATTTCGTCTCTCGTAAACACATCCAAAGGTATTAGATGACTATTGCAATTAGTATCACTCGTAAACACATCCAAAGGTATTAGTTGACTATTGTAATTGGAATCACTAATGGTAGATGGTCTGTCATAAATGCAGCCAAAGGTATTAGTTGACTATTGTTATCGGTATCACTAATGGAATGTGTCTCTCGTAAACACATCCAAAGGTATTATTTGACTATTGTTTATTATAATGGAATGTCGTCTCTCAAAAAACACATCCAAAGGTATTAGTTGACTATTGTAATTGGTATCACTAATGGAATGTCGTCTCTCAAAAAAACACATCCAAAGGTATTAGTTGACTATTGTAATTGGAATCACTAATGGAATGTCGTCTCTCTCAAAAACTCATCCAAAGGTATTAGTTGACTATTGTAATATGTATCACTAATGGAATGTCGTATCTCTTAAACACATCCAAAGGTATTAGTTGACTATTGTAATTGGTATCACTAATGGAATGCTGTCTCTCGTAAACACATCCAAATATATTCGTTGACTATTGTAATTGGTATTACTAATGTTAGATGGTCTCTCGTAAACACATCCAAAGGTATTAGTTGACTATTGTAATCGGTATCACTAATGGAATGTCGTCTCTCAAAAACACATCCAAAGGTATTAGTTGACTATTGTAATTGGTATCACTAATGGAATGTCTTCTCTCGTAAACACATCCAAAGATATTAGTTGACTATTGTAATTCGGTATCACTAATGGAATGTCGTCTCTCTAAAAACACATCCAAAGGTATTAGTTGACTATTGTAATTGGTATCATCTCTATGGTATGTGGTCTCTATTAGTAAAAACACATCCAAAGGTGTTAGTTTATTATTGTAATCGGTATCACTAATGGAATATCGTCTCTAGTAAACACATCCAAAGGTATTAGTTGACTATTTTAATTCGGTATCACTAATGGAATATCATCTCTCGTAAACACATCCAAAGGTATTAGTTGACTATTGTAATTCGGTATCACTAATGGAATGTTGTCTCTCTTAAACACATCCAAAGGTATTAGTTGACTATTGTAATTCGGTATCACTAATGAAATGTCATCTCTCTCAAAAACACACATCCAAAGGTATTAGTTGACTATTGTAATCGACTATTATCATCACTAATGGAATGTCGTCTCTCGTAAACACATCCAAAGGTATTAGTTGACTATTGTAATTGGTATCACTAATGGAATGTCGTCTCTCTTAAACACATCCAAAGGTATTAGTTGACTATTGTAATTCGGTATCACTAATGGAATGTCGTCTCTCTCAAAACACATCCAAATGTATTAGATGACTATTGTAATCGGTATCACTAATGGAATGTCGTCTCTCGTAAACACATCCAAAGGTATTAGTTGACTATTGTAATCGGTAACACTAATGGATGTCGTCTCTCAAAAACACATTCAAAGGTATTAGTTGACTATTGTAATTGGTGTCACTAATGGAATGTCGTCTCTCATAAACACATCCAAAGGTATTAGTTGACTATTGTAATTGGTATCACTAATGGAATGTTGTCTCTCTTAAACACATCCAAAGGTATTAGTTGACTATTGTAATTCGGTATCACTAATGGAATGTCGTCTCTCGTAAACACATCCAAAGGTATTAGTTGACTATTGTAATTGGTATCACTAATGGAATGATGGTCTCTCTTAAAAACACATCCAAAGGTATTAGTTGACTATTGTAATTCCATATCACTAATGGAATGTCGTCTCTCTCAAAACACATCCAAAGGTATTAGTTGACTATTGTAATTCGGTATCACTAATGGAATGTCGTCTCTCGTAAACACATCCAAAGGTATTAGTTGACTATTGTAATTTGGTATCACTAATGGAATGTCGTCTCTCTTAAACACATCCAAAGGTATTAGTTGACTATTTTAATTCGGTATCACTAATGGAATGGAATGTCTCTCAAAAAAACACATCCAAAGGTATTATTTTGACTATTGTAATTGGTATCACTAATGGAATGTGGTCTCTCGTAAACACATCCAAAGGTATTAGTTGACTATTGTAATTGGTATCACTAATGGAATGTCGTCTCTCTAAAAAACACATCCAAAGGTATTAGTTGACTATTGTAATTGGTATCACTAATGGAATGTGGTCTCTCGTAAAACACATCCAAAGGTATTAGTTGACTATTGTAATTGGTATCACTAATGGAATGTCGTCTCTCTAAAAACACATCCAAAGGTATTAGTTGACTATTATTGTAATCCAATCACTAATGGAATATGGTCTCTCTCTTAAAACATCAAACACATCCAAAGGTATTAGTTGACTATTGTAATTGGTATCATCACTAATGGAATGTTGTCTCTCGTAAACACATCCAAAGGTATTAGTTGACTATTTTAATTGGTATCACTAATGGAATGTCGTCTCTCAAAAAACACATCCAAAAGGTATTAGTTGACTATTGTAATTGGTATCACTAATGGAATGTGGTCTCTCGTAAACACATCCAAAGGTATTAGTTGACTATTGTAATTGGTATCACTAATGGAATGTCGTCTCTCTCAAAACACATCATCCAAAGGTATTAGTTGACTATTGTAATTGGTATCACTAATGGAATGTTGTCTCTCGTAAACACATCCAAAGGTATTAGTTGACTATTGTAATTCGGTATCACTAATGGAATGTCGTCTCTCTTAAAACACATCCAAAAGGTATTATTTGACTATTGTAATTTAATAAATGTATCACTAATGGAATGGTTTCTCTCGTAAACACATCCAAATATATTAGTTGACTATTGTAAATCGGTATCACTAATGGAATGTCGGTCTCTCGTAAACACATCCAAAGGTATTAGTTGACTATTGTAATTGGTATCACTAATGGAATGTCGTCTCTCTAAAAACACATCCAAAGGTATTAGTTGACTATTGTAATTGGTATCACTAATGGATGTCGTCTCTCAAAAACACATCCAAAGGTATTAGTTGACTATTGTAATTGGTATCACTAATGGAATGTCGTCTCTCATAAACATATCAAAAGGTATTAGTTGACTATTGTAATTGGTATCACTAATGGAAGATGGTCTCTCTCGTAAAAACACATCCAAAGGTATTAGTTTATTATTGTAATTGGTATCACTAATGGAATATCGTCTCTCGTAAACACATCCAAAGGTATTAGTTGACTATTTTAATTGGTATCATCACTAATGGAATGTCGTCTCTCGTAAAAACATCCAAAAGGTATTAGTTGACTATTGTAATTGGTATCATCAAATGAATGTTGTCTCTCTTAAACACATCCAAAGGTATTAGTTGACTATTGTAATCCAAAGGTATCACTAATGGAATGGTCTCTCTCTAAAAAACACATCCAAAGGTATTAGTTGACTATTGTAATTGGTATCACTAATGGAATGTCGTCTCTCGTAAACACATCCAAAGGTATTAGTTGACTATTGTAATTGGTATCACTAATGGAATGTCGTCTCTCTTAAACACATCCAAAGGTATTAGTTGACTATTGTAATTGGTATCACTAATGGAATGTCTCTCTCAAAAAACACATCCAAAAAGTATTAGTTGACTATTTATTGTAATATCACTAATGGTAGATGGTCTCTCTTAAACACATCCAAAGGTATTAGTTGACTATTGTAATCGGTATCACTAATGGAATGTCGTCTCTCATAAACACATCCAAAGGTATTAGTTGACTATTGTAATTGGTATCACTAATGGAATGTCATCTCTCGTAAACACATCCAAAGGTATTAGTTGACTATTGTAATTGGTATCACTAATGGAATGTCGTCTCTCTTAAACACATCCAAAGGTATTAGTTGACTATTGTAATTGGTATCACTAATGGAATGTCGTCTCTAAAAAACACATCCAAAGGTATTAGTTGACTATTGTAATTGGTATCACTAATGGAATGTTGGTCTCTCGTAAACACATCCAAAGGTATTAGTTGACTATTGTAATTGGTATCACTAATGGAATGTCATCTCTCTCAAAAACACATCCAAAGGTATTAGTTGACTATTGTAATTGGTATCACTAATGGAATGTGGTCTCTCGTAAACACATCCAAAGGTATTAGTTGACTATTGTAATTCGTATCACTAATGGAATGTGGTCTCTCGTAAAACACATCCAAAGGTATTAGTTGACTATTGTAATTGGTATCACTAATGGAATGTCGTCTCTCAAAACACATCCAAATTTATTAGTTGACTATTGTAATTGGTATCACTAATGGATCTAGATGGTCTCTCTCTAAAACACATCCAAAGGTATTAGTTGACTATTGTAATTGGTATCACTAATGGAATGTCGTCTCTCTCGTAAACACATCCAAAGGTATTAGTTGACTATTGTAATTGGTATCACTAATGGAATGTGGTCTCTCTAAAAACACATCCAAAGGTATTAGTTGACTATTGTAATTGGTATCACTAATGGAATGTCGTCTCTCTCGTAAACACATCCAAAGGTATTAGTTGACTATTGTAATTGGTATCACTAATGGAATGTGGTCTCTCTAAAAACACATCCAAAGGTATTAGTTGACTATTGTAATTAGGTATCACTAATGGAATGTTGTCTCTCGTAAACACATCCAAAGGTATTAGTTGACTATTGTAATTGGTATCACTAATGGAATGTCGTCTCTCAAAAAACACATCCAAAGGTATTAGTTGACTATTGTAATTGGTATCACTAATGGAATGATGGTCTCTCGTAAACACATCCAAAGGTATTAGTTGACTATTGTAATCGGTATCACTAATGGAATGTCGTCTCTCGTAAACACATCCAAAAGGTATTAGTTGACTATTGTAATTGGTATCACTAATGGAATGTCGGTCTCTCGTAAACACATCCAAAGGTATTAGTTGACTATTGTAATTAATATATCACTAATGGAATGTCGTCTCTCTTAAACATCATCCAAAGGTATTAGTTGACTATTGTAATTGGTATCACTAATGGAATGTGGTATCTCTCTAGATGTAAACAAACATCCAAAAGGTATTAGTTGACTATTGTAATTGGTATCACTAATGGAATGTCGTCTCTCTCGTAAACACATCCAAAGGTATTAGTTGACTATTGTAATTGGTATCACTAATGGAATGTCGTCTCTCAAAAACATCCAAAGGTATTAGTTGACTATTGTAATTGGTATCAATGGAATGGAATGGTTCTCTCTAAAACACATCCAAAGGTATTAGTTGACTATTGTAATCGGTATCACTAATGGAATGTCGATCTCTCGTAAACATATCCAAAGGTATTAGTTGACTATTGTAATTGGTATCACTCATGGTAGATGGTATCTCGTAAACACATCCAAAGGTGTTAGTTTATTATTGTAATCGGTATCACTAATGGAATATCGTCTCTCGTAAACACATCCAAAGGTATTAGTTGACTATTTTAATTCGGTATCACTAATGGAATGTCGTCTCTCGTAAACACATCCAAAAGTATTAGTTGACTATTGTAATTGGTATCACTAATGGAATGTTGGTCTCTTAAAAACACATCCAAAGGTATTAGTTGACTATTGTAATTGGTATCACTAATAATGGAATGTGGTCTCTCGTAAACACATCCAAAGGTATTAGTTGACTATTGTAATTTGGTATCACTAATGGAATGTTGTCTCTCATAAACACATCCAAAGGTATTTAGTTGACTATTGTAATTGGTATCACTAATGGAATGTCATCTCTAAAAACACATCCAAAGGTATTAGTTGACTATTGTAATTAATGTATCACTAATGGAATGTCGATGTCTCTCAAAACACATCCAAAGGTATTAGATGACTATTGTAATTGGTATCACTAATGGAATGTCGTCTCTCGTAAAAACATCCAAAGGTATTAGTTGACTATTGTAATCGGTAACACTAATGGATGTCGTCTCTCAAAAACACATTCAAAGGTATTAGTTGACTATTGTAATTGGTGTCACTAATGGAATGTCGTCTCTCATAAACATATCAAAAGGTATTAGTTGGCTATTGTAATTGGTATCACTAATGGAATGTCGTCTCTCTAAACACATCCAAAGGTATTAGTTGACTATTGTAATTGGTATCACTAATGGAATGTGGTCTCTCTCTTAAACACATCCAAAAGTATTAGTTGATTATTGTAATCGGTATCACTAATGGAATGTGGTCTCTCTCGTAAACACATCCAAAGGTATTAGTTGACTATTGTAATTGGTATCACTAATGGAATGTCGTCTCTCAAAAACACATCCAAAGGTATTAGTTGACTATTGTAATTGGTATCACTAATGGAATGTGGTCTCTCTAAAAACACATCCAAAGGTATTAGTTGACTATTGTAATTGGTATCACTAATGGAATGTCTCTCTCGTAAACACATCCAAAGGTATTAGTTGACTATTGTAATTGGTATCACTAATGGAATGTCGTCTCTCAAAACACATCCAAAGGTATTAGTTGACTATTGTAATTGGTATCACTAATGGAATGTGGTCTCTCGTAAACACATCCAAAGGTATTAGTTGACTATTGTAATTGGTATCACTAATGGAATGTCGTCTCTCGTAAACACATCCAAAGGTATTAGTTGACTATTGTAATTGGTATCACTAATGGAATGTCGTCTCTCTCGTAAACACATCCAAAGGTATTAGTTGACTATTGTAATTGGTATCACTAATGGAATGTCGGTCTCTAAAACACATCCAAAGGTATTAGTTGACTATTGTAATTTGGTATCACTAATGGAATGTTGGTCTCTCGTAAACACATCCAAAGGTATTAGTTGACTATTGTAATTGTCATATCACTAATGGAATGTCGTCTCTCAAAAAACACATCCAAAGGTATTAGTTGACTATTGTAATTGGTATCACTAATGGAATGTCGTCTCTCTAAAACACATCCAAAAGGTATTAGTTGACTATTGTAATTGGTATCACTAATGGAATGTCGTCTCTCATAAACACATCCAAAGGTATTAGTTGACTATTGTAATTGGTATCACTAATGGAATGTGGTCTCTCGTAAACACATCCAAAAAGGTATTAGTTGACTATTTGTAATTGGTATCACTAATGGAATGTCGTCTCTCGTAAACACATCCAAAGGTATTAGTTGACTATTGTAATTGGTATCACTAATGGAATGTTGTCTCTCTTAAACACATCCAAAGGTATTAGTTGACTATTGTAATTATTCATATCACTAATGGAATGTCGTCTCTCGTAAACACATCCAAAGGTATTATTTGACTATTGTAATTGGTATCACTAATGGAATGTGGTCTCTCGTAAACACATCCAAAGGTATATTAGTTGACTATTGTAATCGGGTATCACTAATGGAATGTGGTCTCTCGTAAAACACATCCAAAGGTATTAGTTGACTATTGTAATTGGTATCACTAATGGAATGTAGTCTCTCTCTAAAACACATCCAAAGGTATTAGTTGACTATTGTAATTGGTATCACTAATGGAATGTCGTCTCTCTAAACACATCCAAAGGTATTAGTTGACTATTATTGTAATTGGTATCACTAATGGAATGTCGTCTCTCAAAAACACATCCAAAGGTATTAGTTGACTATTGTAATTGGTATCACTAATGGTAATGTATGGTCGTAAAACACATCCAAAGGTATTAGTTTATTATTGTAATTCGGTATCACTAATGGAATGTCGTCTCTCGTAAACACATCCAAAGGTATTAGTTGACTATTTTAATTGGTATCACTAATGGAATGTCGTCTCTCGTAAACACATCCAAAGGTATTAGTTGACTATTGTAATTGGTATCACACTAATGGAATGTCGTCTCTCTTAAACACATCCAAAAGGTATTAGTTGACTATTGTAATTGGTATCACTAATGGAATGTGTCTCATCCAAAAACACATCCAAAGGTATTAGTTGACTATTGTAATTGGTATCACTAATAATGGAATGTCGCTCTCTAAAAACACATCCAAAGGTATTAGTTGACTATTGTAATTGGTATCACTAATGGAATGTTGTCTCTCTTAAAAACACATCCAAAGGTATTAGTTGACTATTGTAATTCGAATCGGATCACTAATGGAATGTCGTCTCTCTAAAAAAACATCCAAAGGTATTAGTTGACTATTGTAATTGTAATTCGTATCACTAATGGAATGTGGTCTCTCATAAACACATCCAAAGGTATTAGTTGACTATTGTAATTGGTATCATCACTAATGGAATGTCGTCTCTCAAAAACACATCCAAAGGTATTAGTTGACTATTGTAATTGGTATCACTAATGGAATGTCGTCTCTCTAAAAAACATCCAAAGGTATTAGTTGACTATTGTAATTGGTATCACTAATGGAATGTCGTCTCTCTCTAAACACATCCAAAGGTATTAGTTGACTATTGTAATTGGGTATCACTAATGGAATGTCTCTCGTAAACACATCCAAAAGTATTAGTTGACTATTGTAATTGGTATCACTAATGGAATGTGGTCTCTCGTAAACACATCCAAAGGTATTAGTTGACTATTGTAATTGGTATCACTAATGGAATGTCGTCTCTCGTAAACACATCCAAAGGTATTAGTTGACTATTGTAATTGGTATCACTAATGGAATGTGGTCTCTCGTAAAACACATCCAAAGGTATTAGTTGACTATTGTAATTGGTATCACTAATGGAATGTCTCTCTCAAAAAACACATCCAAAGGTATTAGTTGACTATTGTAATTGGTATCACTAATGGAATGTCATCTCTCTCAAAAACACATCCAAAGGTATTAGTTGACTATTGTAATTGGTATCACTAATGGAATGGTCTCTCTCGTAAACACATCCAAAGGTATTAGTTGACTATTGTAATTGGTATCACTAATGGAATGTCGTCTCTCTAAAACACATCCAAAGGTATTAGTTGACTATTGTAATTAATGGTATCACTAATGGAATGTGGTCTCTCGTAAAACATCCAAAGGTATTAGTTGACTATTGTAATTGGTATCACTAATGGAATGTCGTCTCTCTAAAACACATCCAAAGGTATTAGTTTACTATTTATTTGTAATTTGGTATCACTAATGGAATGTCATCTCTAAAAACACATCCAAAGGTATTAGTTGACTATTGTAATTATTATATCACTAAATGGAATGTGGTCTCTCGTAAAACACATCCAAAGGTATTAGTTGACTATTGTAATTGGTATCACTAATGGAATGTCGGTCTCTCGTAAACACATCCAAAGGTATTAGTTGACTATTGTAATTAATATCACTAATGGAATGTGGTCTCTCAAAACACATCCAAAGGTATTAGTTGACTATTGTAATTGGTATCACTAATGGAATGTCGTCTCTAAAAACATCCAAAGGTATTAGTTGACTATTGTAATTGGTATCACTAATGGAATGTCGTCTCTCTAAAAACACATCCAAAGGTATTAGTTGACTATTGTAATTGGTATCACTAATGGAATGTCGTCTCTCAAAAAACACATCCAAAGGTATTAGTTTTATTGACTATTGTAATTCGGTATCACTAATGGAATGATGGTCTCTCGTAAACACATCCAAAGGTATTAGTTGACTATTGTAATCGGTATCACTAATGGAATGTCGTCTCTCAAAAAACACATCCAAAGGTATTAGTTGACTATTGTAATTCGTATCACTAATGGAATGTCGTCTCTCTTAAAAACATCCAAAGGTATTAGTTGACTATTGTAATTGGTATCACTAATGGAATGTCGTCTCTAAAACACATCCAAAGGTATTAGTTGACTATTGTAATTGGTATCACTAATGGAATGTCGTCTCTCAAAAAACACATCCAAAGGTATTAGTTGACTATTGTAATTGGTATCACTAATGGAATGTCGTCTCTCGTAAACACATCCAAAAGGTATTAGTTGACTATTGTAATTGGTATCACTAATGGAATGTCGTCTCTCGTAAACACATCCAAAGGTATTAGTTGACTATTATTGTAATTGGTATCACTAATGGAATGTCGTCTCTCGTAAAAACACATCCAAAAAAGTATTAGTTGACTATTGTAATTGGTATCACTAATGGAATGTGGTCTCTCGTAAACACATCCAAAGGTATTAGTTGACTATTGTAATTATTTGTATCACTAATGGAATGTCGTCTCTCTTAAACACATCCAAAGGTATTAGTTGACTATTTGTAATTGGTATCACTAATGGAATGTCGTCTCTCGTAAACACATCCAAAAGGTATTAGTTGACTATTGTAATCGGTATCACTAATGGAATGTTGGTCTCTCAACAAACACATCCAAAGGTATTAGTTGACTATTGTAATTGGTATCACTAATGGAATGTCGTCTCTCTAAAAACACATCCAAAGGTATTAGTTGACTATTGTAATTGGTATCACTAATGGAATGTCGTCTCTCGTAAACACATCCAAAGGTATTAGTTGACTATTGTAATTGGTATCACTAATGGAATGTCATCTCTCTCAAAAACACATCCAAAGGTATTAGTTGACTATTGTAATTGGTATCACTAATGGAATGTCGTCTCTCTCTAAAACACATCCAAAGGTATTATTAGTATTATTATTGTAATTGGTATCACTAATGGAATGTCGTCTCTCTAACACATCCAAAGGTATTAGTTGACTATTGTAATTGTATCACTAATGGAATGTCGGTCTCTCGTAAACACATCCAAAGGTATTAGTTGACTATTGTAATTGGTATCACTAATGGAATGTGGTCTCTCAAAACACATCCAAAGGTATTAGTTGACTATTGTAATTGGTATCACTAATGGAATGTCGTCTCTCGTAAACACATCAAATCCAAAGGTATTAGTTGACTATTGTAAATGGTCCAAAGGTATTATCACTAATGGAATGTCGTCTCTAATGGAATGTAAAAACACATCCAAAGGTATTAGTTGACTATTGTAATCGGTAACACTAATGGAATGTCGTCTCTCAAAAACACATCCAAAGGTATTAGTTGACTATTGTAATTGGTGTCACTAATGGAATGTCGTCTCTCATAAACATATCCAAAGGTATTAGTTGACTATTGTAATTGGTATCACTAATGGAATGATGGTCTCTCGTAAACACATCCAAAGGTATTAGTTGACTATTGTAATTCGGTATCACTAATGGAATGTCGTCTCTCGTAAACACATCCAAAGGTATTAGTTGACTATTGTAATTGGTATCACTAATGGAATGTCGTCTCTCTCGAAAACACATCCAAAGGTATTAGTTGACTATTGTAATTGGTATCACTAATGGAATGTCGTCTCTCGTAAACACATCCAAAGGTATTAGTTGACTATTGTAATTGGTATCACTAATGGAATGTCGTCTCTCTAAACACATCCAAAGGTATTAGTTGACTATTGTAATTTGGTATCACTAATGGAATGTCGTCTCTCGTAAACACATCCAAAGGTATTAGTTGACTATTGTAATTGGTATCACTAATGGAATGTCGTCTCTCGTAAAACACATCCAAAGGTATTAGTTGACTATTGTAATTGGTATCACTAATGGAATGTCGTCTCTCTAAAAAAACACATCCAAAGGTATTAGTTGACTATTGTAATCGGTATCACTAATGGAATGTGGTCTCTCAAAACACATCCAAAGGTATTAGTTGACTATTGTAATTGGTATCACTAATGGAATGTGGTCTCTCGTAAACACATCCAAAGGTATTAGTTGACTATTGTAATTGGTATCACTAATGGAATGTCGTCAAAACACATCCAAAGGTATTATAATGGAATGTAATGTCTCTCTGGAAAACACATCCAAAGGTATTAGTTGACTATTGTAATTGGTATCACTAATGGAATGTCGTCTCTCAAAACACATCCAAAGGTATTAGTTGACTATTGTAATTGGTATCACTAATGGAATGTCAGATGGTCTCTTAAAAACACATCCAAAGGTATTAGTTGACTATTGTAATTGGTATCACTAATGGAATGTCGTCTCTCATAAAAACACATCCAAAGGTATTAGTTGACTATTGTAATCGGTATCACTAATGGAATGTCGTCTCTCGTAAACACATCCAAAGGTATTAGTTGACTATTGTAATTGGTATCACTAATGGAATGTCGTCTCTCTTAAACACATCCAAAGGTATTAGTTGACTATTGTAATCGGTATCACTAATGGAATGTGGTCTCTCTAAACACATCCAAATGGTTAGTTGACTATTATTGTAATCGGTATCACTAATGGAATGTGGTCTCTAATGTAAACACATCCAAAGGTATTAGTTGACTATTGTAATTGGTATCACTAATGGAATGTGGTCTCTCTTAAAAACACATCCAAAGGTATTAGTTGACTATTGTAATTGGTATCACTAATGGAATGTCGTCTCTCTAAAACATCCAAAGGTATTAGTTGACTATTGTAATTTATCAATGTATCACTAATGGAATGTCGTCTCTCTTAAACACATCCAAAAGGTATTAGTTGACTATTGTAATTGGTATCACTAATGGAATGTGGTCTCTCGTAAACACATCCAAAGGTATTAGTTTATTATTGTAATTCGGTATCACTAATGGAATGTCGTCTCTCAAAACACATCCAAAGGTATTAGTTGACTATTGTAATTCGGTATCACTAATGGAATGTGGTCTCTCGTAAAAAACACATCCAAAGGTATTAGTTGATTGTATTTTAATTGGTATCACTAATGGAATGTAATGGTCTCTCTTAAACACATCCAAAGGTATTAGTTGACTATTGTAATTGGTATCACTAATGGAATGTCGTCTCTCTAAAAACACATCCAAAAAGGTATTAGTTGACTATTGTAATTGGTATCACTAATGGAATGTCGTCTCTCTAAAAACACATCCAAAGGTATTAGTTGACTATTGTAATTGGGTATCACTAATGGAATGTCGTCTCTCTTAAACACATCCAAAGGTATTAGTTGACTATTGTAATTGGTATCACTAATGGAATGTCGTCTCTCTTAAAACACATCCAAAGGTATTAGTTGACTATTGTAATTGGTATCACTAATGGAATGGTCTCTCTCGTAAAACACATCCAAAGGTATTAGTTGACTATTGTAATTGGTATCACTAATGGAATGTCGTCTCTCAAAACACATCCAAAGGTATTAGTTGACATTGTAATTGGTATCACTAATGGAATGTTGTCTCTCGTAAACACATCCAAAGGTATTAGTTGACTATTGTAATTGGTATCACTAATGGAATGTCGTCTCTCTCGTAAACACATCCAAAGGTATTAGTTGACTATTGTAATTCGGTATCACTAATGGAATGTCGTCTCTCTAAAAACACATCCAAAGGTATTAGTTGACTATTGTAATTGGTATCACTAATGGAATGGTCTCTCGTAAAAACACATCCAAAGGTATTAGTTGACTATTGTAATTCGGTATCACTAATGGAATGTCGTCTCTCAAAAAACACATCCAAAGGTATTAGTTGACTATTGTAATTGGTCATCACTAATGGAATGTCTCTCGTAAACACATCCAAAGGTATTAGTTGACTATTGTAATTGGTATATCACTAATGGAATGTCGTCTCTCAAAACACATCCAAAGGTATTAGTTGACTATTGTAATTGGTATCACTAATGGAATGTCGTCTCTCTCAAAACACATCCAAAGGTATTAGTTGACTATTGTAATTGGTATCACTAATGGAATGGTCTCTCTCAAAAACACATCCAAAGGTATTAGTTGACTATTGTAATTGGTATCACTAATGGAATGTCGTCTCTCGTAAACACATCCAAAGGTATTAGTTGACTATTGTAATTGGTATCACTAATGGAATGTGGTCTCTCTTAAACACATCCAAAAAGGTATTAGTTGACTATTGTAATTGGTATCACTAATGGAATGGAATGTCTCTCTCAAACACATCCAAAGGTATTAGTTGACTATTGTAATTGGTATCACTAATGGAATGTCGGTCTCGTAAAACACATCCAAAGGTATTAGTTGACTATTGTAATTGGTATCACTAATGGAATGTCGGTCTCTCGTAAACACATCCAAAGGTATTAGTTGACTATTTTAATTGGTATCACTAATGGAATGTCGTCTCTCAAAAACACATCCAAAGGTATTAGTTGACTATTGTAATTGGTATCACTAATGGAATGTGGTCTCTCTCTAAAACACATCCAAAGGTATTAGTTGACTATTGTAATTGGTATCACTAATGGAATGTCGTCTCTCGTAAACACATCCAAATTAGTTATTAGTTGACTATTGTAATTGGTATCACTAATGGAATGTCGTCTCTCTAAAACACATCCAAAGGTATTAGTTTGACTATTGTAATTGGTATCACTAATGGAATGTCGTCTCTCGTAAACACATCCAAAGGTATTAGTTGACTATTGTAATTGGTATCACTAATGGAATGTGGTCTCTCGTAAAAACACATCCAAAGGTATTAGTTGACTATTGTAATTGGTATCACTAATGGAATGTCGTCTCTCTCTAAAACATCCAAAGGTATTAGTTGACTATTGTAATTGGTATCACTAATGGAATGTGGTCTCTCAAAAACACATCCAAAGGTATTAGTTGACTATTGTAATTGGTATCACTAATGGAATGTGGTCTCTCATAAACACATCCAAAAAGGTATTAGTTGACTATTGTAATTGGTATCACTAATGGAATGTCGTCTCTCATCCAAAACATAAACACATCCAAAGGTATTAGTTGACTATTGTAATTGGTATCACTAATGGAATGTGGTCTCTCGTAAAAACACATCCAAAGGTATTAGTTTATTATTGTAATTCCAGGTATCACTAATGGAATGTCGGTCTCTCGTAAACACATCCAAAGGTATTAGTTGACTATTGTAATTGGTATCACTAATGGAATGTCGTCTCTCTCGTAAACACATCCAAAGGTATTAGTTGACTATTGTAATTGGTATCACTAATGGAATGTTGTCTCTCTAAACACATCCAAAGGTATTAGTTGACTATTGTAATCGGTATCACTAATGGAATGTCGTCTCTCAAAAACACATCCAAAGGTATTAGTTGACTATTGTAATTGGTATCACTAATGGAATGTCGTCTCTCGTAAACACATCCAAAGGTATTAGTTGACTATTGTAATTGGTATCACTAATGGAATTTCGTCTCTCGTAAAACACATCCAAAGGTATTAGTTGACTATTGTAATTGGTATCACTAATGGAATGTCGTCTCTCAAAAACACATCCAAAGGTATTAGTTGACTATTGTAATTGGTATCACTAATGGAATGATGGTCTCTCAAAACACATCCAAAGGTATTAGTTGACTATTGTAAATCGGTATCACTAATGGAATGTCGTCTCTCAAAAACACACATCCAAAGGTATTAGTTGACTATTGTAATTGGTATCACTAATGGAATGTGGTCTCTCGTAAACACATCCAAAGGTATTAGTTGACTATTGTAATTGGTATCACTAATGGAATGTCGTCTCTCTAAAACACATCCAAAGGTATTAGTTGACTATTGTAATTCGGTATCACTAATGGAATGTGGTCTCTCGTAAACACATCCAAAGGTATTATTAGTTGACTATTGTAATTGGTATCACTAATGGAATGTTGGTCTCTAAAAAACAAACACATCCAAAGGTATTAGTTGACTATTGTAATTGGTATCACTAATGGAATGTCGTCTCTCGTAAAAACACATCCAAAGGTATTAGTTGACTATTGTAATTGGTATCACTAATGGAATGTCATCTCTCGTAAAACACATCCAAAGGTATTAGTTGACTATTGTAATTGGTATCACTAATGGAATGTTGTCTCTCTCGTAAACACATCCAAAGGTATTAGTTGACTATTGTAATTGGTATCACTAATGGAATGTCGTCTCTCTTAAACACATCCAAAGGTATTAGTTGACTATTGTAATTGGTATCACTAATGGAATGTCGTCTCTCGTAAACACATCC
Source organism: Stenogyne calaminthoides (assembly GCA_037126765.1). Lineage (NCBI taxonomy): Eukaryota > Viridiplantae > Streptophyta > Magnoliopsida > Lamiales > Lamiaceae > Stenogyne > Stenogyne calaminthoides. The sequence continues at coordinate 11,531,741 of JBBCBC010000015.1, forward strand.
AAAGGTATTAGTTGACTATTGTAATTGGTATCACTAATGGAATGTCGTCTCTCGTAAACACATCCAAAGGTATTAGTTGACTATTGTAATCAGTATCACTAATGGGATGTCGTCTCTCTCAAAACACATCCAAAGGTATTAGTTGACTATTGTAATTGGTATCACTAATGGAATGTTGTCTCTCTTAAAAACACATCCAAAGGTATTAGTTGACTATTGTAATTGGTATCACTAATGGAATGTGGTCTCTCAAAAAACACATCCAAAGGTATTAGTTGACTATTGTAATTGGTATCACTAATGGAATGTGGTCTCTCAAAAACACATCCAAAGGTATTAGTTGACTATTGTAATTCACTAATGGAATGTATCACTAATGGAATGTCGTCTCTCAAAAACACATCCAAAGGTATTAGTTGACTATTGTAATTGGTATCACTAATGGAATGTGGTCTCTCTAAAAACACATCCAAAGGTATTAGTTGACTATTGTAATTGGTATCACTAATGGGAATGTCGTCTCTCAAAAAACACATCCAAAGGTATTAGTTGACTATTGTTGTAATCGTATATCACTAATGGAATGTCGCTCTCTCCAAAACACATCCAAAGGTATTAGTTGACTATTGTAATTGGTATCACTAATGGAATGTCGTCTCTCAGTAAACACATCCAAAGGTATTAGTTGACTATTGTAATTGGTATCACTAATGGAATGTCGTCTCTCATAAACACATCCAAAGGTATTAGTTGACTATTTTAATTGGTATCACTAATGGAATGTTGTCTCTCGTAAACACATCCAAAGGTATTAGTTGACTATTGTAATTGGTATCACTAATGGAATGTGGTCTCTCAAAACACATCCAAAAGGTATTAGTTGACTATTGTAATTCGGTATCACTAATGGAATGTCATCTCTCTAAACACATCCAAAGGTATTAGTTGACTATTGTAATTGGTATCACTAATGGAATGTCGTCTCTCTAAACACATCCAAAGGTATTAGTTGACTATTGTAATTGGTATCACTAATGGAATGATGGTCTCTCTAAAAACACATCCAAAGGTATTTAGTTGACTATTGTAATCGGTATCACTAATGGAATGTCGTCTCTCTAAACACATCCAAAAGGTATTAGTTGACTATTGTAATTGGTATCACTAATGGAATGTGGTCTCTCTAAACACATCCAAAGGTATTAGTTGACTATTGTAATTGGTATCACTAATGGAATGTCGTCTCTCTAAACACATCCAAAGGTATTAGTTGACTATTGTAATTGGTATCACTAATGGAATGTCTCTCTCAAAAACACATCCAAAGGTATTAGTTGACTATTGTAATTGGTATCACTAATGGAATGTGGTCTCTCGTAAAACACATCCAAAGGTATTAGTTGATTATTGTAATCGGTATCACTAATGGAATGTCGTCTCTCAAAAACACATCCAAAGGTATTAGTTGACTATTGTAATTGGTATCACTAATGGAATGTCGTCTCTCGTAAACACATCCAAAGGTATTAGTTGACTATTGTAATTGGTATCACTAATGGAATGTGGTCTCTCGTAAACACATCCAAAGGTATTAGTTGACTATTGTAATTGGTATCACTAATGGAATGTGGTCTCTAAAAAAACACATCCAAAGGTATTAGTTGACTATTGTAATTGGTATCACTAATGGAATGTCGTCTCTCTTAAAACACATCCAAAGGTATTAGTTGACTATTGTAATTGGTATCACTAATGGAATGTTGTCTCTCTTAAAACACATCCAAAGGTATTAGTTGACTATTGTAATTGGTATCACTAATGGAATGTCGTCTCTCGTAAACACATCCAAAGGTATTAGTTGACTATTGTAATTGGTATCACTAATGGAATGTCGTCTCTCGTAAACACATCCAAAGGTATTAGTTGACTATTGTAATTGGTATCACTAATGGAATGTGGTCTCTCATAAACACATCCAAAGGTATTAGTTGACTATTGTAATTGGTATCACTAATGGAATGATGGTCTCTCAAAAACACATCCAAAGGTATTAGTTGACTATTGTAATTGTATCACTAATGGAATGTCGTCTCTCATAAACACATCCAAATTTATTAGTTGACTATTGTAATTGGTATCACTAATGGAATGTAGTCTCTCATAAACACATCCAAATTTATTATTTGACTATTGTAATTGGTATCACTAATGGTAGATGGTCTCTCGTAAACACATCCAAAGGTATTAGTTGACTATTGTAATCGGTATCACTAATGGAATGTCGTCTCTCAAAAACACATCCAAAGGTATTAGTTGACTATTGTAATTGGTATCACTAATGGAATGATGGTCTCTCGTAAACACATCCAAAGGTATTAGTTGACTATTGTAATTGGTATCACTAATGGAATGTCGTCTCTCGTAAACACATCCAAAGGTATTAGTTGACTATTGTAATTTGGTATCGCTAATGGAATGTTGTCTCTCTTAAACACATCCAAAGGTATTAGTTGACTATTGTAATGTGGTATCACTAGTGGAATGTCGTCTCTCGTAAATACATACAAAGGTATTAGTTGACTATTTTAATTAGGTATCACTAATGGAATGTCGGTCTCTCAAAAACACATCCAAAGGTATTAGTTGACTATTGTAATTGGTATCACTAATGGAATGGTGGCTCTCTCGTAAACACATCCAAAGGTATTAGTTGACTATTGTAATTGGTATCACTAATGGAATGTCGTCTCTCGTAAAACACATCCAAAGGTATTAGTTGACTATTGTAATTGGTATCACTAATGGAATGTTCTCTCGTAAAACACATCCAAAGGTATTAGTTGACTATTGTAATTGGTATCACTAATGGAATGTCGTCTCTCGTAAACACATCCAAAATTAGTTGACTATTATTTGACTATTGTAATTGGTATCACTAATGGTAATGGTTTCTCTCGTAAACACATCCAAAGGTATTAGTTGACTATTGTAATTGGTATCACTAATGGAATGTCGTCTCTCAAAAAACACATCCAAAGGTATTAGTTGACTATTGTAATTGGTATCACTAATGGAATGTCGTCTCTCTAAAAAACACATCCAAAGGTATTAGTTGACTATTGTAATTGGTATCACTAATGGAATGATGTCTCTCATAAAACACATCCAAAGGTATTAGTTGACTATTGTAATTGGTATCACTAATGGAATGTCGTCTCTCAAAAACACATCCAAAAAGTATTAGTTGACTATTGTAATTGGTATCACTAATGGTAGATGGTCTCTCTCGTAAAACACATCCAAAGGTATTAGTTTATTATTGTAATCGGTATCACTAATGGAATGTGTCTCTCGTAAACACATCCAAAGGTATTAGTTGACTATTGTAATTCGGTATCACTAATGGAATGTGGTCTCTCTTAAAAAACACATCCAAAGGTATTAGTTGACTATTGTAATTGGTATCACTAATGGAATGTTGTCTCTCTAAAAACACATCCAAAGGTATTAGTTGACTATTGTAATTGGTATCACTAATGGAATGTCGTCTCTCGTAAACACATCCAAAGGTATTAGTTGACTATTGTAATTGGTATCACTAATGGTATGTGGTCTCTCTCTCGAAAACATCCAAAGGTATTAGTTGACTATTGTAATTGGTATCACTAATGGAATGTCGTCTCTCGTAAACACATCCAAAGGTATTAGTTGACTATTGTAATTGGTATATCACTAATGGAATGTCGTCTCTCAAAAACACATCCAAAAGTATTAGTTGACTATTGTAATTGGTATCACTAATGGAATGTGGTCTCTCTAAAAACACATCCAAAGGTATTAGTTGACTATTGTAATTGGTATCACTAATGGAATGTCGTCTCTCAAAAACACATCCAAAGGTATTATTTTGACTATTGTAATTGGTATCACTAATGGAATGTCGTCTCTCAAAAACACATCCAAAGGTATTAGTTGACTATTGTAATTGGTATCACTAATGGAATGTCGTCTCTCTCGTAAAACACACATCCAAAGGTATTAGTTGACTATTGTAATTCGGTATCACTAATGGAATGTCGTCTCTAAAAAAATCACATCCAAAGGTATTAGTTGACTATTGTAATTGAATGTATCACTAATGGAATGTTGTCTCTCTAAACACATCCAAAAGGTATTAGTTGACTATTGTTATTGTAATCGTTATCACTAATGGAATGTCGTCATCCAAAGGTCTTAAAAACACATCCAAAGGTATTAGTTGACTATTGTAATTGGTATCACTAATGGAATGTCGTCTCTCAAAACACATCCAAAGGTATTAGTTGACTATTGTAATTGGTATCACTAATGGAATGTGGTCTCTCTCAAAACACATCCAAAGGTATTAGTTGACTATTGTAATTGGTATCACTAATGGAATGTGGTCTCTAAAACACATCCAAAGGTATTAGTTGACTATTGTAATTGGTATCACTAATGGAATGTCGTCTCTCGTAAACACATCCAAAGGTATTAGTTGACTATTATTGTAATTGGTATCACTAATGGAATGTGGTCTCTAAAAACACATCCAAAGGTATTAGTTGACTATTGTAATTGGTATCACTAATGGAATGTCATCTCTCAAAACACATCCAAAGGTATTAGTTGACTATTGTAATTGGTATCACTAATGGAATGTCGTCTCTCTAAAAACACATCCAAAGGTATTAGTTGACTATTGTAATTGGTATCACTAATGGAATGTCGTCTCTCGTAAACACATCCAAAGGTATTTAGTTGACTATTGTAATTGGGTATCACTAATGGAATGTGGTCTCTCTCGTAAACACATCCAAAGGTATTAGTTGACTATTGTAATTGGTATCACTAATGGAATGTCGTCTCTCGTAAACACATCCAAAGGTATTAGTTGACTATTGTAATTGGTATCACTAATGGAATGTCGTCTCTCGTAAACACATCCAAAGGTATTAGTTGACTATTGTAATTGGTATCACTAATGGAATGTCGTCTCTCAAAAACACAACCAAAGGTATTAGTTGACTATTGTAATTGGTATCACTAATGGAATGTCATCTCTCGTAAAACACATCCAAAGGTATTAGTTGACTATTGTAATCGGTATCACTAATGGAATGTCGTCTCTCGTAAAACACATCCAAAGGTATTAGTTGACTATTGTAATTGGTATCACTAATGGAATGTTGTCTCTCTCACAAAAACACATCCAAAGGTATTAGTTGACTATTGTAATTGGTATCACTAATGGAATGTCGTCTCTCTAAAAAAACACATCCAAAGGTATTAGTTGACTATTGTAATTGGTATCACTAATGGAATGTTGTCTCTCGTAAACACATCCAAAGGTATTAGTTGACTATTGTAATTCCATATCACTAATGGAATGTCGTCTCTCAAAAAACATCCAAAAGGTATTAGTTGACTATTGTAATTGGTATCACTAATGGAGATGGTCTCTCTCAAAACACATCCAAAGGTATTAGTTGACTATTGTAATTGGTATCACTAATGGAATGTAGTCTCTCAAAAAACACATCCAAAGGTATTAGTTGACTATTGTAATTGGTATCACTAATGGAATGTCGTCTCTCAAAACACATCCAAAGGTATTAGTTTGACTATTGTAATTGGTATCACTAATGGAATGTGGTCTCTCGTAAACACATCCAAAGGTATTAGTTGACTATTGTAATTGGTATCACTAATGGAATGTCGTCTCTCTAAAAACACATCCAAAGGTATTAGTTGACTATTGTAATTGGTATCACTAATGGAATGTGGTCTCTCTCGTAAAAACACATCCAAAGGTATTAGTTGACTATTGTAATTGGTATCACTAATGGAATGTCGTCTCTCGTAAACACATCCAAAAGGTATTAGTTGACTATTGTAATTTGGTATCACTAATGGAATGTCGTCTCTCTAAAAACACATCCAAAGGTATTAGTTGACTATTGTAATTGGTATCACTAATGGAATGTTGTCTCTCTTAAAACACATCCAAAGGTATTAGTTGATTATTGTAATTCGGTATCACTAATGGAATGTCGTCTCTCATAAAAAACATCCAAAAGTATTATTAGTTGACTATTGTAATTGGTATCACTAATGGAATGGTCTCTCGTAAACACATCCAAAGGTATTAGTTGACTATTGTAATTGGTATCACTAATGGAATGTCGTCTCTCTCTAAACACATCCAAAGGTATTAGTTGACTATTGTAATTGGTATCACTAATGGAATGTTGTCTCTCGTAAACACATCCAAAGGTATTAGTTGACTATTGTAATTAAAAGGTCACTAATGGAATGTCGTCTCTCGTAAAACACATCCAAAAGGTATTAGTTGACTATTGTAATTCGGTATCACTAATGGAATGTGGTCTCTAAAAAACACATCCAAAAAGGTATTAGTTGACTATTGTAATCGGTATCACTAATGGAATGTCGTCTCTCTAAAAACACATCCAAAGGTATTAGTTGACTATTGTAATTGGTATCACTAATGGAATGTGGTCTCTCTTAAAAACACATCCAAAGGTATTAGTTGACTATTGTAATTGGTATCACTAATGGAATGTCATCTCTCGTAAACACATCCAAAGGTATTAGTTGACTATTGTAATTGGTATCACTAATGGAATGTCGTCTCTCATAAACACATCCAAAGGTATTAGTTGACTATTGTAATTGGTATCACTAATGGTAGATGGTCTCTCGTAAACACATCCAAAGGTATTAGTTTATTATTGTAATCGGTATCACTAATGGAATGTCGTCTCTTTCAAAAACACATCCAAAGGTATTAGTTGACTATTTTAATTGGTATCACTAATGGAATGTCGTCTCTCGTAAACACATCCAAAGGTATTAGTTGACTATTGTAATTCGGTATCACTAATGGAATGTTGTCTCTCTTAAACACATCCAAAGGTATTAGTTGACTATTGTAATTGGTATCACTAATGGAATGTCGTCTCTCGTAAAAACATCCAAAGGTATTAGTTGACTATTGTAATTGGTATCACTAATGGAATGTCGTCTCTCTCTAAACACATCCAAAGGTATTAGTTGACTATTGTAATTCGGTATCACTAATGGAATGTCGTCTCTCATAAACACATCCAAAGGTATTAGTTGACTATTGTAATCGGTATCACTAATGGAATGTCGTCTCTCAAAAACACATCCAAAGGTATTAGTTGACTATTGTAATTGGTATCACTAATGGAATGTGGTCTCTCATAAACACATCCAAAGGTATTAGTTGACTATTGTAATTGGTATCACTAATGGAATGTCGTCTCTCGTAAACACATCCAAAGGTATTAGTTGACTATTGTAATTGGTATCACTAATGGAATGTCGTCTCTCGTAAACACATCCAAAGGTATTAGTTGACTATTGTAATTGGTATCACTAATGGAATGTCGTCTCTCAAAAACACATCCAAAGGTATTAGTTGACTATTTGTAATTGGTATCACTAATGGAATGTCGTCTCTCTTAAACACATCCAAAGGTATTAGTTGACTATTGTAATTGGTATCACTAATGGAATGTGGTCTCTCGTAAAACACATCCAAAGGTATTAGTTGACTATTGTAATTGGTATCACTAATGGAATGTGGTCTCTCAAAACACATCCAAAGGTATTAGTTGACTATTGTAATTGGTATCACTAATGGAATGGAATGTCTCTCTCAAAAACACATCCAAAGGTATTAGTTGACTATTGTAATTGGTATCACTAATGGAATGTTGTCTCTCGTAAACACATCCAAAGGTATTAGTTGACTATTGTAATTGGTATCACTAATGGAATGTCGGTCTCTCGTAAAACACATCCAAAGGTATTAGTTCAAAGACTATTGTAATTGGTATCACTAATGGAATGTCTCTCTCTAAACACATCCAAAAGGTATTAGTTGACTATTGTAATTGGTATCACTAATGGAATGTCGTCTCTCAAAAACACATCCAAAGGTATTAGTTGACTATTGTAATTGGTATCACTAATGGAATGATGGTCTCTCAAAAAACACATCCAAAAGGTATTAGTTGACTATTGTAATTGGTATCACTAATGGAATGTTGTCTCTCTCGTAAACACATCCAAAGGTATTAGTTGACTATTGTAATTGGTATCACTAATGGAATGTCGTCTCTCTCGTAAACACATCCAAAGGTATTAGTTGACTTGTAATTGGTATCACTAATGGAATGTGGTCTCTCTAAAAACACATCCAAAGGTATTAGTTGACTATTGTAATTCGTATCACTAATGGAATGTCGTCTCTCGTAAAACACATCCAAAGGTATTAGTTGACTATTGTAATTGGTATCACTAATGGAATGTGGTCTCTCAAAAAACACATCCAAAGGTATTAGTTGACTATTGTAATTGGTATCACTAATGGAATGTCGTCTCTCATCTCACATAAACACATCCAAAGGTATTAGTTGACTATTGTAATTAGAGTATCACTAATGGAATGTCGTCTCTCGTAAAAAACATCCAAAGGTATTAGTTGACTATTGTAATTGGTATCACTAATGGAATGTCGCTCTCGTAAACACATCCAAAGGTATTAGTTGACTATTGTAATTGGTATCACTAATGGAATGTGGTCTCTCTAAAAAACACATCCAAAGGTATTAGTTGACTATTGTAATTGGTATCACTAATGGAATGTGGTCTCTAAAAAAACACATTCCAAAGGTATTAGTTGACTATTGTAATTGGTATCACTAATGGAATGTCGCTCTCTAAACACATCCAAAGGTATTAGTTGACTATTGTAATTGGTATCACTAATGGAATGTTGGTCTCTCAAAAAACACATCCAAAGGTATTAGTTGACTATTGTAATTGGTATCACTAATGGAATGTCGTCTCTCGTAAAACACATCCAAAGGTATTAGTTGACTATTGTAATTGGTATCACTAATGGAATGTGGTCTCTCTCCAAACACATCCAAAGGTATTAGTTGACTATTGTAATTGGTATCACTAATGGAATGTCGTCTCTCTTAAAACACATCCAAAGGTATTAGTTGACTATTGTAATTGGTATCACTAATGGAATGTCGTCTCTCTTAAAACACATCCAAAGGTATTAGTTGACTATTGTAATTGGTATCACTAATGGAATGTCGTCTCTCTCAAACACATCCAAAGGTATTAGTTGACTATTGTAATCGGTATCACTAATGGAATGTCGTCTCTCAAAAACACATCCAAAGGTATTAGTTGACTATTGTAATTGGTATCACTAATGGAATGTCGTCTCTCGTAAACACATCCAAAGGTATTAGTTGTTGATTATTGTAATTGGTATCACTAATGGAATGTCGTCTCTCAAAAACACATCCAAAGGTATTAGTTGACTATTGTAATTGGTATCACTAATGGTATGTGGTCTCTCTAAAAAAACACATCCAAAGGTATTAGTTGACTATTGTAATTGGTATCACTAATGGAATGTCGTCTCTCGTAAAAATCATCCAAAGGTATTAGTTGACTATTGTAATTGGTATCACTAATGGAATGTTGTCTCTCTAAACACACATCCAAAGGTATTAGTTGACTATTGTAATTGGTATCACTAATGGAATGTCGTCTCTCTAAAAACACATCCAAAAGTATTAGTTGACTATTGTAATTGGGTATCACTAATGGTAGATGGTCTCTCTCGTAAACACATCCAAAGGTATTAGTTGACTATTGTAATCGGTATCACTAATGGAATGTCGTCTCTCGTAAAACACATCCAAAGGTATTAGTTGACTATTGTAATTGGTATCACTAATGGAATGTCGTCTCTCAAAAACACATACAAAGGTATTAGTTGACTATTGTAATTGGTATCACTAATGGAATGGATGGTCTCTCGTAAACACATCCAAAGGGTATTAGTTGACTATTGTAATTGGTATCACTAATGGAATGTCGTCTCTCATAAACATATCCAAAGGTATTAGTTGACTATTGTAATTGGTATCACTAATGGTAGATGGTCTCTCGTAAACACATCCAAAGGTATTAGTTTATTATTGTAATTGGTATCACTAATGGAATGTCGTCTCTCTAAAACACATCCAAAGGTATTAGTTGACTATTTTAATTGGATCACTAATGGAATGTCGTCTCTCAAAACACATCCAAAAGTATTAGTTGACTATTGTAATTGGTATCACTAATGGAATGTTGTCTCTCTTAAACACATCCAAAGGTATTAGTTGACTATTGTAATTCGTATCACTAATGGAATGTCGTCTCTCTCGTAAAAACATCCAAAGGTATTAGTTGACTATTGTAATTGGTATCACTAATGGAATGGTCTCTCGTAAACACATCCAAAGGTATTAGTTGACTATTTAGTAATTGTAATTGTATCACTAATGGAATGTCGTCTCTCTAAAACACATCCAAAGGTATTAGTTGACTATTGTAATTGGTATCACTAATGGAATGTGGTCTCTCAAAAACACATCCAAAGGTATTAGTTGACTATTGTAATTGGTATCACTAATGGAATGATGGTCTCTCTCGTAAACACATCCAAAGGTATTAGTTGACTATTGTAATTGGTATCACTAATGGAATGTCGCTCTCTCATAAACACATCCAAAAGGTATTAGTTGACTATTGTAATTCGGTATCACTAATGGAATGTCGTCTCTCGTAAACACATCCAAAGGTATTAGTTGACTATTGTAATTTGGTATCACTAATGGAATGTCGTCTCTCGTAAACACATCCAAAGGTATTAGTTGACTATTGTAATTGGTATCACTAATGGAATGTCGTCTCTCAAAACACATCCAAAGGTATTAGTTGACTATTGTAATTGGTATCACTAATGGAATGGTCTCTCTTAAAAAACACATCCAAAGGTATTAGTTGACTATTGTAATTGGTATCACTAATGGAATGTCGTCTCTCAATGGAAAAACACATCCAAAGGTATTAGTTGACTATTGTAATTGGTATCACTAATGGAATGTTGTCTCTCGTAAAACACATCCAAAGGTATTAGTTGACTATTGTAATTGGTATCACTAATGGAATGTCGTCTCTCAAATAAACACATCCAAAAAGTATTATTTTGACTATTGTAATTGGTATCACTAATGGAATGTCGTCTCTAAAAAACACATCCAAAGGTATTAGTTGACTATTGTAATTGGTATCACTAATGGAATGTCGTCTCTCTAAAACACATCCAAAGGTATTAGTTGACTATTGTAATTGGTATCACTAATGGAATGTCGTCTCTCGTAAAACACATCCAAAGGTATTAGTTGACTATTGTAATTGGTATCACTAATGGAATGTCGTCTCTCGTAAACACATCCAAAGGTATTAGTTGACTATTGTAATTGGTATCACTAATGGAATGTCGTCTCTCTTAAACACATCCAAAGGTATTAGTTGACTATTGTAATTGGTATCACTAATGGAATGTCGTCTCTCAAAAACACATCCAAAGGTATTAGTTGACTATTTGTAATTGGTATCACTAATGGAATGTCGTCTCTCAAAACACATCCAAAGGTATTAGTTGACTATTGTAATTGGTATCACTAATGGAATGTCGTCTCTCAAAACACATCCAAAGGTATTAGTTGACTATTGTAATTGGTATCACTAATGGAATGTCGTCTCTCTCGTAAACACATCCAAAGGTATTAGTTGACTATTGTAATTGGTATCACTAATGGAATGTCGTCTCTCTCGTAAACACATCCAAAGGTATTAGTTGACTATTGTAATTGGTATCACTAATGGAATGTATGGTCTCTCTAAAACACACATCCAAAAGGTATTAGTTGACTATTGTAATTAATATCACTAATGGAATGTTGTCTCTCAAAAACACATCCAAAGGTATTAGTTGACTATTATTGTAATTGGTATCACTAATGGAATGTTCTCTCTAATGGAATGTCGTCTTAAACACATCCAAAGGTATTAGTTGACTATTGTAATTGGTATCACTAATGGAATGTCGTCTCTCTAAAACATCCAAAGGTATTAGTTGATTATTGTAATCGGTATCACTAATGGAATGTGGTCTCTCGTAAACACATCCAAAGGTATTAGTTGACTATTGTAATTGGTATCACTAATGGAATGTCGTCTCTCATAAAAACACATCCAAAGGTATTAGTTGACTATTGTAATTGGTATCACTAATGGAATGTCGTCTCTCGTAAAACACATCCAAAGGTATTAGTTGACTATTGTAATTGGTATCACTAATGGAATGTCGTCTCTCTCTAAAAACACATCCAAAGGTATTAGTTGACTATTGTAATTGGTATCACTAATGGAATGTCGTCTCTCAAAAACACATCCAAAGGTATTAGTTGACTATTGTAATTGGTATCACTAATGGAATGTGGTCTCTCGTAAACACATCCAAAGGTATTAGTTGACTATTGTAATTGGTATCACTAATGGAATGTCGTCTCTCTCGTAAACATCCAAAGGTATTAGTTGACTATTGTAATTGGTATCACTAATGGAATGTGGTCTCTCGTAAACACACATCCAAAGGTATTAGTTGACTATTGTAATTGGTATCACTAATGGAATGTCGTCTCTCTCACTAAACACATCCAAAGGTATTAGTTGACTATTGTAATATTGTAATCGGTATCACTAATGGAATGTCGTCTCTCGTAAAAACACATCCAAAGGTATTAGTTGACTATTGTAATTGGGTATCACTAATGGAATGTCGTCTCTCGTAAACACATCCAAAGGTATTAGTTGACTATTGTAATTCGTATCACTAATGGAATGTCGTCTCTCAAAACACATCCAAAAGTATTAGTTGACTATTGTAATTGGTATCACTAATGGAATGTCGTCTCTCTAAAAAACACATCCAAAGGTATTAGTTGACTATTGTTGTAATTGGTATCACTAATGGAATGTCGTCTCTCGTAAACACATCCAAAGGTATTAGTTGACTATTGTAATTGGTATCACTAATGGAATGTTGTCTCTCTAAAACACATCCAAAGGTATTAGTTGACTATTGTAATTGGTATCACTAATGGAATGTCGTCTCTCTCTAAAACACATCCAAAGGTATTAGTTGACTATTGTAATTGGTATCACTAATGGAATGGTCTCTCTCAAAAACACATCCAAAGGTATTAGTTGACTATTGTAATTGGTATCACTAATGGAATGTCGGTCTCTCGTAAACACATCCCAAAGGTATTAGTTGACTATTGTAATTGG